>CM066321.1:80203054-80315126 GCA_033807775.1 Saussurea involucrata
AAGAAAGGCCCGATGCGGTGCCCAGTGCAATATTGTATCTGATTCCCCAAATAAGTTTATCTTTCTGACCTGAAGTAAGTAAACAATATTCAAATACAGATTAAGAACAATCAATCATTTCAAATGGTATTTTGAATTCATCATCAAATGATTATTATGAAGTTAGAATAGTCATTATATAAACAATGAAATTCAGAACCAACCAGAAAGAAGAGAAGCTAAGCTGCCATGATGGGATAGAGGAAGAACAAGGTGCATTCCCCCCTCGACTCCATAGCCAATAACATTAGAAATGTTTGGGTGGTTGACGTGGACAAGGATTCCAAGCTCCGATAAAAAATCTGAACTCATCTCTTCAGGTGTACCTCTAATTAGTCGTTTCACTGCTATAATTTCCCCATCTTGCAAATGACCCTTGTAAACTTCAGAATAACCTCCCTCTCCAATTATGTTTTCTTTGCAATATCATAGAAAGAATGTTAACCAAAAGAAATTTATTTTCATCATAAAAAAGTTGCAGCCCATTTAGCATAATGACTTCTATTTAAATATATAATTAAGTATGTCAAATGCAGAGCGATATAAAGCAAGTTCCATAACAGCATATGTTACTTGAAAAAATTGTGAAGTCCATGTTAAGAAAGATAAAAACTTTGAAGGGGATTATGTAATGAAGAGAAGTAACAAACCACGGTTAAAGTTATTGGTTGCATCTTTGAGTTCTTTGAGTGAGTAATTTTTCCATGAAGCCTCAAAACAGTACAATTCAGCATCTAAATGGGAAGACATTTCTGGCATGCTCTGCATGATTTTCTTACTCTTTTTCTTGGTCAGCTTCTTAATGGAAGGTATGCTAGGAAGGCCAGGATTAAACGTATGCAACGTTGCTGACGGTGCCTTCTTAAATTTATGTAAGAACCCACTCCATTGCTTCGGATGAGTTTTTGGATCAATTTCAGCCCCATTGCTTAAATCTGAAATCACGAATGTGGGAGATGAACCTGAAGCATGGCTGTCCTTTGGCGATGCTGATTCAGATTCACATTTATCCTCCTCGACATCCCTTACTGATGACTCGTCGGGATTGTCTTCATCCTTATCTACAAAGCTAAATTTTAGCAATTAATATTATAGAAAAACTTAGTCACAGATGGAGTTTACATCTTTCCAAGACTTCTTAGGTATTTGTGTGATTGATTCCAATAGAAGTAAATCATAGAATCCAGAAAAGAAATAAGTTACAGTCAATGGTGGACATTTTATACCTTCAGCAGAAAGAGGAACCGAAGAATCAGAGAACAGAATTCTCTTATTTCCCACTGCAAATATAACCCCTTCCTTCTTTTCTTCTTCAGCCATGTCTTACTGGAAGTTAGCATGATAAAAATATCAACAAAACATCATCAATAGAATTGAAATTATGTGATCGACAAAACACATACAAAAGCTTCATGAATGCAAATTATGCAATGGAAGATGAACATACCAACAGGCAACGTGATTACCTGAACCAAAGACCTTTTATTCCCTATTCATCTCAACCAAATTCTATTGTTTGCCCTATAAATTATAACCTAAATCACAATATACAAATCGGTCAATTGAAAGGTGATGAAAACACGATATATCTAACAAGGTTAATTACGCACAATTCAAATAGAACGATTTAACAAATTAAAAGCATGGAATTTCTTCTTCGACAACAAAAAGAGAAGCAGATTTGTAGAATTCATGATCGAATCAATAACTTAGGAATTGAAAAAAAAAGAGAGAGACCTTGAGGAATCTGAAGAAATGTGTTGGTGTACCATGAAGATTCAAAGAGATACAAGAAGCAGAACCCTTCATCTGATGATGGTTTAGAAAAATGAGAGATATAGAGATGGATATCGTCGAGGGTGGTAGCCATGGGAGTGGCGTTGTTTGTATATTTCAGTGGATACCCTTCTCCCGCCCTTTGAAGTCAAACTACAAAAATGGTCCTTCAACTATTTTCAAATCTTCAATTTTGGCTCTTCAAGATTTTGCTTTTGCATTTAGAAAAAAAAATACGACATTTGTTTTACAGAAATAGTTTTTCCACTCTCCGAGGTCAATTATACATATATCTAACCTTTACACCTTAATTTTGAGTGGGATTTATTAGAGTATCTCCAACAGCTTCTTCATAATTTCTTTAAAATAAAGAATCAAAAGTTAAAATCTCTAAAAAAATTACATTTATCTCCAACAGATTTCTCATTTTGGAGAAAAACAATGATTATAATATTAAAATATTATTTATCTCTCTAAATATTATTTTTCAAAGATTTCTATTGATGTTCTCACTAAGTAATCATTTTTTGGGTTAACTCCATATTTGGAGAAAAATCTATTATCTCTCCTACTTTCTTCATTTTGAAGATAGTTTTGGGGAAGCTGTTGGACCAAAAAACAACCCAAAATCCTCATATTCTCCAAAATGAGGAAGCTGTTGGAGATGCTCTTAGATTACCTTGGTTTGTTTACTTTCTTACAAGCATTTCTTAACGTTTGGGGTCCAATAACTTGTGCTAATAACAAGCCATTAAAGGTTTGATCTTTGCCGCTAGGAAGATTGTAAAAGTGTTGCCGACAAAAAGAGCTCTCCATTCCTTTTGTTGTGTGGTTTGTAGAAATCAAAGAGAGTTGTCAAATATATAGTATGATGGGGCATGTCGATTGCATCTTCTCACATGTTAATCACTCCAAAAGTTTCATTGTCTACATATGCATAGAGATTGTCCATATGATTTACAAATAGCAGATTATGCGAGATGTTGTTTTGATAGATTTGTAGTACGAAGTGAATTGAAGGATTTAAATGTTAAAAGTTCGCTTTCTTTTTGTTGTTGTTGGTGTACATGGTTTACATTTTGGATAAATTAGGGATTATAAGTTTATCTACAAGTTTTAAATGTTTCGTTGTTGTTTTGAGTTGATAAGTTCAAGGTTTATCAAATTTGTCCTCGTGGTTTTGGCTAAGAAGGTTGATATACTTGTAGAATGGATGAGAAGTTTGAGGTTCAGTTCCAGGTACAAAATGTTAATTGGGGTATGTTATGTATCATATAATAGTACTAGTATGCATCAAGATAATATTTGTCCATCATGTATGGCGAAAGTGATGTATCTGAGCCCCTTGATTGACCGGTGTTGAAGATGCATGCATGTTTAGTCATTTAGATGATCAATACAGGGATGTCAATATCTGTTTTATCAGTATATTCGATAATCAAAAAGTAGATACCGGAGATAACAGGGACGACACAACCATGCCTTGTGTCCAATCTAGATATCATGATGATTGGGACACAATTGGACACTGATAATGATCACAAGTTTGTTGATTGGTTGAATCACCAAACAGTATTATTTGGGCAATAATGATGTATTCCTAGATGTCGTTCTTCGCTTATAATAATTATATATATGATTTATAACTATTGTGAACATTATAAAGTATTAATGGGTTAGACACATAAAGTGTAATTGAATAGGAAAGCTAAAGAGATGTATTGCTATTAACTGAAACCTTAGGTAAACGTTTGGTTCGTGGAATGTTTTTGGATAAAGTGGAATCTGTCAAAGGATGATTTTGAAGGAATTTGAATGAAATGTTGTCAGATTTGGTTACTTGTTTGGTTGAAAGAATTGGAATGAAATCTGTTAAAGGAATTGAAATTTGTCCGTTTGGTTCACGGGATGTAGCTTTGGAATTGGAATGAATTTTTAATAAATTACCAAAATACCATTTTTGATAATTTTTAGTTTTTTTAAACAAAAAGTTCTTTAATAAAATAATCATTAAATATTTTTTAATGATTAATACTTTAATAAAATATTTTTTAAAATTTTAATGTGCAAAAGTTATAATATACACGACCCAAATAAAATATATTGTTAGATGAACCATTTTCCGTTTGTGCTCATCACATGGCTGCGAACAAAATTATATTTCGACAAAGTAAAATATATTTCGAGAAAATAAAAAAAATATCAAGTTATATTAAATAAAATAAAAAGGTAAAATATTAAATTAAATTATGTTATATTTAAGTTAAATGGTATATTTGGAATAATGAAATTACAACATTCCATTCCATCAAATACCTCCTAGTTGCTAAGAAATGTTGAATTCCCCCATTTGTGGAATTTGATGGAAATTCAGAGATTCTTTCCGCGAAAAAGAACAAACCAAACGAAGGAATAAAATTTGGTCGATGAAATTCAACATTCCAATTCCATCAGATTCCTCTAGAATCTGTGAACCAAACGCCCCCTAAATGTCTCAAACATAATCAAATTAATTATAAACAATGTATTATATTACAATATAAAAGTAAATAGTAGTTCAAACATTATCTAAATAACATTAATATTTCACAATTAGTAAAATAAACTAAATTATTTCATAAGACTTAAGTGACGTTTGTTTTTAAGAGGTACTGAAATCTGATTTCAGTGAAGTAAGTGTTTAAAAGCCTTTTAATGTTAGGAATGATTACGTCTTCTTTTAGACATCAAGAATGGTAACCAAATCATATCATATGGATCCACTAAAGTAATCTGGATAAGTATGGATATTGTCGGCCCATGGGCCTTTATGGGCTTCATTGATGGTGGGCCTATTACACTCCCAAAACAAACAAGTACATTTGGGCTCAGTTCCCATCCCCAGTTGCAAAACTCTCTCCCCTTGCTTCACTCTCTCCTTCCCTTCAAGGTAAGCCAACTCATACCACAACGAAGAAGACGACTGTTCCCAAACATATGCAATGTCATCAATGCAGCCTCAATTTCCTCTTGTTTTAACTTCAAATTCTTCGCTATCTCCATTATCATCGCCTTCCCCGATGCCGACAAGTAGTAATGTTGTATCACTTTCCTGAAGTTTGGCATGTAAAGTTCTGTCGATTTGTTCAGGAATTTCTTTGTAATTATGGAGAACTTGTATCGGATCTTCTCATCTAATGGAAGAATAGAAGAATCCATGATGTGAATGTTTGAAGCGAGTAATTCTTCGGCCACATGTCGCCCATCCCTTCTGAGAGTAACCCCAGTGATACCTTCAGAGTCTTCTTCACGGATTACAGAGCTGTAAGCTTTGTCATCGAATGCACATTGTGTTCTTAGAGAGTAGAGTTCTGTATTTGGAATTCTTTTTAGCGGATCGTTTGTTGGTGATTAGAATGGTTGCACTACCTGATCGGAATAGGCAATTGAGGACCATCATTGATCGGTCTTTTCCTGCATACCAACTGTTTGATAAAATCTATGTACTAAGGATTACAACGTTAGAGTTATTGTGAACTTTTAAGAGGTTTTGCGCCATGTCAACTGCTAACGTACTGGAGCTACATCCCATACCACTGATGTTGAAGCTCTTTACATCTTCTCGCATGGAGTAGTTGTTGATAATGATGGACGATAGAGAAGGAGATGGACAAAACCCAGTGCAGTTGACGATGATGATGTTGATATCGAGAGGGGAAAGTTAGGTTTTGGAGAGAAGGTCTTCGAAAACTGGGAAGAGAACCATTTGAGCTTCTTTAATGGCTTCTTCATGGGTAGATCTTGGTTGGATGTAGTGTAGAGATGGAGGAATTTATGCCTGTTCACTTTGACCTGAAGACACCAATACTCGAGACACGAAATCAAGTCTTTCTTGGTAGAGAGAGTGGACGATTCGTGAATGTTCGAGGAACGTCAAAAAGGGTACCCTCCAGTAGTTTGGTGGCTTTAGGCATGAGTAGTAAACAAGGTAGATTGCAGGAGACAGAGATATGAGGCAAGTTTTATAGAAGACGAAAATAATGGAGAATGCTAAAAGGAAAAAGATGGGTTCTTATTTTCGATTGGGAAAAAGAGTCGCAAGTAAATAATAAAGGAGAATAAACGACAAGATCTTGAGGGAAGTTGTGTGAAGTTGTTTTGGAAGAAAGTCAGGGTTGAACATCTCCATTTATGTGAAGAAGGAGGATGACTTGAGATCAAAATATATAGGCACATGAAGCCAATTTTCCGTGGCAAAAAAACAAAAGTAAATAGTTTCTCGTGGCTCACTCGTGTTGTATATGCAGGTGAGTTTCGAACGACTTTTTGTTGTTGAACTGATAGGTTTAGGGTGTTTACTAAACGTTTATCCTAGTTGAGAGGCGTGAAAGAGATACATGTAAGGTCTTTGGGGATTTTTCTTAAATGTCATTGGTTCGAGTCCTACAATTGAAGATTTATTGGTTGTTCTTTAGGACTCTTGAAATTAGTCGAGGTGCATGAAAACTAACAAGAAAAAAAGAAATACATGTATATATTTTACCATGGAGGAAACCCTTATGTGTCGTTTGGTTCGCAAAATGTAATGGAATCTGATGGAATTGAAATGTTGAATTCCTTTGATCAGATTCCATTCCCTTGTTTGGTTCAATCTTTTTGATGATGAAATATTTGAATTCCATCAAATTCCATGGATAAAGAAATTTAACATTCCTTCACAATACTTAAGGATTTTGATGGAATGAAATCTTGTATTTTCAAAATCCTAAATATACCCTTTAACACAAATAATTTAATTTATTTATTTAATTAATTAAATTTAATACTTTTGTTTTTTATTTCTTATTTTATTTTATTTTTTTAAGGTATATTTTATTTTGTTTATTCATTTTATTTATTATTTATTTTAATTATTTAATTATTTTAATTGTTTTATTTTTTCAAAGTATTTTTAGTTTTATAGAATTAAAATATTCAAAAAAGAACATTTTGGTCATTTATTAATATTTCATTTCAATTCCAAAGCTATGATAGGGCGGGTATCACCCCCCTAAATCTAACCGCAAGTGTACGGTGTCGAAATCAAGTAATAACGTACGGTAAGTACGAGTATCGAATCCACGGGAACTAGAAACTAAGTATCACAATTACTACAAGCTTTATTAATTGAACTGTCGAATATTGGAAGATGGTTTTTATGTTAAACTAATTAAATGCAAGAAGAAAATCACAGACTAAACAGTAGACAACCTTGAGGAAAATTCGATAGAGAAAACAGTTGAGGGTTGGAAATCCTAAGGTTTTACACATGCAAACACTTGACTCGAAACAATTACCAGTTAATCCATTTAATGAGTCCCAAATCTTTTAAGATCACCGTTGTTCTCTTTCGAGCAACACGTGTTTTATTTCAAAAAGGACAGGTTTTATCTTTCGATCTCAACCTATGGATTTCAAAATACATTAAGCACAAGATTTATGTTAAACGGCTAGGTTTTATCTCTCGATTTCCAACTAACGGTTCAATTGGGACTAAGACTTACTCGGTATATCTCTATCACCGATTTATCGTCTTAGGCATGCAATTCCTAGTTCTATTTGACAGTTAATTCTCTCGAACTCAACTGAAAATAACAAAACAATTGAAAGCTAGCTAGACTCTCAAAAGCATTAAACACAAAATCACATGCTTCATTAATGAGGAAAAACTGATAAAGTGTCAAGTCAATTATTCACATGCTTACAAACCAAATTCATTCCGACCCCCAACATGAACACGTTAGTTCATATCGGTGGTGGATACAAACATAAGAGAAAGAATGGAAAACGTGTGTGTGAACATGATAATCGTAAACGTGAAAAATAAGATGATGAACTCCCTCCTCTCGTGCTCGAATCTACTTCGCGTAATGAATGTCTCTTGATCGAATCTCTATCGTGGCTCCGAAAGCTCCGAAAAGTCTCCCAAAATTGCCCCAAAATCGCCCCTGGTCGTCGTGTGAAAAGTTGTGCCAAGAATGCCCTAAAATTCTGAAATTCGCCAAACTTAAACAACCAAACAGTGGGATGCGCGACTTCTGGCGCGACTTGCAAGTCGCGCGGTTTTCTGATGCCGCGTGGGTCGTCGTTTGGTTCGCGGATCGGGTTTGACTCTTGGGCTTCCGTTGGGCTTCGTTTTTACTTGTTTCGGACTCTTTTTCGCTTCTTTTCTCGATGATTGTCGCCTTTTAGATTACCTGCACATTCCACTCGATAAACCATAAAATACTCGCCTTTTTTTACTTGAAAACAAGCCAATCTCATTGGTTTGAGAATCGAAAATAACGCCAAAAAGTGGCATTATCAACAACCCCAAACCGAGCGTTGCTTGTCCCCAAGCAAATTAGCGATAAAAATAGAATAAAAGCACATATCAAATGAAATAATAATAACTGCACAACTCCCAATTGGTATCATGTAATGCACTGGTGATTTCCGATACCCGTGAATGCCTATCTCACTCTCGCCTCATCCTTATTTTGTTTGATCTATGACCTTCCATTGTAAGTTGAACTCGTGACTGCTACGTTTCCATTAGGGTTGTTCTATGTAATACCCCGGGTAAGTTTGTTAGTTAAAATCCCTTTTTCCGTTAAGAAAAGTTAACTTTAAAGTTGATGTTTAGGGTAAGTTTGGATAAGTTTATAAGATAAAGGTGTTTTAGTCTTTAATGAAGAGTTTAGGGGCTAGATGGGTAAATTAAGTTAATACTATCTGATTAGGTGTCAAGTTATCCTCACATCAGCAGAAAATCAGTAGGTGTTATGTGTGTGTATTGAGAGAAAAAGGGAGAAGAAGAAAAGAAGGGTAAAGACATCAAATTGATTCATTTGGAAGTGATTGGAGGTATGTTCCTTTACATATTCTGTTTGTAATTGCTATTAGATGATTCCTATCGGATTAGAATCATCACATCTGTTCTGGGGTTAATTTCTGTCGATTTCTGGGTAAAATAGGAAGAACCGACAGTGGTGTCCGGGCATAATATGAATGTGTCCGGATAGCCCTGTTGGTGGTGTCCGGGTGGTTTTGTCGATGGTGTCCGGATGAGTCTTTTATCCGGGTAAGTCTCTTTTCTTTTGTTCTCCGGATGGAATAAGATACCGGATGGTATCCGGATTACTTTGGTGTCCGGATTGGTCATGCTGTCCGGAAAGATGTGTTGTCCGGATTGTTGCTGTTGTCCGGAAAGGTTGTGTTGTCCGGATAACTTGTGGTATCCGGATACTTTAGCTGTTTTGGTCACTTTTGAGGGTTTGAGTTATCTAGAGTCCTTAGTCTTCTAGTATGTTTTATGTGATCAGTTGGTAAGGGGATATTTGTATTTAATCTATTTGCAGACTCTGTGGATTTGGATTGATAGACCGAATCTTTGAAAAAAGGCTTGGAAGGATTTTGTAAGCATTCGAGGTGAGTTTTACTTTAAAACGTTTTTAAACTGGGATACATATATATGTGTATATATATGAGACGATTATGTGGTAGGAATATGATTATGTGTATATAAATGACAATATGATATATTGAGATATATATTGTATTTACATGAGAATTGCACCACACGAGGATATGTTAGCCGATCTATTAGTCGGCGGAGCTGTATGGAAATGCAGCGGAGCTGTATGGAATTACAGTGGAGCTGTAGGTAATTGCAGCGGGGCTGTGTGTGATCGCAGCGGAGTTGACTGTATTTGGGTACAGTGACGATGATTAGTTGGCTTGCTACCAACTAATTTGGCCATGGAAACGAGAAGGAGGGGAATTACACGGTGCACAAATCTTGGTGTGGTATTTATATAATTATGGTATATGGGTGTTTTGACGAAAGGTTTATATAAACTATTTTGATACAAAGTATTATGTGAAATGGTCTTATAATGATTTTGAAATGACATGGATTATCTCACTGGACCATTAGGTCTAACCCTCATTTTCCTTTCAAAAATATGTATTCCAGGTCAAGGATCTTTGGTTAACAAAGGGAAGAATAAAGCATAGGAGGCGATTGCTAGCTGATGAAGATTAGGATATGTTTACATTTCTGTATTGTATAGTTTTGAGACCGAATGTGAATTATTATGTATTTTGTTATGAAAGTAACGACGTTGTGTATGAAATGTTAATTGTTATATATTATGTATGTTATGGGATAGACGGGTCGTTACATTCTAGGTCCATACATACTAAGGAAAACATTTCGCCTCGACCCTACCTCACGGGATTCGCTCAATTCGCTCGAACCTAGGTTATCGCACATGTTGTCATATATAGGAGGTTATGTACAAGAGTATTCAAATATTACATGACAACTCTAATGAAAGACACACTAATGTCCAAAAATTGATCTCAGAAGGGAATCAAGTAGCAAGACAGGGAATATCAGTAAAGGTGGTCGCGTACCGTAATCACGTTTTCCAGAAGATCATCCAGGTCTTTACACGGGTTGTAACGGGCTAAGGTTATGGCTAAGAAATGAAGGGTAAACGGTAACAAAGATCCTCGGTGTGTCAACATTAACGGTTCTGAACTTTCTTGCTTCACATTCTATCATTTGGCCTTATTTGTCATTATTGGAGTCGCTTTGACTCTCTTATTTTCCGCTGTAAGTAAATCTAACAAACCCCCTTTTTTTGGGACTTCACTGGTCCTCTTTATTTGATTGGGGCTGCATTGGCCCTCTCTTCTATTTATTTCTATGACTGGCTTGATTTCCTTCTTTTCCGCTCTATCTTTTCTATTCATTGTCGCCTCTGTTTGACACACTTCCGGATAAGGATGGCTAAGGTTTTTGGCTCGGGTTTAACGGTGGGTTTAGAAATGAACAAGGTGAGTGTTTGGCTACAAAAGGGCTATGGTTACACACAAATGGGTGGAAGGGGTACGATAGCTAAAAACAGGGTTAAACATACACACAATGCCTGGAATCATCTCTTAAGGTCCACACGATATGGTCTACTACACCTTTACCTAATATCCCGATGGTCGTCTTTGCTACTCAACGCAATAATATAGCGAGATCATTCTATATTCACGACAAGGAATTCGAAAAAGTGTATACGATTTTCGTGTATGAATCCCTCAGAATGAAAGAACGTCTTTTAGGCTCAAATCTCACTAATGGGTGGTCTCCACTAATGTCCCTAGTCATGTCCTTTCCCGGTCCTTCCCTAATGGTCACGTCACTATCACAAGATTCTTCCTACAATGGTTGGTCTCAATCATTCAAAAACAAAATTTTTAGCTAAAGTGGTCTAGGTACTCAGAAGTGCAGGAAATCTACGTGCATAACGTGGGCCCGATTGGGAAACCCCAAACCTTACCCACACATTGTCCCCAATGTGCAGGTGTCGGCGTAGGCGATACTAAAACAAGTATCGTTGTGCGGTTATTACAGGTAACAGATAGGCAGGCATAACATTACGCACAAGCATCAAAGAGCTATTCTAGCATTTTCAAAACATGGCCACCCCAAACCTAGGCCTTGGACTAGGTTTGTCAAACAAAGCCAACCCCAAACCTTGGTGAAACCGAGGTTTGCACAGGGATAACAAGATGAGTGTGCAGATGCTGAAAAGATGAGGCACCCCAAACCTAAGTGAAACTTAGGTTTGTTGCATCTCGTTTAACTAATACTGAAACAAACATCATACACCACTCATTAACATAAAGATTTAGAACATACCTGTTTTGCCCGGCCGGAGGAGATTCTCTTGAAAAGATTTGAGCAATCAGAGGAGATGGAGAGAGCATGCAGAACAAAGGAAATCAAAGCAAAAGACAAAAATGCAGGAAAATGAAACACACAAAGCAAGAAAGGAACAAAAATTGCGCGAACAACGAACGAGACACAACAGGGGACTCCCGCGGTTTTGGCCGCGGGATGTAAGTCGCGGGGTAACCCGTGTATGTCCCTGTTTCAGAAAACCAACAGGGTGCCCCGCGGCTTGCTGCGCGGTATGCAAACCGCGTGGCAAGTCGCGTATGTCTCTGTTTGTTTTTCGCTTTTTCGATTTTTATGGTTTTTTTTCGGAAATAGAAACACACTCAAAATAAAAATAATAAAAGAAAACAAACCTTGGTGGGTTGCCTCCCACCTAGCGCCGTATTTAAAGTCGTGGCATGACTGTGCGGCTTACAACTTGGCTCGGTATCCGCAGACTCGAACCGCCCACACTTACGGTTCTTCGCGGATTCTCCCACAATTTGCCTTCCATGACCAGCTCCGGATTCCTTTTCTCTTCCAAATCGCACCTTCTCGAACATCTTGAACATAACCTTTTCGCCACCAACTCTGAATGCTATCTCACCTTCCTCCATGTCGATCAATGCTCGGCTTGTGGCTAGAAACGATCTTCCCAATATCAATGGGACCTCTTCGTCTTCGTCTATGTCGATCGCCACAAAGTCTACCGGAAAATAGAACTTGCCGACCTTGATCAATACGTCCTCGACGACTCCATAGGGATATCTAATCGACCTATCCGCGAGCTTGAGCGTCATGTATGTTGGCTGCACTTCCCCCAAGTCGAGTTTCCTGAAAACAAATAGAGGCATCAGATTAATACTAGCTCCTAGGTCACATAACACTTTATTAAAGTTAAACTTCCCGATTTGGATAGGGATAGAAAAACTCCCTGGATCTTTAAGCTTCGGGGGAGGCTTATTCTGAAAAATCGCGCTACACTCTTCAGTAAGTGTAACAGTGGACTGATGATCGATCGCCCTCTTCTTGGATAGAATTTCCTTCATGAATCTCGCATATGAGGGCATCTGTGCCAAAGCATCTGCAAAAGGGATGTTAATATGCAGCTTTTTAAAGATATCAAGGAATTTAGAATAATTAACATCATCCTTATGTGATTTCAGTCGGCTCGAATATGGCACGCTTGGAGTTGTCGGCTTGACCGGTGGTGTCACTTCTTTTTCTTTTGGCTTCTTCACTTCAATCACAACCTCTTCGTCGGTGTCTAGCTCAGTCATGTCTACTATCTCGACCTCTTTCTCTTTCGGATCGGTCTCTCTTGACGACGGCTCTCGTGTCGGCTCTTCATTCATCTCCTTACCACTTCTTAGATAGATGGCATTGCATGTTTCCCGGTTGGTCCTTTCGGTTTGACTCGGAAAGGTTCCGGGAGGTCGGTTTTGTAGAACCTCGGAGATCTGCCCCATTTGCTTTCCAAGATCTTGATGGAGGCGGTGTTCTGTTCGGTAGCCGCCTTGACAGTGTTGACTGTGCTGGCTAATTCTCCAACTGTGCTGTCCATTTTGGCCATGAACTTCATCATCATGTCTTCCAGTCCCGACTTCTTCTCCCCGGATGGTCCTTCGTTCCTTTGGTTGAAACCTGGAGGACGGTAAGCATTGTTAGTATGAGAAGAAATAAAAGAGTTAGACGAATTACCTGGTTGTTGTTGAGGTTGACCCCATGAAAGATTAGGGTGCTTTTTCCACCCCTCATTGTATGTATTGGAGAATGGGTCGTTCCTCGGTTGATTGTTCCGGTTTTGCACAAATTGAACTTGTTCAGGTGCTTCCGGATTACCTCCCTTCAAGTGATTCGTGATCATGGCCAGTTGAGCCTTTATTTCCTTCAACTCATCCGTCTCTTGCACACTTGCAACTCTTCTGACAGCTGATCTTGGAGTAGAGAAGCTATGTTCGGCTAGATTCTCGATTAATGCGACGACTTCTTCATATGTCTTTTCCATTAACGCTCCACCGCCGCAGCCGTGATATCATTCTTGAATTGTGGGTGAAGGCCTCCAAAGAACGTTTGGATTATCACCCAGCCATGTAACCCGTAATGTGGACACTTCTTCAGCATGTCTTTGTATCGCTCCCATGCCTCGTAGAGTGTTTCCTAGTCCCATTGGGCAAAGTGTGTGATGTCCGCCATTAGCTGGGCGGTTCTTCCCGGTGGAAATAACTTTTGAAGGAATGCGGCTTTCAAGTCTACCCATGTAGTAATCTGATCCGACGGTAGGCTCTCTATCCATATTTCAGCTCTTCCTTTGAGTGAAAAGCTGAACAACCGCAACTTGATCGCATCTTCATTCACCCCATTGATTTTGAAGGTGTTGCAGATTCGTTCGAATGCTCGTAGATGCGCATGGGGATCTTCAGTCGGTGATCCCCCAAATTGGTTCTGTTGTACCATGACTATGGTACTCGGCTTGATCTCGAAGTAGTTGGCCCCGGTAGTGGGAGGTTGGATCCCTTTACGTGCGGCTGCCACATTTGGATTGGCAAACGACCGCATAGGTACCCTTTCCGGAGGTGGTGGTGGTGGTGGATTGTTGCGAGGTGGTCTCTCGTCACCCATATTTAACTGTTTCTTGGCTTTTGATTCTCTTCGTAGGCGACGTGCAGTTCTCTCTATTTCCGGATCGATCGGCTCGATTCCTTTCCCTCGGGTTTCCTTTGGCATAAACCACTAGCACCTGAAGAGAAAATAAACAAGCTTAGCAATCCAGAAATTGAAAGGAATAAAATAAAATAACGAATAATAATAAAAAAAATGTCCAATCTAATAACGCTTATAGATGGTAGTGCTATTAGCTACAACTAGTTCCCCGACAACGGCGCCAAAAACTTGATAGGGCGGGTATCACCCCCCCTAAATCTAACCGCAAGTGTACGGTGTCGAAATCAAGTAATAACGTACGGTAAGTACGAGTATCGAATCCACGGGAACTAGGAACTAAGTATCACAATTACTACAAGCTTTATTAATTGAACTGTCGAATATTGGAAGATGGTTTTTATGTTAAACTAATTAAATGCAAGAAGAAAATCACAGACTAAACAGTAGACAACCTTGAGGAAAATTCGATAGAGAAAACAGTTGAGGGTTGGAAATCCTAAGGTTTTACACATGCAAACACTTGACTCGAAACAATTACCAGTTAATCCATTTAATGAGTCCCAAATCTTTTAAGATCACCGTTGTTCTCTTTCGAGCAACACGGGTTTTATTTCAAAAAGGACAGGTTTTATCTTTCGATCTCAATCTATGGATTTCAAAATACATTAAGCACAAGATTTATGTTAAACGGCTAGGTTTTATCTCTCGATTTCCAACTAACGGTTCAATTGGGACTAAGACTTACTCGGTATATCTCTATCACCGATTTATCGTCCTAGGCATGCAATTCCTAGTTCTATTTGACAGTTAATTCTCTCAAACTAGACTGAAAATAACAAAACAATTGAAAGCTAGCTAGACTCTCAAAAGCATTAAACACAAAATCACATGCTTCATTAATGAGGAAAAACTGATAAAGTGTCAAGTCAATTATTCACATGCTTACAAACCAAATTCATTCCGACCCCCAACATGAACAGGTTAGTTCATGTCGGTGGTGGATACAAACATAAGAGAAAGAATGGAAAACGTGTGTGTGAACATGATAATCGTAAACGTGAAAGATAAGATGATGAACTCCCTCCTCTCGTGCTCGAATCTACTTCGCGTAATGAATGTCTCTTGATCGACTCTCTATCGTGGCTCCGAAAGCTCCAAAAAGTCTCCCAAAATCGCCCCTGGTCGTCGTGTGAAAAGT
The DNA here is from genome assembly GCA_033807775.1 of Saussurea involucrata. NCBI lineage: Eukaryota > Viridiplantae > Streptophyta > Magnoliopsida > Asterales > Asteraceae > Saussurea > Saussurea involucrata. Next base: position 80,218,450 of record CM066321.1, read on the forward strand.
TGTGCCAAGAATGCCCTAAAATTCTGAAATTCGCCAAACTTAAACAACCAAACAGTGGGATGCGCGACTTCTGGCGCGACTTGCAAGTCGCGCAGAAAGTCGCGCGGTTTTCTGATGCCGCGTGGGTCGTCGTTTGGTTCGCGGATCGGGTTTGACTCTTGGGCTTCCGTTGGGCTTCGTTTTTACTTGTTTCGGACTCTTTTTCGCTTCTTTTCTCGATGATTGTCGCCTTTTAGATTACCTGCACATTCCACTCGATAAACCATAAAATACTCGCCTTTTTTTACTTGAAAACAAGCCAATCTCATTGGTTTGAAAACCGAAAATAACGCCAAAAAGTGGCGTTATCAAGCTACATTCTATGAACCAAACATACATATTGCAATTATTTAATAAATTCCATTCCAATGTCTCCCTACCAGGTAAAACCTGAAAACATTCAATTCCAATTCTTTCAAATTTAAATTTCTTTAACAAATTTCATTTCATAAAAAATCAATTTGCAAATCAAATGCTACCGTAGACAATTAATGAAGCAATTAATATTGGAAAGTGAAAAAGTCTTTGATCGCCCATTAAAATAAAGAGATAAAAGAAAAGTCTTGATCACCTACATAAATATGCAAGGCAAAAATAGCATAAATGTAGTGAAATTAGACCTGACAAACGTGTCGGGTCGTGTTGGGTTCAAAGTTAAACGAATTGAGAGTGTCTGACCCTAACCCGACCTGTTTAATAAACGGGTCAGAAAATCCCAACCCTAATCCGACCCGCCTAACCCACCACGACCCGTTTAACATTTATAAAACTAAAAATTAAGTATCGAAAATACACAAAAAAATTACAAATCCAAAACTCAAATGAAAACATTATAAATGTAAATTTTATAGTTCAAATTTATAAGTTCTAACCAAATTCAAAACACTAAAAATCAAAGCATTAAAAAGAAAACTCATAATATATGTGTGTATATATATATATATATATATATATAAACGGGTTATTCGAGTCATTTTCGAGTTGAAATTTTTGACCTTGACTTTACCCGTTTAATATTCGTGTCGTGTCGTGTCAACCCGTTTACTTAAACGGGTTAAAATGTATTACCCAAACCCGTTTATTTCGTGTCAAGTTTGTGTCGTGTTAACGTGTCGTGTCAGTTTTTACCAGGTCTAAGTGAAATTGATTGATATGTCTCATGATATAAAAGAATTTTAACTTTATGGATCATTAAAGCATCTACAACAAAAATAGCAGATATGAAGTGAAATTGATGGACAGACGCATATGTCTCTAATTTAAAAGAATTTTAACCGGATGCAATTTATTTAAAATTGAGAAAATACGATTTTTAGGTATTTTTTTACTCCAACAAATTGCTTAAAAATATAGAGAAATTAAGAGAGAGATTGTAAATTTCTTCAAATCTGGAGAACCTTTTAAAAATGATTACCATGAGATTTTTTTTATATTTCACCAATAATAAATCTTGAAATGAAATACATAGAAAAAAGTTATATTTTAATATATATGTATAATATTTTAATAATATATGTAATGATGTAGTATCCAAAATGAAAAATATGTTGGACTTGAATCTAATTTTTTTGGACTTTGGTTCTCCATCTTGTAAAACTTTCGAATAAACTTTAAAAAATGCTCTTACAATGATCCCTAAAGAAGAGCTTCTTCGGTCAACCAACTCCAAGATGTAGACCTACGTAAATATGAAGGACAAAAATACCATAAATTAGAGTTGTATAAAAATTCGTCCACTCGTTCAACCTGTTTAACTCAACTCGTAAATAACCCAATTAAACTTAACTTGTTAATTATTAATAGGGTTGAAATTGGGTTAGGCCAAACCGAACCAACCCAACCTGACAACCTGTCGCTAATATATAATTTTGATTTTTTTATTTATATTTATTTACAATTATATACAACATAAATATTTATATATGCTTACCTAATATGATGAGTTTCATCCTCTTTTCTGTTCCTTTTTTTAACACAATTTTGCCTAATATTTCATTCTCCATTTACATTTTGCTATATGCCATTAATGTAATAACACCAAAAGAATCAGATTAAACTGTGATTTGGTAAAACAATTTAAATATAACTTACAAGGATATAAAAAGTTGCACGATAATAGACAACAATTTGATTGGAAAAAAAGTTGTGATTCAAGGCCTAGGGAAAAGAAAGCATATCCTTTTAATTTTTTCCATTAATAAATTTGAATATATTATAATTTTTTACAAGTTTTATAAAAGAATGTTAGAATGTATTTCTTGATACAAAACAACAACTCACATATTTCTAAACACATTTAGGAAGAAAAAAAAACAATAAATATATATATATATATATATATATATATATATGAGAACATCATTCTCAAATTTCTTTCTATCCTTCATCGAATACCGTTCGAATTCCAAAGTCTAAAAAGAAGTTCATCCTTGAGATCCATCATTTGTTCCGACTTGAATCATTTTTTATCCTAATATATCCAATACATTCAAACATCTAACTATGAATACTATCAGCCCATGGGCCTTTATGTGCCTCATTCATGATGGGCTGTTACACTCCCATACCAAGCTATTACACTTGGGCCCACTCCCTATCCCCAACTGCAAAACCCTCTCCCCTTGCTTCACTCTCTCCTTCCCTTCCATGTAAGCCAACTCATACCACAATGAACAAGATGACTGGCATCCAAACCTATGTAACGTCATCAATGCAACCTCAATTTTCTCCTGCTTTAAGTTCAACTTTTCCCCTATCTTCATTATCACCACCTTCCCTGATGCCGGCAAGCAGTAATGATGTATAACTTTTCTGAAGTTTGGCACGTAAAGTTCTTTCGATTTGTTCATGAGTTTTTTGTGATTATGTAGAACCCATAACGGATCTTCTATTCTAATGGAAGAATAGAAGAACCCATAATGTGAAAGTTTGATCCAATCAATTATTCGGCCACATGTCGCCCCTCCTTTCTGAGAGTAACCCCAGTGATGCCTTCGGAGTCTTCTTCGCGGATTGCAGAGTTGTAAGCTTTGTCATCGAATGCACCTGGCGTTCTTAGAGAGAAGAGCAATATGTATTTGGAATTCTTTTTGGATGATCGTTTGTTGGTGATTAGAATGGCTGCACTACCTGATCGGAAGAGGCAATTAAGAACCATCATGGACCGACCTTTTCCTGCATACCAACTGTTTGATAAAATCTCTGTACTAAGGATTACAACATTAAAGTTCTTGTGGACTTTTAAGAGGTTCTGCGCCATGTCCACTGCTAACGCACTCGCGCTACACTCCATACCACTGATGTTGAAGCTCTTCACATCTTCTCGCATGGAGTAATTATTGATAATTATGGACAATAGGGAAGGATATGGACAAAATCCACTGCAGTTGACGATGATAATGTCGATATCGAGAGGGGAAAGATGGGTTTTGGAGAGAAGGTCTTCGAAAACTGGGAAGAAAACCATTTGAGCTTCTTGAATGGCTTCTTCATGGGTGGATCTTGGTGGGATGTAGTGTAGAGATGGAGGAATGTATGTTTGTTCGCTTTGACTTGAAGACAACAATACTTTCGACATGAAATCAAGACTTTCTTGGTCAAGAGAGTGGACGATTCGTGAATGTAAGGAAAAAGGGTACCCTCCAGTAGTTTGGTGGCTTTAAACACGAGTAGTCTGTAAGGTAGATTGTTGGAGATGAAGAAGATGAAAGGTAAGTGTTTGGGCAAAAAATCACCAGTCTCGACCACGACCAAGAAAGGTAAGACACATGTTATGAACTATACCTTGTATTAAGATAAGGCCCCGACAAAGACCCAAAAAATATCTGTCGTCCCCCCTAAAAGGTAAGTCGAGAGTTCCTCACGACACTCGACCTCGACGTCGCCTAGCTCACACGACCGTCGCATAAAAACCATGCGACCTCGACCGACTAACGCGCTATACGACTGTTATGTTTTGTTCAGTGTTTAATGCAGGGGTCAACACCATTGATGGACAACGGCTATAACTGAAAGAATCAATTAAAGAACATCAATTCCAGCATTAAAGACACCGACCGTTACGACAGCTATCAAAGTCCTTAATGATCCAATTAAAGTGCCCAAAGACTATAAATTCCAAGCTCAATCCTCAGTTCAGGGGACATCGAATAACACAGAGAGGAACACAGATACAACGCATAACATCAGACACAAGCACTTGAACTCCGAAGAACATTTGAAGCACAAAAATCGCTCGCAGAAGAATCGCTCTCGACGCACGACATCAGCACACGACACACAGTTTAAACACATGACGCACACTGTTTTACATTAGAAAACATTTGTAACCTTACATTTCGAAGTCTTTCCTTCATTTGTATTGTAATCTCTGTACGATCGACACCTGGAACACCAAGGACATCGCCCCTGATTGGTGACCATAGTGCAGCGACGACATCCACTGTCGTCCACAGGTTTTTTCCTCGTTAAGGTTTTTCCTGCGTCATCAAATTCTCTGTCTCGTTTATATTTTTGTTTTGGTCGCACGCTTTTGTCGAACGATTCCTTTCTTTAGTTGTTAAAGTCCACATCGCCCTTAAGTTGTCCCTTTGGTGCGATTTTTTGCATTAACAGTTTGGCGTCATCCGTGGGACCCCATGTAACGTCCCGAAAATTACATTAAATTTGAATTTTTTAAAATACCATTTTAGTTAAATAAAACCATAAGTGTTTAAGTCCAAATAAACGCTTTATTAAAAATCTCGTTAAGTTAAACAACCAACCCAATAAAACAGCGGAAGATGTAATAAGTCTAAACATAAAGTCTCAAAATAAACAATGATGAAAGTCTTCACAACGCGCCAGTGTGTACCGTCACGCCTTACTGCCGCTCGTACCTGAAACAATAGTTTATAGGGAAAGAGTAAGCACGAAGCTTAGTGAATTCAAACACGTACATAAAATAGCAATCATAAACACCATCCCTATCAGCAGATAGACATAAACAAACATTACATGCCAGTCTAAGAACATATCCTAAACAAGCAAACTCATGCAAGAACACCTGTGTATGTATCCATCGGTCTCCCCGAATTCATACAACACCTGTGCACGTATCCCTCGGTCTCCCCGAGTTCATACAACACCCATGTACGTATTCCTCGGTCTCCCCGAGTCCTCAGTCTCCCCGAGTTTCATATAACACCCAAGGTCTTATACTAGACACTGACTCGGCCTAGTGCTACACACAAACAAATCAGCTAACACACACACGAACTACAGCAGTGCACATATAATTCCTATCCTACGCAGTGAGTGAACTCACCTCGAATAGCAGTGCAGAACTCCACGAACAACAACAAGAACCCGTCCACTCCAACTCACTTCTTTCCGCCTAAAGAAGTGTTATAAAGAGTCAATACGTAGCCCCAACCCGAAATTACAACTACTAGTCTAAAATGTGCATTTTCCGGTTTTTGGTCTAAAACTGCAGGTCTGCTCGTGACCTGTTTAGCCCCCCTTAAACCCACCAAACCAGAAATATAATTCCATATTTAGAAAGTCCTATGTCTTAGCTTTCCAAGGACATATCGCACGCGTTCATCCGAGGTCCCTACTATTTTATATAAATTTTCCAAGACAAACTACCCAAACAGTGAAATCCGGACCAGTCTGTACTAATTGCCAATTTGGCCATAGCTAGAGGCCTTATTAATTTTTCTGCAAAACATACGAAACACAATAGACACAATTTGTGAAATTTGTGCACTAGTTTCAACTCAATCAGAGCTTCCTAGATTATTCTACGGATTTTACAAAACAGGGACAGATTAGACATTTTTCACATGAAATCATAACTTTGGTTTCTCGGTTTAGGGTTTAGGCATTTAAGGTTTAGGGTTAGGGTTTAGGCATCTAATGGCCGATTTAAACAAGCACCACCCACTGCCACCTCAGGCAGTGGTGGTCGGCGGCGGCGTGGGAGCGGCAGCCACCACCGGCGGTGGTGGTGGTCGGCGACGACTTTACAACTACGCAAGAAAGAAAAGAAAGAAAAGAGAACCTTACCTATCGGGACAACACATTAGCACCCAACGAAATCCGGTTCCGTCCTCTACCAGGTCGCCGTCTCTCTCTCTCTCTCTCTCGCTCTCGCCGGCAGGAAAACAGCGGCAGCGGCGCCGGCGGTGTTGTGTGGTTCGGCGGTGACAGCAAAAGGAAAGAAGGGCAGGGACGGCGTAGGGTACGTGTGGTTTGTTTCTTGCGTGAGACCAAAAACGAAAACGAGAGGGGAGGGGGTCGGTTCTTAAAGCCGATCCCCATGCAAACATTTACCCCCTTTGTGCACTTTTAGTCCCTGCATTTCCAAACCCTTGCAAAACCAATAATGTTTAACCAATTTAGCCCCCCCTTTTTTTTACAATATTTCTTCACTTTTGGTCTTTTCCGTCAAAACTCGCTAATAAAATTCGATTAGAGAAAATATTAAATAAATAAATAAATGGTAAAAACCGTACCAGAACACGGGCTTTACAACTCTCCCCCGCTTGAATTAGACTTCGGCCTCGAAGTCTATGTCCACGAATAGTTCCGGATAGTTCTCCCGCATCTCAACCTCGGGTTCCCAAGTCCACTCGGAACCCTTTCGGTGTTGCCATTGGACTTTCACCAAGCCAATTACCTTGTTGCGCAAGGTCTTCGTCTTCCTCTCAATAATGGCAATCGGCTTCTCCACGTAATTAAGCCGCTCATCGATCTGAATATCCTCGAGAGGAATCACCGCAGACTCATCCACCACACACTTCCGCAACTGAGACACGTGGAAAGTATTGTGGATCAAACTCAGCTCGTCCGGTAACTCTAAGCGGTAAGCTGCCTTTCCACTCGAGCAATGACCTTGTAAGGTCCAATGTAATGGGGTCCCAACTTTCCCCGTTTACGAAACCGAATCACCCCTTTCCAGGGCGAAACCTTCAGCAAAACATAATCCCCCACCTGAAACTCCAAGTCTGATCGTCTCTTGTCGGCGTAACTCTTCTGTCGACTCTGTGCAGTAACCAAACGGTCCCGCACCATCTGTATCATATCAGTCGTCTTCAGCACAATATCAGTGCTCCCCAATACCCGTTGACCAACCTCGCCCCAGCAAATGGGCGTCCTGCACTTCCTACCATACGACATCTCGTACGGCGGCATGCCAATACTGGCATGGAAGCTATTGTTGTAGGAAAACTCCGCCAAAGGAAGATACTGATCCCAACTACCTCCAAATTCGATAGCACATGCCCGAAACATATCCTCAAGGGTCTGAATAGTACGCTCACTCTGTCGTCGGTCTGTGGATGAAAAGTCGTGCTAAAATGTAACTGCGTGCCCATCTCCTCCTGAAACTTTCCCCAAAACCGGGAGGTAAAATGGGTGTCCATGTCAGAGACAATCTAAACTGGCACTCCGTGCCTGGCTATAATCTCTCGCACGAAAATCTCTGCGAGCTTCTCCGCCGAGGAGCTCTCCCTGATGGCCAAAAAGTGAGCACTCTTGGTCAGACGATCGACGACCACCTAAATAGCATCGTTTCCACGTGGGGTCCTTGGGAGTTTAGTAATGAGATCCATCGTGATCTGCTCCCATTTCCATACCAGAATCTTTAAAGGCTGCAACTTCCAATGCGGCCGCTGGTGCTCAGCCTTGACTTTCCGACAAGTCAAGCATTCTTCTACATACTTGGCGACATCCCGCTTCATGCAGGGCCACCAAAAATCCTCCCGCAGGTCGCGGTACATCTTCGTAGCTCCCAAATGAATAGAAAATTTGGACTTATGCGCCTCGTCCATCAATATCTGCCTGTTTCCACCAGTGAAGGGAACCCAAACGCGACCATACCGTGTCAATAAGCCTCGACTATCACGGGAAAAATTTGGAACTTCACCCGAAATTCTCTCGCGTTTGACATTCTCATCTAGAATTGCCACTTTCTGAGCATTACCTATCAACTCAAGGAGAGGTGCAACCACTGTCAACCGCTGACACAAACCCCGAAGTGGCTCTCCAATCGGATGTCGACTAAGTGCGTCCGCAACAACATTCGCTTTACCCGGGTGGTAAAGTATCTCACAATCATAATCTTTGACTACGTCGAGCCACCTCCTCTGTCGCATATTGAGGTTTTGCTGGTCCATCAAGTATTTGAGGCTTTTATGGTCAGTGTATATCGTACACTTGACGCCATACAAGTAATGCCTCCAAATCTTGAGAGCAAACACCACTGCTCCCAACTCTAGGTCATGTGTCAGGTAGTTCGCCTCATGAGGTTTCAACTGCCTCGAAGCGTAAGCTATAACCTTACCGCGCTGCATGAGCACGGCGCCCAATCCTTGGTGAGAAGCGTCACAATACACTACCAGATCCTCCATACCCTCGGGCAAAGTCAACACCGGAGCCTCGCATAAACGCCTGCGTAGCTCCTCAAAAGCCCTCTGCTGCTCTTCACCCCAACTAAAAGCCGCAAATTTCTTCGTCAATCGGGTCATAGGTAATGCAATCTTGGAGAAATCCTGAATAAATCTCCGGCAGTACCCTGCTAACCCAAGAAAACTCCGTACTTCAGTGGGAGTCTTCGGCACCTCCCACCGCATCACTGCTGAGATCTTGGTCGGATCGACCATAATACCCTTCTGGTTCATGACATGTCCTAGGAATTGGACCTCTCGTAACCAGAACTCACACTTGGAGAACTTAGCATAAAGTTTCTCCCGCCTCAAAACCTCCAAAACTTCTCGTAAATGCGTCTCATGCTCTTCCTTCGACTTCGAATACACGAGAATGTCGTCGATGAACACAATCACCGACCGATCCAGCATCGGGCTACACACCCTGTTCATGAGGTCCATGAACGCTGCTAGTGCATTGGTGAGCCCTAAAGGCATCACTACAAACTCGTAATGGCCATAACGTGTACGAAATGCCGTCTTCTCCGTATCCTCACCCCTCACCCGCATTTGATGATACCCCGATCTTAAATCAATTTTAGAGAACCACGAGGCTCCCTGTAACTGGTCGAACAAGTCATCGATCCTTGGCAGAGGATAACGATTCTTTACCGTAAGCTTATTCAACTCACGGTAGTCTATACACATCCGTTGGGACCCGTCCTTCTTCTTCACAAACAGAATCGGGGCTCCATACGGTGAACAACTCGGCTTGATGAACTCCTTTTCGAGAAGTTCCTGTAACTGAGTGTACAACTCCTTCATTTCCGGTGGAGCCAGGCGATAAGGTGCCTTGGCCACCAGAGCAGCACCCGGAACCAAGTCAATGTGGAACTCTACCTGTCGCTCGGGAGGTATCCCCGGCAAATCGTCGGGAAATACGTCAGTAAACTCCCGTACAACTGGCACATCCTCCGCAGTCTTCTTCTCCCCGTCACCGCGCGTGTCTATCACATACGCTAAATATCCCTGGCCACTGTGCTGTAAGTACCTACGAGCCCTCGCAACCGAACATATTGCTGAGGTCCGCCCGGGCGAGTCGCCCTGAACTAGCAGTTCTCCCCCGCTTGGGGTTCGAACTCGTACTTGTTTGCGACGATAAACAATCTCTGCATCGAAAGCATCCATCCAATCCATGTCCACAATCACGCACAACTCACGCATAGCGATCAGAATCAAATCAATAGGGAATCTCACACCAAAGATTTCCAAGGTACACCCACGATACACGTCAGTAACCGTCAAGGTCCTATCATCAGCAACCTCAACCACAAGTGGACAGCCTAACCGTCCTACACTACGGCCCAAACGCTCACTAAAAGTGTGAGACACGAAAGAATGAGTAGCCCCGCTATCAAACATCACCACAGCAGGCACTGAGTTAACTAAGAACGTACCTGATCATACAGTTTAAGCAAAATGTAACTACATATAAAATCAACAATCAATAAAATCAAGTGATGAAATATACCTGTCACCACTTTAGGCGTAGCCTGTGCCTCATCCACCTTCAATTGATGAACTCTACCTCGGGCCGCCTCGGTTCCAGCCTGACCCACACGACCATCAGTAATACGTAAAGGAGCAGCCGCAAGAGCTCTTTGTGCCCCACCCCCATCAGCAACCCTCGAATTCGGGCAGTAGGCCTTCACGTGGCCCGTCTGTTTGCAGTTAAAACAGACCATCAGTGGTACCCTGCAATCAGGACCGTAGTGTCCCACCTGGCCACACTTGAAACATTTATCATCTCTCCTTCCGTTACTATCCCTGGGCTTAAACCCACCGCTTCTTTGACTCGAGCGCGAGTCCGAAAACCTCGTTTTCTTTGGAACAACTGATACTGGTGCCACGGTCTGCACCGCCTTCCTCTTCTTAGCCTGCGTCTCCAACTCAAGTTCCCGTCTCCGAGCAGCCTCCATCATCGCAGCAAGTGTAGCATACTGTGCAGTACTCACGAACTCCCTGATCTCGGTACGTAACATATCCTTGTACCGCGTCATCTTCATGTCCTCAGAAGCAGCATACTGGGGACAGAATAGTGCCATCTCCGTGAACTTTCGGTTCATCTCCTTCACGGTCTCCGTAGTCTGTGTGAGCTCTAAGAATTCTTTAGCAATCCTCTCCATCTCCACTGGAGGCACATACTCTGCACGAAAACGTACGACGAACTCCTCCCAGGTCAAAGTAGTGCGCTCATTAGGCGTTAAAGCAGTAGCACACCAGTCTTTCGCTCCGTCTCGTAACAGATTCACCGCGAAGCGAACCTTCAGGTTCTCAGGACAGCCACTGGTAAGGAATGCGCACTCCATATCCGAGATCTAGCGCATACTAACGATCGGATTCGAGTCTCCCTTGAACTCAGGAGGAGAACAAGTAGAGAGATCCCGATACTGAAACTCCCTCGCTCGAGGCTGCCCAACCACAGGGGGTGGAATCGCCGCGATGCGCTCCTCCATCAATACTACTACCTCATCACGAATGGCGGTAATAATTTTGGGGATCGCCTCCCCAATAGCATGTGTCACCTCAGCCGCAATCATCTCACGTATCTGCTCGACAGTAAATCCAGTACCAACGTCTGGGTTAACATTGTTGTTCCTCCTTGTGATGGCCATTCTGGGTAGATATTACAACGAGTTATTAGCACACATTAAATCCTACTAACTACACTCACGCTCAACTCCTCGGGTTCCCCGTGACTTTCCCCGACCCGAGCACGGATCCTGTGCTTTAGATAGTAGGAGCTTTACTACTATCTTCCACACCTATCCCTACTCGTTTCGAGTCCTACCCCGGAGTGCCCAAGTAGTTTCTTGCCGACAGTTCTAACCCATATGCCCGTACCAGCATATGTCAACACTCTTTCTAGTTCACTAGGAATTTCACTCCATCCCACTACCCTTGCTATGACGAAATCCCCACTAGTCATGACGAGTCGCCTCGCGAATGCACAGTCGCATACAGTGTGAAATCAGATAGACATTCGGATAAGAGATTCTATTCCACAACGGTTAGACTCAAACAAGAGCTGCGCAATAGAACTAAATCAAACATTCTAAGGCTATTTGGTTCCTACTGCATACAACTTATAAGGCATTCACTTAACAACCTATCAGGACTAGCATGAATTCCTACTAGCAAGTAATAATCATGCAGTACAGTGTAATAAGCACCATGCAATCTAGCATACATACCCCTATGTTCTAGAGAGCAATAAATCACACTAAGTACTCTACCTTTTCCCTTGGCATCGGCTGACTGTACACACTGCGCCTTCGATCACCGTTTCTAAAATGTACTTTTCCTTTCTTTTATTTCTCAAAAATTTTAAAAGAAAAATCCCGAGCCGCAAACTTGAGTTCAAACACACCGAAATGTGTTTGATTCGCTCAAACTGTGCTCTGATACCAACTTGTAACGTCCCGAAAATTACATTATATTTGAATTTTTAAAAATACCATTTTAGTTAAATAAAACCATAAGTGTTTAAGTCCAAATAAACGCTTTATTAAAAATCTCGTTAAGTTAAACAACCAACCCAATAAAACAGCGGAAGATGTAATAAGTCTAAACATAAAGTCTCAAAATAAACAATGATGAAAGTCTTCACAACGCGCCAGTGTGTACCGTCACGCCTTACTGCCGCTCGTACCTGAAACAATAATTTATAGGGAAAGAGTAAGCACGAAGCTTAGTGAATTCAAACACGTACATAAAATAGCAATCATAAACACCATCCCTATCAGCAGATAGACATAAACAAACATTACATTCCAGTCTAAGAACATATCCTAAACAAGCAAACTCATGCAAGAACACCTGTGTATGTATCCATCGGTCTCCCCGAATTCATACAACACCTGTGCACGTATCCCTCGGTCTCCCCGAGTTCATACAACACCCATGTACGTATTCCTCGGTCTCCTCGAGTCCTCAGTCTCCCCGAGTTTCATATAACACCCAAGGTCTTATACTAGACACTGACTCGGCCTAGTACTACACACAAACAAATCAGCTAACACACACACGAACTACAGCAGTGCACATATAATCCCTATCCTACGCAGTGAGTGAACTCACCTCGAATAGCAGTGCAGAACTCCACGAACAACAACAAGAACCCGTCCACTCCAACTCCTTCTTTCTGCCTAAAGATGCGTTATAAAGAGTCAATACGTAGCCCCAACCCGAAATTACAACTACTAGTCTAAAATGTGCATTTTCCGGTTTTTGGTCTAAAACTGCAGGTCTGCTCGTGACCTGTTTATCCCCCCTTAAACCCACCAAACCAGAAATATAATTCCATATTTAGAAAGTCCTATGTCTTAGCTTTCCAGGGACATATCGCACGCGTTCATCCGAGGTCCCTACTATTTTATATAAATTTTCCAAGACAAACTACCCAAACAGTGAAATCCGGACCAGTCTGTACTAATTGCCAATTTGGCCATAGCTAGAGGCCTTATTATTTTTTCTGCAAAACATACGAAACACAATAGACACAATTTGTGAAATTTGTGCACTGGTTTCACCTCAATCCGAGATTCCTATATTATTCTACGAATTTTACAAAACAGGGACAAATTAGACATTTTTCACATGAAATCATAACTTTGGTTTCTCGGTTTAGGGTTTAGGCATTTAAGGTTTAGGGTTAGGGTTTAGGCATCTAATGGCCGATTTAAACAAGCACCACCCACTGCCACCTCAGGCAGTGGTGGTCGGCGGCGGCGTGGGAGCGGCAGCCACCACCGGCGATGGTGGTGGTCGACGGCGACTTTACAACTACGCAAGAAAGAAAAGAAAGAAGAGAGAACCTTACCTCTCGGGACAACGCAGTAGCACCCAACGAAATCCAGTTCCGTCCTCTACCAGGTCGCCGTCTCTCTCTCTCTCTCGCTCTCGCCGGCAGGAAAACAGCGGCAGCGGCGCCGGCGGTGTTGTGTGGTTCGGCGGTGACAACAAAAGGAAAGAAGGGCAGGGACGGCGTAGGGTTCGTGTGGTTTGTTTCTTGCGTGAGACCAAAAACGAAAACGAGAGGGGAGGGGGTCGGTTCTTAAAGCCGACCCCCATGCAAACATTTACCCCCTTTGTGCACTTTTAGTCCGTGCATTTCCAAACCCTTGCAAAACCAATAATGTTTAACCAATTTAGCCCCCTTTTTTACACTATTTCTTCACTTTTGGTCTTTTCCGTCAAAACTCGCTAATAAAATTCGATTAGAGAAAATATTAAATAAATAAATAAATAGAAAAAACCGTACCGGAACACGGGCTTTACACCCCATCTAGAGAAAATCTTCGACAAACGTGCGTCCTACTGACATTTTCTTGCAGTTTCTTCTATTCTCTGTTTCAGGAAAATGGTGAATAATGGAAACTCCGAACAAGCCGCTGTCCCAGCACATGAGGGGCTCGAAAATGCACAAGGTACACTTGAAGCAGTCAACGATTATCGCCTGGAGGAAATAAGGTCTCTCAATCCTTGCCTCAGGGAAAAGTTAATATTTTTTTTACAGGAACATGCTGATTATTTCGCCTGGTCGCATGAAGATATGGTCGGCATAGATCCTGACGTCATCTCCCACAAGCTCAACGTCGACCCGTCGTTCAAGCCTATCAAGCAGAAGCGACGGAAATTTGCTCCTGAAAGAAATAAGGTGATAAATGACGAAGTCGACAACCTTCTCAAGACAGGGAAGATTCGAGAGGTAAAATACCCCGATTGGCTTGCTAACGTCGTGGTTGTAGCGAAGAAGAATGGAAAGTGGAGGGTCTGTATCGACTTCACAGACCTCAATAAAGCTTGTCCAAAAGATCCTTTTCCATTACCTCACATCGACGCCATGGTCGACGCAACAGCGGGGCACGAACTACTGACGTTCATGGATGCCTATTCCGGATACAATCAAATCTTAATGCACGTCGAGGACCAAGAAAAAACCGCATTTATGACGGATCGAGGTATTTATTGTTATAAGGTTATGCCTTTCGGACTAAAAAATGCAGGATCTACTTACATTGTCTTGGCGACACGATGGAAGTGTACATCGACGATATGTTGGTCAAGTCGAAGCAAGCTATCGACCACGTCGAGCATTTGAAACAATCGTTCGACATTCTTCGGGAATACAACATGAAGCTTAACCCGACGAAATATTCATTCGGTGTCAGTGCTGGGAAAATCCTGGGATACATGGTCACTCGTCGAGGAATCGAGGCTAATCCAGACCAGATCAAAGCGATTATCGAAATTAAATCTCCTAGAAATTTCAAAGAAGTCCAGAAGCTCACTGGTCGAGTAGCTGCACTGAACAGGTTTATCTCTCTATCCTCAGATAAATGCCATCTGTTTTACAATGTCCTTAGGAAAAATAGAGGCTTCGACTGGACCGACAACCATGAGCAGGCATTGCAAAAGCTTAAAGAATACATGACGTCGCCTCCCCTATTGTCGAAACCTCACGATCATGAAGTCTTGCAACTATACCTGGCTGTTAGTCCAAACGCGGTAAGCGCCGTCCTAACACGAGAAGATGAAAAACAGCAACTACCGATCTACTATGTAAGTAAATCTTTTCTGGATGCAGAAACCAGGTATTCCTCTATGGAAAAATTGCTCTTGTCGCTAGTCACAGCTGCTAAAAAACTGCGTCACTATTTTGAGTCGCATCCCATTACTGTCGTAACTAACTTTCCTCTTAAGTCTGTCTTAAGAAAACCTGAGTTGACAGGTCGCCTGGCAAAATGGAGTATATATCTCAGCAGTTACGACATCGATTTCAAGCCCAGGACCGCGATCAAATCGCAAGCCTTGGCAGACTTCATTGCTGATTTCAGCCCTGAATTGGAGAAACAAGCAGAACTCGAAGTATCAACTGTGGCGACTCACAACGACGTGCCTTGGATCTTATATGTCGACGGTTCATCCAACGTTAGAGGTTCAGGACTAGGCATCGTCTTAAAGTCGCCACAGGGGGGCAAGATGGTATACTCGGTCCGATGCGATTTCAAAACCACCAACAACGAAGCTGAATATGAAGCCCTGATCATAGGAATGAATATGGCCTACGACTCAGGGGAAACTGCGTTACATGTCAAAAGAGACTCTCTCCTAGTAGTGAACCAGATCAATGGGGAGTTCGCGGCCAAAGATTCAAAAATGACAGCATACCTGAAGGTAGCAAAAGAAAAGGCCGAAAAATTCAAAACATTTTCTATCGAACAAATCCCGAGAGACCAGAATACTCAGGCCGACGCTTTGGCAAATCTCAGGTCTGCTCTGGTCGAACCTATATTCGATGCCATTCCCATGATACATCTGGCGACATCATCTATCGAGAACATTGATGTCGCCCAGATCGAAGAAGAAGAAGATGATTGGTCGTGCGACATCCGAAATTTCCTCGTGCACGACCAACTCCCAGAAGACAAAATGGAAGCCCGCAAAACCAGATTCAAGGCATCTAAATATGTCATGATTGGGGATAAGCTCTATCGACGATCATCAACAGGTTTAAACTTAAGATGCGTCATTAGCAAGAGCCAGGTACAGAAAACCCTTCAAGAGATGCACGACGGTGAATGTGGCAATCATTCAGGGGGTCGCAGTTTGTCTAATCGTATCTCTCGACAAGGGTATTTTTGGCCAACACTGCGACAAGACGCCGTCAAGTACGTCCAGAACTGTGACCCTTGTCAGCGACATGCAGGTATGTCACATAAACCCTCTGAACCCTTGCACTCGACACTTATCCCATGGCCCTTCATGAGGTGGGGAATGGATATTGTCGGCAAGCTACCCCCGGCCCTGGGGCAAAAGGTATTCCTCCTCGTAGTTACCGATTATTTTTCCAAGTGGGTTGAGGCGGCTGTTTTTTCCCAAATAAGGGACAAGGAAGTCATCTCTTTTATCCAGACTAACATCATATGCAGATTTGGGATTCCATCCGAAATCGTCTGTGACAACGGATCCCAATTCATAAGTGACAGGACCCAACAATTCTGCGAAGACAAGAGCATCAAGTTGACAACCTCGACTCCCAGATACCCTCAGGCGAACAGACTTGCTGAATCAAGTAATAAGACCATTATTGCTTCAATCAAGAAAAGTCTAAAAGCTGCAAAGGGAAAGTGGGTCGAAGAACTCCCTTCGGTCCTGTGGGCAAATCGTACGACGCCCCGCACGTCCACAGGACAAACCCCTTTCTCTCTCGTCTACGGTTGCGAAGCAGTTTTTGCCGGTCGAAGTCCAGCTCCCAACCTCGAGGCATACATCCGTCGACCATAACGTGGTCGATTTAGGATACGACCTCGACGCCCTCGAAGAACTTAGAGAATCAGCCTTGATTAGAATGGCGTCACAAAAGCAAGCGGTCGAGCGACATTTCAATAAAAACATCAAAATCAAAGTCTTTCAAGAAGGCGACTACGTCCTCCGTCGAGTATTCCAAAATACTCAGGAGATCAACGCAGGTAAACTCTCTATCAAGTGGGAAGGTCCTTATCGCATATCTGAAGTCGTGGGTGAAGGAGCCTATCGACTCCAAACCCTCGACAACCAAGAGATTCCACGCAGCTGGAATGCAACACATCTAAAGAGGTATTTCTTTTAAATCCTTTTTCATACGATTTTTTATTTTTACCTCGACGGTAACTAACTTAAGCATTGGAGGGTCGTTAGTTATCCAACGACCAACCTCTGACAGTATTATTCGCAGAATCGCATGACACAAGTTAATCATACGGCTTTCCCAAGATCGCATAACGTAAATCTAATACACGACTCGATATGCGATTTAAAATCAGCACACGATTTGATTATGCAATCGGCTCACAATCTGAATATGTCGACTTAAAAAGGCTTCATATTCTGAACAAATGCTCTAGACGCATGTATACTTGTCTTTACACGACTAATGTTATCATCGTTATCTCATAATGAAAAGCCTCGGTCGCACGTACCTACGGTTGTATTCAATTTATAAGAGTGTTTATATGATTGAACATTACTTTCGACAATTGCTTGCAATATATAATGAAAAATCCCACGAAACTTCATTCATACTTAAACATATTTACATTAGACAACTCGATCACCAACGACCGAATATGAAAGACATAGTTCATAGAACCAAAGTTTATCCTAAAACTAGGGAAGAGTGTCGATAGCATATTCTGCCTAGAGTCTCGACCTTCGAATCCTCGTCACGTAAAGGAGCTTATGCAAGGATCAAACGAGTATGACAGGGCCGTTTCCCAACACTTTATGACACGACATGTTATGAAGAAAAGCCCGTAGTATTTTGAGAATGTGGCTCTTAAGATTAATGTTAAGGTTGGAGGAAGGAATAAGACGCTTTCGACGATTAACTTCTGGTCCGACGACTTCTCTGTCTTCGCGTATCGAACGAGCAGAGACCGAAACATCTGTCACACCGAATATGTCAAACTAAGAAAAACATCGAAAACATGGGTTTTGAAAGAAAAACTTACAACGAACGCCTGTATGGCTATATGTGGTCCCGTTTTTACGACGGAGATCCCTCGGAAACACTCCTCGAAAGATAGGAGATGATATTTCCCCTGAAACGGAAGTGACTTCGTCCCGTCAAGGACACAGTCAGGAAGACCGACGACAATGTAAAGCTGATCGTCATAATGTCCTCCTCACCCTTTCCTGTCTTTGCACCTTTGCCCTTGACGGCTGACGAAAGGATTGACGTGGTTATAGAGGACATCGTCGCCAGATGCGCAGATTCCACGGATATCGCGTCAACCGCGATCAATGCCTTCGCCTTTTTAGGCATAATGACTCTCGATAAGTCATTAACCTTTGAAAGCATCCCTTTCAGAATTACCACCCTCGTCTTCAGTAAAACCCCGACGCAGCGAACAAAGCCTCTTTGCATCTTTTCTTCGCGGACACTCTCAAGTCGTGCCATTCTCCTAGCAGAAATGGTTAGCACCTTTCAACGATCTTCCTAAGAACATACAAAAGAGGAACATCGCACAACAAATTTAAAAAAAACGATGAACTCAGAGCACGAACGCCTTAGTCAAAGATGAATGGAAGGGCGAGAAGCTGTGCCATATATAAGTGCTCAAATACTTCGAAATTTCAGAGAAGATCAGAAAAAGAATCTCGCTCTAAAGACTTTCCAAAACTATAAAAGGAAATGATCCATCATGATCTTTATTTATGTAGTCGATCATGTCAGGTCGAGTCCTTTGATGATCACCACGTGCCCTCGTCTCTTCGTATGACCACAGGGATCGTCGACACCTGTCAAAGACAGCTAGTAAGCACCATCGTGCATCGGTATGACGTCACAATCCCGTTTCCTTTTCGACTTCTCGTTTAGTTAGAATTGGATTAATCCAATTCCAAGATAACTCTCAACACGTGTCACGATCCTGGGCACCCGACAAGCAAAATTTAAAATTCGAATTTGTCATCCTACTTTCAAATTTTGGGGGCAAACTGTTTGGGCAAAAAATCACCAGTCTCGACCACGACCAAGAAAGGTAAGACACATGTTATGAACTATACCTTGTATTAAGATAAGGCCCCGACAAAGACCCAAAAAATCTCCGTCGTCCCCCCTAAAAGGTAAGTCGAGAGTTCCTCATGACACTCGACCTCGACGTCGCCTAGCTCACACGACCGTCGCATAAAAACCATGCGACCTCGACCGACTAACGCGCTATACGACTGTTATGTTTTGTTCAGTGTTTAATGCAGGAGTCAACACCATTGATGGACAACGGCTATAACCGAAAGAATCAATTAAAGAACATCAATTCCAGCATTAAAGACACCGACCGTTACGACAGCTATCAAAGTCCTTAATGATCCAATTAAAGTGCCCAAAGACTATAAATTCCAAGCTCAATCCTCAGTTCAGGGGACATCGAATAACACATAGAGGAACACAGATACAACGCAGAACATCAGACACAAGCACTTGAACTCCGAAGAACATTTGAAGCACATAAATCGCTCGCAGAAGAATCGCTCTCGACGCACGACATCAGCACACGACACACAGTTTAAACACACGACGCACACTGTTTTACATTAGAAAACACTTGTAACTTTACATTTCGATGTCTTTCCTTCATTTGTATTGTAATCTCTGTACGATCGACACCTGGAACACCAAGGACATCGCCCCTGATTGGCGACCATAGTGCAGCGACGACATCCACTGTCGTCCGCAGGTTTTTTCCTCGTTGAGGTTTTTACTGCGTCATCAAATTCTCTGTCTCGTTTATATTTTTGTTTTGGTCGCACGCTTTTGTCGAACGATTCCTTTCTTTAGTTGTTAAAGTCCACATCGACCTTAAGTTGTCCCTTTGGTGCGATTTTTAGCGTTAACAGTAAGTTTTAAAGAAGAAGAAGAAGAAGAAGAAGAAGAAGAAGAAGAAAACAATGGAGAGTGCTAAAAGGAAAAAGATGGGTTCTTGTTTTCGATTGAGAAAGAGAGTCGCAAGTAAATAATAAAGAAGAATAAACGACAAGAACTTGAGGGAAGTTGTGTGAAGTTGTTTTGGAAGAAAGTTGTGGTTGAACATCTCCATTTATGTAAAGGAGAGGAGGAGAAATGGTGATGATAATGATGACTTGAGATCAATATATATATATATATATATATATATATATATATATATATATATATATATATATATATATATATATATAGGGAAAGGTTCAATAGAGAAGTGCAAATATTTAGAGAAATAGAGAAGTAAAAAAACACGGGACCGTTCATATATGAACGTTCATATATAAACAGTCATATATGAACGTTCATATATGACTGTTTATATATGAACGTTCATATAGGCTATATATATATATATATATATAGAGAGAGAGAGAGAATGGTTCAAACGAGGAGCGTAACAATTTAAGAAAACGTGAGGAGCACCTCCCATGTACAAAATCACATGTGATTCACAACACAAGGACTAAAATCATATGTGATTACACGCGCGGTTTGTTATGCGGCTTGCGAAAGCGCGCGGCTTGTCCCGCGGTTTGTGTTGTGAATCACATATGATTTTGTACATGGACGGTGCTCCTCACGTTTTCTTAAATAGGTACGCTCCTCGTATGAACCCGCCTCTCTCTCTCTCTCTCTATATATATATATATATATATATATATATATATATATATAGGGTCCTTTTAAATTGCAACCCATGAAAAGGTGGAAACCTTTACAACCACCTTCATCACCGTTGATCTTTAATCAAACGGTTCATATTATTCAAGTGATTTAGTAATTATTTTTTAATTATTAATTAAAATTTTCAGTACAAAATTAGGCGGTAAAGGGTAAATATGGAAAAACACAAAAAGCCAAATCCAACTATTTATGGAAACCAACATTCATAAAATTCACGTTCCGAAATAAACTCCATGATATGAATATGATTTTCTGGCGGATCATTTGGATTCTGAAGGAGATTTAATCATCTCCGGCAAGATCTCCGACCACCACTGCGTCTTCCTCATCTCCGGCAAGAACTCCCAACCTTCATCATCTTCTCGATCTGGAAACCATGAATATGGAGTCTTTGATATCATTCGATGATTCGGGAACTCGTCTCCCTTAATCTGGAAACCATCTATCCTGGGTTTCGTTTCTGTTTCATTCGATGATTCGATGATTTTATGATTCTGGGTTTTATTTCTGATTTTATGATTTCGGGTGTCATTCGATGAATATCGATGATTTTATGATTCGATGTCATTCGATGAATATCGATGATTTTATGATTCGATGTCATTCGATGAATATCGATGATTTTATGATTCTGGGTTTTATTTATGCGTTCATCAAGTCTTCATCTTCATCATCATCTCTGCAACTGCATCTTCATCATCTCCGACAAACTACTCCGAAGCTTCATCATCTTCTCGTAAGAAAAACTCCATCTCCACCATCATGTCGATCTGGAAACCATCGATCCTGCTTTCATGATCTCCGACCAACCACCCCGCTACATCTTCATGATCTCCGACCAACCACCCCGCTACATCTTCATGATCTCCGGCCAACAACCCGGCTACATCTTCATCATCTCCGGCCACACTATGAAAATGCTTCAAATCAATGAAACCTTAATGATGAAGACGAATCGAACGTGAAATGTTCTTCAGTAAACACCAATAATTCTAGGAGACAATGCAAAACTTTTCAATAGGAAAAATAATTCTAAAACCCTAGAAGATGACCTGCAACGGAGGAATCTACATAACTGCCTAAATTAACTTCTTATCATTAATGGCTGCATTAAAATTGGAATTTTCACATTAAACCGTAATATTAATTAATTCATTCAAAATCGACTTCTTTAACAAATTACTTGAATACCCTTTAATAAATAAAAAATAAAAAATAAATATTTATATCTTAATCATGATCCAACGGTGATGAAGGTGGTTGCAAAGGTTGCCACCTTTTCATGGGGTTGCAAAAGATCATTCCCCTATATATATATATATATATATATATATATATATATAGGGGTTAAATCTAGTGAGGACTAAATAAAGATTGAGAACCTTGAGGACTAATCTAGTCCATGGATGAGTATAAATCAAGGGTTATTGAAAAATAAAGCATATTTGTAATTAAAGCAAAAAATAAGGGTACTTTGGTCAATTTGCAAGGGAATTGAATGGGTATTTTGGATATTATTTTATTAATCAAATAAACACTACATCTCCCCCAATTTACTGTTAGGGTTCGTCATAGTCAAAATCAAGAACCAATGTATTCTTTCATCCGTTTTGATTCATCCATGGCAACACTCGATAAATCCTCCACATTTGAGCTCGTCAGGCAACAATCCCTCTTCTTCCTCTAGATGCATTCTCAAATATTGGATATAAATGGCTTCACAGGTTCTTTGTTGGCTAGATCTCTCTTTTTCCCCTTTTGATTTCTCTCTATATAAAATCAATTGAATTCCTATCCTTCTCTAAAAATCCCAATTTCTAGGGCTTTAATTTCCAGTTTTCTATCAGTTGCATTACGTTTTCTTGATTTCAGTCGTTACTAATCCGCAAGTTTATTCCTTTATTCAATCCTGCTTTTCATCATTGTATTTTTGTTGATGATTCTCGTGCTTCTCGTATTTATCAAGGGTTTTTATTTGATTTTAGGTGCAGATCGATCTCGAAGGTTTTGAATCTCGGCTTGTCCGGAGAAGGCTAAGGGGAAAGTATTCTACGGAGATCCGAGATCCAAAGTGTTATGGATGTAGGCTGTGGTTAGGTTCGTTTAATTCCGCCATTGAAGCTGCAAAGGCTTACGATAGAGTCGCGTTTAATATGCGTCTAGAAAAAACGATTCTTAACTTCCCACTGAAGATTGAGAAAACCCTTGATTTATGCAAAAGTTCCCTTTTTTTTGTAATTCAACATGTGTTTCATATGGTGAATTTGTGTGTTTCATGTGATGAATCTATGTGTTTAATTTGGTGGATCAGTGTATTTCATATGATGAATCGATGTATTTCATATGATGAATCGATGTATTTCATATGATGAATCAGGATGAATCTGTGTGTTTCAGGTGACTATGTGTTTTGGTGAATCAGTGTATTTCAGATGATGAATCGATGTATTTCATATGATGAATCAGGATGAATCAGTGTGTTTTAGGTGATGAATTTATGTGTTTTGGTGAATTAGTGTATTTCATATGATGAATCGATATATTTCATATGATGAATCGGGATAAATCTGTGTGTTTCAGGTGATGAATCTATGTGTTTTGGTGAATTAGTGTATTTCATATGATGAATCGATGTATTTCATATGATGAATCGATGTATTTCGTATGATGAATTTGTGTGTTTATTCTGGAAAATCATTGTGTACCATCTGTTGAATCTGTGGGTTTTATCAAGTGAATTCATATGTTTCATTTGATGAATATGTATTACCAAAATGACAATTATGCCCTTTTCATGTGGTGAAACAAGTTTCAAGTAAAACCACAAGATCAAAACCAACTTACGGCTTAGATAGGTTCTTACGGTTTTCAACATTTTTGTGGTTCTCATTTGATTACCGTCCTAGGGTCTCCTTCTTTTGTTAACTTTTTCATGTATTGCATATATGCACATCGGGGCATTGCATATATGCACATATTACAATTGCTTGATGTGCATATATGCACTGGTTAACAAAAGAAGGGGACCCTACCGTCCTATATATATATATATGTATAGAGGCGGGTTCAAACGAGGAGCGTAACAATTTAAGAAAACGCGAGGAGCACCGCCCATGTACAAAATCACATGTGATTCACAGCACAAACCGCGGGACAAACCGCGCGCTTTGCAAACCGCGGGACAAACCGCGCGCTTTGCAAACCGCGGGACAAACCGCGCGCTTTGCATTTTTTAATCACATATGATTTTTTTGTGAATCACATGTGATTTTGTACATGGGCGGTGCTCCTCGCGTTTCTCGTAAATTGTTACGCTCCTCGTTTGAACATTTCTTTATATGTATATGTATATATATATAGACACGTGAAGCCAATTTTCCATGGCAAAGAACAAAACTAAATATTTTCTCGTGGCTCACTTGGGTTGTATCTATGGGCAAGCTTCGAGTGAGCTTTGTGAACTGTAATTATTTAGGTTTAGGTAGGGATGTTATTCGGTCTGTTAAATCGGTTTTCGGTTTATTCGGTTTATTCGGTTCAGGTTAATTGGTTTTCAAGTTCTTTTAAAATTAACCGATAACCAAACCAAACAAGGTTCGATTTAATCGATTTCGGTGAAAGCCATGTAGATATTTTAAAATGCACGAAACCCTTAGGGGCCGTTTGGTTCACGAAATGGAATTTGGTGTAATTGGAATCCATCAAAGGAACTTGACTTTGAAGGAATTAGAATGAAAATTGATGGAATTTGACCATATGTTTGGTTGACATAAATTAGAATGAAATCTCGCAAAAGAATAGAAATATGCATCTGTCGGGGATGGGGGTGACGGTTATGATGACGACAATATTGGTATGGTGGTGTTGAGGGTGGAATGGTGGATGGTGACTATGACGACAAAAAATAGTGGCATGATGGTAATGATAAGGGTGGGGATGGTGGGTGGGGTGGCGGTGGTGGAATAATAATATTAATTGATGGTGGTGGTGGTGGAGGATATGTTGTCAGCGGGAGTGGTGAGGCCGGGGGCGGGGAGGTGGTAGTTAAATTGGATGCAAATGTTATTTCCGTCTTTCTGAAACAAAATTATGAATTATGTTACATTTGCCATGAAATGGAATTCAAATCCTTCACATATGTTAAGGAATGATCAAATCCCTCAACCGTGGAATTCAGTGGAATCCAATCAATTCATTTCGCGAACCAAACATGACTAATGAATTTGGTCAATGGAATTTGACATTCCAATTCCATCAAATTACTTTGAATTACAACCCCTTAGGTCCGTCTCGTTTGCAGAAATGGAATGTATTTGGGGGATTTGGATTTCAAATCCATTTCAATCCCATGTTTGGTTTGCAGGATTGTCCGGATTTGAAATCATGGAATTTCTTTGAAATCCCCTAAACATAGGATTTTGAAATTCCAAGGAGGTGACTAGGATTTCAAAGGATTTCGTTATATATGAATATAATAATGTTTAAAAATAACCACAAGGCCCTGGGGATGTGGTGGAATATCCCATCTGTCCAGGGTTCTAATCCAGGCGTACACAACAATTGTGGCCACTGAGGTTTAATCAGGGCTGATGTCTTACAGTCATAATTTGCCAAGTGATTAGTCTAGGCATAGCCTAGGACACCCTTCCCAAAAAAAATGTTAAAAACATTTGTTTTCTAATAATCAGTAAAATAAATGGTAATTTAATTATTTATATTTATATTAATGGAATTCAAATCCTCCCAAATCTAAATTCCTACATGAAATCCAATCTATTACATTCCGTTCCTACAAACCAAACAGATTCTTAACATCTGGATTGATAAAGAACAATATTGAAAAGTGAAGATTTTTAAGTTTATGGATTATTACCATGATCCCTAAAGAAGAGCATTCAACCAACTCCAAGTTTTAGATCAACCTAAATATGATGAAGGATGAAATTACCATAAATTAGGGTTGTACAAAACCATGACTTTTTTAACCTGTCTAGCTTAATTCATCAACAATACAATTAAACTTAACCTACTAAACTCTTGAAATTGAGTTAGGCTTAATTGAACCAACACAACCTCATAATCTGCCACTAATATATAATTTTTATTTTTATTTATAAACAATTTCTAGAAATGTATGCATCTTGATATTAATATTTCATTTTATATTTTGCTTTTGTCAATTCTATTATACAGTTTTGTATGGTTTAAAGAAAACGATAATGTTTTTCTTATAAAATTGTTTAGTTTTAACCTTAAAATTTAAATTTATTTTAGGTTTATATGATGTAATTGATTTAGGTTTGATAATATAATGTTTTTTATGAAAAAATATTTAGGTATTCTGTTAGAAATAAGTGTTATCTTAATTATATTTTATATTATTCATAGTTTAAATGAGATATTTATCATGTATTTGATTATGTTTATCCATTAGTTAGTTATGAGTTCAAATATGTAGCTTTAAGAAGTTGTACTTATGTATCATTACTTGTAATTCTGAATTTTAAGTAATATACATCAATAAACAGTACATGATACATAAAAAGTTGTTTTTAAAAGTTTTTCTCAAATGCTTTATAATATAATATAGATTAGTTTAATTTTTTTTCTTATGTTATATTAGGAACTTTATAATAACAAAAAAACCCTAATTCACGTTTACGTTTCCCGTCGACCCCTTCCTCGATCATCTTCCTGTTGACGTAGACGAATTAGGGTTATTTTATTATTATTATTATTATTAAATTCTAATAAAATTTGAAAGAGGATTTAAGAATAATTTTATATTACAAATCTATAAATTATATGTTATATAATATACCACGTCAACATGGTAACTAGTTAATGGTCAAACCAATTACATATGTACTTAAATGTTTACGATATCACATGAAATATCAAAATAAATATTTTGATAGTACATTACAGAAAGTACGAATCACAACGTGAGTTATATTTTCATGCAATTGCCCTATTTTAAAAATATCATATTTTGACGATTAAGACTCATCTTTTGAGTTTATTTCTGATGACTTAACCATAATTTGTATATCATTTGGTATCAAATCCATCTAACCTACAATTGACATTAGAGCAAAACCGTTTCGCATTAATCCTATATATATATATATATATGCATAAGAAGAAATGAATAGTGGTTTAAAAATTGAGGGACTAATTGCATAATTTTGAAATTTTATGTTCTTCACTTGAAAACAAGGTTTTTCAAACATTGTAAAAGACCTAAACGTGTTCTCATTGGAAAGTGGGCGAAAGCAAAGTTTATGAACAAAAGTGAGAAAAAATAAAGTTTGAGAGCAAAAAGTGTAAAAATGTAAACTTGTGCCAAAGTCTACGCCTCTTTGGTTTGATAAAATGTTTTGAAGAGATTTTGGATTTCATGGTAGGATTTGGAATTGGAAAGAATTTAGAATGATAGATTTGATGAAAGAGGCGGGGCATAGATACGATCGAAATAATTAAAACCCATGAAATTTAGATTTGAAATGACAACCATCTCCGAAAGATTTTTAAATCCGTCGGTTGTGGGATTTCAAAACCAAACACAGAAGTGGAATGGATTTCAACTCCAAATCCTATCAAATCTCGTAAACCAAACCAACACCGAGTGTTCTTGTTTCATTATGAACATTTTGGAATAGACGTCTATCTGGTATAATCGTTGTTTGTTTTCTGTATTAAATAAACAATCTAAATGATAAAAATAACCATCTTATCCTTTCTATCAATATGTTTGATCTTTAGGTTGGGGGAGGAGGGAAGAAGTTGATGAAGAAGAGGGCTCATTTTTTTATTATCATTTAAGCTTCATTTTTCTAATCAAACAAAAAACAAACATAGACTTAAATGGTAGAGTAAATAAGCCATTAAGCTCATTAAGCAAAAAACAAACGGCTCTAACAAGCGTTGTAAACGTTTTCGAGTAAAAAAAAGAACATGACGTACAAATAGAACATTTTAAACCGTTTTTGCATTAAAATGATATGTAGATTGGTTACGGTACTCGGATAATAATCCCACCGTTTTAAACGTGGTTACAATACATTGTTTTAAAATTCTGTAAACCAAGAAGAATGCTAGAAATCAAATCAATCTTGATTCCAAACCTTTGAAATATGTCCTTTGGCAAAATTCATTAAAGAAAAACAAAGATTATGTCATAATATTCGAAGAAAAACATATTGCCGTCCTTTTAATGGGCGTTACGACTGATTAATCCCTCGAAAATAACATAAAGGTCCTTGTTTTCTGGGCCAAAGATATCATCCGCCTTCTGTAAAGTATCCTAAGAGACCAGAGAAAATAAACGATTGGGGGCATTTTGGGGCGAACAAATGCGAGAAAGTCTATGTACACATACCTCTCTTGTCTGCTTGTGCGAGTTTAGTTCCTTTACGTTTGCTAAAAAAGCACCGAACTGCTCGTATGACAATCTTCCCCTGATGAAAGTGAAAAGAAGAGATGCATGATTGTTGAAGTTGAAGCAACACCGATGAAAATCAATGCTATCAGAAGGTTGCAATGAAGACAAGGGGGAAATAGTTCATTTTAGCTTGCAACTTTGGCAAAAAGATATATCCCTGCGGCATCGGCCTAGCCGGTAAGGAGGTGGGGAATCCTTGCAGACAGGCCCCAGAGGGTGGGGCATCATATCAATTTTTTTTTGCAAAACTTTGTCAAATATATGTTCCAATCAATAAGGGTTGCTAGAAAACTGTTGCAATTTTCATGAAATGGAGGGAGTAAGTTGGAAAAACGATTAAAGGTTAAGCAATGCAAACAAAACATTTCAGTCTCATGGTTCGAATCATAGTTTAGAAATTGTCAAGTTTGTCTGCAGGTTTGATATGCCAAATTCAATGAAGAACCCAGTCAACCCACTTATCAAGGGCTACTTTCACCATTAGAAGTGCAGTGGAAGCATGTTACCTCACTTGTCTGAAAAATTCTTTACCATCCACCCGCGTCCGTCCTGAAACAAGCACAAACGAGTTAAATCTGTAGCGCAAATATCTACAGTTATAAGGTACACAAGTGAAAATTAATGCAAGAACAAAGGCACATGTGAACTTGATCTTAAGTAATCTTTCAAGTGAATACCTTAACGGTTTCTAGGCCTCTATTTAACATTAAAAGATATCTGTGAAGTTTTCAGGTCCAAGCTGTCTTGCTAATAGATAAGTAAAAGAACTCATCCAGCCTGACATTTGTACAGAAACCAGGCTCACTTCTTTTTTTTGGTTTTCTTTTAATGTGCCTGATTATGTCAAAAGGCCAATCTGCCATTATTTTAGTAGAGCATTGCATAATGCTTATATAAGTCACCTCTTATTATTAAGATGAAGTTTTTCAAAGCAAACTATGTTGTGATCCAGCAGCCACACCTGACATGGAGCCATATGGGGTTGAGGTTGCTGATGAGAAAGCAGAAGATCTGTCATCAGACGTGTTTCTTGTGGTTGAAAAAGAAATAGAGTGTCGTCTTGGAGAAACTGGCTTAGACATCCTCTTTGGTGATCCAGATGCTGATAGGCTTGGAGGGGATCCAGGAGGTGTTAGCCGAGGTGTGCTTGTTTCGGATGCTATCAACAGACCAGGTGACACACGTGGTCTTGAGGCTGATAAGAGAAAAGAACACAAAAACCAAAGTAGGCAATAAGTTTCCCATTTTATTCCACATAAGGAATAATCTATGTAGCTCACCGTCCGTGATTGGCTGATCATCCTGATATGAATTTTGTACATCTGATGACTTAATTGGGTAAGCACTTGAAGGTGGTGCAGGTTCCTCATCGTCTGAAACACATTACATCTCTTTCGTTATATAAAGCACTTCTTGGAGTACAATTATTTGGAGTGAAACTAGAGATTAAGTAACCTCCAGAAAATGACTGAGATGACAAACTTGTATGGTCTGGCACGGTTGATGCAACAACATGAGGAGGGTTCGGGTTCCTGGCCTGCAACACAAACAGATATTTGAATAAGAGGAGATTTGGATGGTTAGCTTAACCATATTGACCCTCAAATTGTAATATCATATTGACATATTGTCAAAGTTCAAAGTATGCTCCTCTGTACTTATTCTACTTATGCAACAAAAAGTAGACCTCAAACCATATTAAACAATCTTTGATCCACCTGAACTTTTATAGAAAGTTACTCACAGAATTGCCTTCTTCATCTTGAAGCGACATCATGAGTGTCTTCCTGAAGCTCTCCAACTGCATGAGTTACATCAGTAACTGGTTTTAACTTTCTACTCCATAATCAATAAATTGTTTATTAAAAGGAAAGAGATCAAAGCTAAAAGCACTTGGTCATGCATTTCTACAGACAATCAAGAAGAAATGAATTTAATCTCAAACACCTATTACCAATACTGATTTTATAACATGAGCAGGATACAAAATTGAGATAAAGTATTAACGAATTGAGATTGCATTATCTAAATCTGTATTTGCAAGGTCAACCAATTCTCTCCAATTCAATGAAATGCTTGTACCAAATCAAAGCATTTAGAGCATCTCCAACAGGAACTCCATAATTTCTCTAAAATAGAGAACCAAAAGCCAAAATCTCTAAATTAAATTACATTTCACTTCATTTTCTCTATTTTAGAAACCAAATTTGTAGTCATTAAACTGCTCAGACAACAATAAAATCAATAGTCAAATGTTACCAAATTGTGATTACCACAAAATTCAAGAGCAATAGATAAATACAATAAACCAAATTTGACCAAACTTCGCTTCCCTAATCCCGATTAGAAGAACAACATATCAATTTCACATAGAAAACGAAGATCATATAAAATTTCTGAATTACCTTAGCAACATCACGATTGAGCTTTTTAACTTGTTCTGATAACGACGCATTCTCCTTCAATAGAATTTCCTAACAACATAACTACAAAAATGTTCATATCAAAACAAAGAACAATAACAATAACAAAAAAAAAATCAAAAACCTATTCACAATTTCAGCAAAAAGAGTTGGAATGTGAAGCTGACTTTCTCTTGATCAACACGAGAGAGTTTATCGAGACTATCCGAGAGAGAAGAGTTAAGCGATTCAATCTGATCCTGGAGATCTTCGATAACGACGTCACTGTCGGCAAGCTGGTCGCGGAGCTCGGATGACTCCGATTCAAGAGCGGAGATTCGAGCGAAGAGCGCAATGGAGGTGATTTTGCTTGCGATATCGAGTTGTTCATAGGGATCGGAAGGTAGCACTTCCAACACCTCCTGTGGAAGATCGAAGGTCGCCATAGCCACCACCGATTGTTTTTTCAGTTGCAGTTTGAAGAATGTGAACAGAGTCTTCAACCAGAGGTTGAAGTGGAAGAAAGATTTAGATAAGGAGCCTTTTCACAAGCTTAGAAATATATTTTCAAACATTTTTAAGCATATTAAAATCGATTATTAAACTTTTAAAAATAAAAAAGATAATTATCAGAAATTAATAAAAAAATAAAACCGTTTTTTTACAATAACGTGTACAACCAGCTGTAATTAGCGCATCCACAATGGTTAACCCTTTGAATGACTCGATTAAAATGAAAATAATACTAAAAAAATAGTAGGGCCTACCAAAGACTTGAAATGCTTGAAGTTTCCTCTCACAACCAAAACTTCAAACACTTGAGCTTTCTCAGCCCTTTAAGAAGTAAACCCATCCTCAAGTTGTTACTCCAATCATCAAGTCATCATCAAGCTTTTCCTCAAGTCATCATCAAATGCCATTGGAGATGCTCTTAATATCAAACTTCTTTGGTTGGTATTGATATTGTACCAAATGTAAGTTACATATATAAAAGTTAACTTAGAGCATTTCCAACACCTTTCTCATTTTAGAGAAAATAAAGAATATGAGGATTTTGGACTCTACTTTTACTTCTAACAGTTTCTCAAAAACTATCATCAAAATGAAGAAAATAGGAGATAGAATGAGTTTTTCTTCAAATATGGAGATCACTCCAAAAATAATTACCAAGTGAGAGGACCAATGAGAAACTTTGAAAATAAATATGTATAGAGAGAAATAATATTTTAATAGATGAATGAAATATTTTAATATTATAATCAATGTTTTTTTCTCCAAAATGGGGAATCTGTTGGAGATGAATGCATTTTTTTGAAGATTTTGGCTTTTGATTCTCCATTTTGGAGAAATTTTGGGGAAGCTGTTGGAGATGCTCTTATCATTTTAATGTCTACAACATCAAGAAAAGTCGGGTGAATTTTTTTCTTTTCAAAAAGTGTTTTTTTGACTAGCGTACACGGATTGACTGTGATACTATTTGTAATGTTGTTAGTAGGGTCTAAATGATGCGACTCAAGCTCGACTGCTCGAGTATTCGTATACTAGACTCGAACCCGTTAGTCATTTGCTGATTAATTCAATCTTGACATTGTTGCAATACTCTTGTTAATTCTTGGTAGTTTGTTGCATTGTAGGCTCTTCAAGGTTCATTAAGTAACTTCTCTAAAGTTGAAGGATCTGTTTCGATTTTCTGTCAAACTTATGGGCTGCATCTCAAATCTGTCTGAAGTTGGAGGACTGAAGCTGTAAAGTTGTAAAGATATATAGTGGGGAGACATCATTTTCTCATTTTTACAATCTTTTCTTCTCTCTCTCTAATTTCTGTTCTCTCTAGTTTTTTATATTTGTAACTAGGGTTTGTTCTTGTATTCATCTTTTATTAGAGAGTTAGATATATTGTTGATAATATTTGTTAATAAATAAATCAAAGTATGTTTTTCAACATTAGTCATTTCTCAAACTTTATCTCAACTCTAAAACTCGCGAGTAGTTAAAAGATAAACTCGACTCGAACTCGATAACATGTTTTTAAACTCAAACTCAATATTTTTTTTTAAATCAAGCTCAAGCTCGAACTCGTTTGAAGCTTGAACCAATCTCCAACTCAAACTCAAATCAAGCTCGAACTCAAACTCAAACTCAAATCGGGTTCGATCCAAGCTCACCCGTAGAATTTCTTAATGAATTTTAGGTCTTCACTTACATATCGTCATCATCTCTTTTTATAACACATTCTCCCCATTTCTTTACTATCTCTCTTCTAATATATAACAACTTCACCAATCATCAACATTATTATAGTTTTTTTGTTTCTTTATAACACATTCTCACCATTTGTTTTTTTAGAAAAGAGTATGGTCTTGCAGGTGTGGGGATGATCTAATAAAAAATTATTGATTAATTTTTATAGTTGAAAAATGTAAAAGTTTGTTTAAATATTTAAAACATA
This sequence comes from Saussurea involucrata, assembly GCA_033807775.1. Classification (NCBI taxonomy): domain Eukaryota; kingdom Viridiplantae; phylum Streptophyta; class Magnoliopsida; order Asterales; family Asteraceae; genus Saussurea; species Saussurea involucrata. The sequence goes on from CM066321.1 coordinate 80,251,445, forward strand.
TGATATTTTTTTATCGATAAGTATATCAATAAATTTATACATTGCATTATATAAATTATATTATAAAACTAATTATATATAAAAAATCGAGTATGTTACGAGCTTTTCAATTTGAGTATTAATATGTTGAGTTGAGTCGAGCTTACTCGAGCCGAATGTTGACCGAGTTGATCTCGACTAACTCATGAATTGTCTGGTAAACTTTAAACCAAAACAACAAACTAACTCAATTGCATTAAAGATATAATATATTTCCTAAAATATAAATTAAAACAAAGTACAATATATTTTAGTGCAACTTATCCTGTAATTTATATATAAAATGTAATGATTTGTGTTCGTGGATGAATCAGAAAAAAATGGTGTAAAGATTCCACTTTCTAACATCGTCCCATGTGATCGATCTCTCTGTTATCATTCCCAACATAAGTTGACGACTTTCGGTCATCATGATCGTTTTTCTTTTCCCGACCAACGGAGTAACCTTTTTATGACAAAAACGTCACCGTCGTTAAAGGGAAGATATCATACGTTTTTAAGTTCTCAGGTGAACATGATACGATACCATGTTTTCTCTCTCCGTATATTGTGTATAAATTAACTATAATTAATGATACGAAAGTTTTATTTCATGTACCAACCAATTATATTTGGTAGTTTTTACCAACTAAATTGGTATCAACATTTTTTGGTTGGTAGATGTTGGTACGGTTTTATACCAAGATCGCAAAAGTTAAAGTTATAAATTTATATACGTTGACATCTTTACCAACTGGATCTAAATGCACTAAAACGATCGAGCATTCAACTATCATGTTGATATGTATCATATACCAATTATCCATACCTATACAAACATTTAAGTAATATTTATATAATACAAGCATTCACTAATTGTATGTAGACCCCATTTTGATAGGTTGTGATTAAACCGAACCATCAATAAAATAAGACTAAAACAAATAATATATATATATATATATATATATATAGAGGCCTACTATTTTGTAATTTTTTTTCGTGTGAACTTTGAATTTCATAGGTTTTCTTAATGAAATTGTTTACTTTGATGAAATTGTTTCATATCATTCATTTCTTGATGAAATTGTTTCATATATTTGTGTTTTTTTGTAGTTTCATATATTTTTTTTTATTCTTATGAAACTGTTTCATATATTTTCTCAGTTTGATGAAACTTATTCGTTTTTAGATAAAAAAACATAAATATATGAAACAATTTCATCAAGAATGAATGATATGAAACATTTTCATCAAAATAAACAATTTCATCAAGAAAACCTATGAAATTCAAAGTTTACACACATTTAGAGGTTTACAATTTATTATCCATCTCTCTCTCTCTCTCTATATATATATATATATATAAAGCATTTGCAGCTGAAGAGTGTTAAACGTTTGATCAAATGCTAAACAAACTAAAAAACTTAAATGATCCCATACATCGGGTATTCACACTGAATAGCTAATATAATTCATGACATATTCACACTTGACCCTACTCTTGTTGGTGCATGTTTTCTCAAATCCCGATCGAGATACACTATATTAGATATTGCTATGTAGGCTCATGGTTTTTATACATAACGACATCCACACGTACAAATGTTACCTCAATAATCGTAACATTTAATTTCCACTGAAAAAATTGTAATTTATCCATATAAACTCTACACATCTTGTACGCATGCAAATAACATAACTCAACACACGTGATATCTCAATTGAATTGGCAACAATATGTACCGGTTATAAATAGCTCTTTTAGACGAACCTTGTATAGAGGCACCCTCACAATACATGCACCTTCTTTCTAGACGAACCATGTATAGAGACGTACACCCCTTGCGGTACTTGTACCTTCTTTAACCCATAGACGTACCCGACTACGGATGCATAACTCAATTTTCAAATCCGAAGATACATATACTATATTAGCTATTGCTAATTAAGCTCATGGTTTTTATACATAAAGACATCCACACAAATGTTACCACCGAAAAACATTGTAATTTATTCATATAATTTGTAACGAGGCCTGGAAATTTTAGTAAGTAAAGATCTAAGACTTTTACATAACCTTGTTTTTATATTGGATTTGGTTTGATGTCTAGAACTTATTTTATATTGGGTACAATATTTTAGGGAAAAAAAGGCTCTTAAGGAGTGAAATAGAGGAAAACCCCTCGATAAAGAACCAACTATAGTGTCTAGTGGCACTATAACATGGCAAGATCACAGAGGTTAAATTAGCCTTGGTACATATGGGGCGATTGTGCCTTATGACACTATAGATGTCACAATCACACAAAAGGAATTTAGCTTCGGTGTATGGGGCGATTATGCCTGCGATTGTGCCAGGTGGCATCATTATCGCCTGGATGGGCCAATCCTGCATAAAACCTGATTTTCACTCTTCATTTAAAAAATACTCCATATATCACTTCCCCTCTCATTTCCTCTCAATGCCTTTTCATTTATCACGATCTTAGAAGCATTTAAGGCAATTATTTCTTTGATTCCAAAGAGTAACTCATCAAGTAAGCTAAGGAATCAACCTAGGGTTCAAGATTAAAAGTCTCGTATCCATTTCAAGAGTTTTTTTTGGTTTTCTAGGTTTTTATAAAAAATCTAGCAATGTGAATTCATGTTATATTTTAGTTGTACACAACTTTTATTTCATATTTTTTCACTTTTTGCTGGACTTTGGATAAATTAGGTCAAAATTTGGGATTTTGGGAACTTTATGTATTTTAGCAAAACAAGTATGGAGAATGGTTTTATATACATAATAGATATTTACTTCAAAATTTTGATGAGTTTTTTATTCCTAATGTATAATGGCCATATATATTATTTTGTTGACAAAATAAGGATTTTGCTCACTTGAAGGTTACTTTTATACAAATATTTATGTGTTGGATATGATGTGGCATATCTAGAAGATTTTAATATGTTAGACTATAATGTAATGGATCAATAGGGACAGTGTTGGGAAATTGGCCTCAATGTTTTCTCAACAACCCAAGCAATGAACAATAATAGAGAAACGAAGAAGAAGCAATGAACAATTATAGAGGGAAAAAAGACAAGAACTTACGTGGAAAACTTCAAAACCGGAGAAAAACCATGGGCCTCCAGAGAGAAAATCCACTATGTGAAAAATTGTTACAATCACAATATTTTAATCTATCAAGCCTCACCCAATAACACCTACACTCTCAAAGATTTAACTCACACCTTTCTACTCTCTAAAACAAGTGAATAAGAAAGAAAGAATAAAATACTTAAAGTGTATTTTATTGGGACGATTTGAAACCTAGGCCTTGGACCCCTTTTCTTTTTATAGGCTTGGAATCCCTTTCATCTTTTCATTGCTCCACCGATGTGGGACAATCCTTTTAAAATTATATTTTATTTTATTCTAGCCAAACAATCTTCAACAGATATATAGAAGTCAATTTTATTGTGTATGGGATCATAATCCCCATTGTAACTTGAAATATGTATCGGGTCTTTATAGGCAATAAGGTGTGGGATCTTGGAGTCGGACATCGACCACTGACCAGTAAAATGTATTTTCATAGTGAGCAAACTTAAATTTGGATTTTGGAGATCCCAAGGTACATACCTAGTGTGGTTGAACTTGGAGACTTTGCAAGCAACAAACTTGGAGTAGTTGAGTTTGTTAGACCTTAATGGTTGTAATCTATAAGTGTGGCTTATATAACATGAATTGTGACTTACTTTTGTGTCCCATAACTGTCTGTGGTAAATTGGGTCTCCCACGTCATCGTAAGATGTTTGGAGATCCTACAAGGGCAGAGATGGTTTAAACGGTATAATTGTTAGATTTAAAGCTATGTTTTATCTCTTAATGTTTTATAGCTTTATTCTATAACTGTTTGATCTCACTAGACTTTAAGCCTAACAGTTTTTATGGTATAACACTTTCAAACGAAAAACTAAGGAACACCCTGATAATAGTTCATCTGGACGGTATGCACATATGTATGCAAGTAATTTGTAACATGCACACATGCATATGCACATGTACATAACATGCAGTCATGCATAAAAACCAAAATACAACTTCAGTTACTTGTATTCACATGTGCATATCGTCCACATAAACGACTATCAAAGTGTTCCTCAAGTTTTCATTTTTTGGGGTTTTTTCTGAATCTCCCTATATCTGTATATTTAGAGTTTATTTAATTATATACGGAGGTATATACCTTTTTAAGGTTAATTTTTTTGTATTACTATTAATTTATATTTAGCGTTAATTCATTTGTATGCATTTTGGTAAGTGATGAGTCCAACTTGGGGCATTTCTATTAATTTCTCTTTCTATTAATCTTTATATTAAGGGTTAATTTGCTGATAGTGGGGTTGATTTATTATTTATGTTAATTAATTTTATAAAACTTCAGTCATTTGTGCCATTGAAAAAAGAGTGTTGCGAACGAAGATGTAGTTTTTTTTGGACAAAAAAAGGCACCATTTATTCCAACAAACTATACCGAGGCGCTAGAGAAGATATGTTATTCACAAAATCCAGCAGATAACTAATTCAATCATCCCAACTTAAATCATTACCAATCTTTGATCTAACTTTAATCCAGTAAAATGCATAATACTGGATCAGATTAATAATCTTCTTACCATTCTTCATCTTTACCTTATAAAGTTTCTTGTTTCTTTGGGAAACACGACCCAAGAATAAGCCATGAAGATCACCTCTTCCACCTCCTTTTTATGGTTTCCAGGACTCACTTGTTGCATGGCTTTCCACATTTCATGTACCGATACGACACCTGTCGTCCAGATGTTCCACCATTGATGCAGTCATGCAGATGAGCTCCCACCTCTCGAGGTGTCGAACATTGCACAAAAAGATGGTTAGAATTTCCAGGCTGTGACACACAACACAGACAATCGTCTGCCTCTATGTAGATGCTCCTTGGTTAGGTTGTTTGTAGTCTCCAATATTTCTTGACGCACCCTCCAGGTGTGCACGTTAACTTTACTCGGTTCCCACCTATTTTAGAAAATGAGTAACTTAGTCATCGAGAACAACAAGTTGTCCACCACTCTTCCAAGATAGACGACCCAAAAACTTGATAGGAGGGTATCACCCCCCTAAATCTAACCGCAAGTGTACGGTGTCGAAATCAAGTAATACATACGGAAGTACGAGTATCGAATCCACAGGAACTAGGAACTAAGTATCACAATTACTATAAACTCTATTAACTGAACTATCGAAATTGGAGTGGTTGGTTTATAAACTAATTAAATGCAAACAAACCAAATCAAACACGGAACAATAAACAACTTAAGAACTTCAGATAGAGAAAACAGTTGAGGGTTGGAAATCCTAAGACCTCCACATACAAACGCTTGACTCAAAACAGTTACCAGTTCTTCCCCTTAATGAATACCCAATCACTAAAATCACCGTTGTTCTTTCTCAAGCAACGCGAGTTTTACTTTGAAAATACAAGTTTTATCTCTCGATCTCAACTCATGAACTCAAAGCACATTAAACGCAAGATTTAACGGGACTAAAGTTTAATTTGATATCTCTATCCAAATTTCCACCCTAGGCATGCAATTTCTAGTTCTAGATTAACAATTAATTCTCTCGAACTTAATCGTTTACAACAAATCAATTGTAAATTGGCCAAATTCACAAATGCATTAAGAACAAAATCACATGCTTCATTAAATTAGGAAAAACTGATAAGAATCTCAAGTCATTTGTTCATAAGCTTAAATCAAAATCATTCCAACCCCCAACATCTAGAAATTAGTTCATGTTGGTGGTGGATTCAAACACAAGAGAAAGAAAAGCGAAAGTGTATGTAAACATGGTAATTGTAAACGTGATAGCTATGATGATGAACTCCCCTCTCTCGTGATCGTATCTCCTTTCCGTAGTGAACGTGCCTCCAATCGATCCTCTATCGTGGCTCCAAAAGCTCCGAATAGTCTCCAGAAATCGCCCCTAAGTTGCTGTCGTGCGTCGTGTGTGAGTCGTATCGAGAATGCCCTAAAATCAGAAAATTCGCCAAAGTATAATGCTGAAACAGTGGGTTCCGCGACCTTCCACGCGACTTGCAAGTCGCGTGGAAAGTCGCGCGCTTTTCTGAGCTGCGCGGGTCAGTTTCTGGTTCGCGGTTCGGGTCCTGGTTCGGGCGCGGGTCTTGGGCTTCCGTTGGCTTCGTTTTGGCTCTCTTTTGGGCTCTTTTTAGCTTCTTTTCTCGATGGTTACTGCCTTTTAATTAACCTGCACATTCCACTAGATAAACCGTAAAATTCCACTTCTTTGCTTAAATACAAGCCAATCTCATTGGTTTTAGGACCGAAAATAACGCCAAAAAGTGGCGTTATCAACAACCCCAAACCGAGCGTTGCTTGTCCCCAAGCAAATTAGCGATAAAAATAGAATAAAGGCACACTTCAGTGAAATATAATAACTGCACAACTCCCAATTGGTACCACGTGATGCACTGGTGATTTCCCATACCCGTGAATGCTTATCTCACTCTCGCCTCATCTTTATCCTGTTTGATCTATGACCTTCCATTGTAAGTTGAACTCGTGACTGCTCCGATTACACTAAGGTTGTTCTAGGTCCAGACATACTAGGGAAAACATTTCGCCTCGACCCTACCTCACGGGATACTCTCGTTTCACTTGAACCTAGGTTGTCGCACATGTTGTCATGTCTAAGCAAGTTATGTCCAAGAATACTCGATAATTACATGACAACTCTATTGAAAGACGCATATATGTCCAAAAATTGATCTCAGAAAGGAATCAAATAGTAAGACAAGGAATATAAGTAAAGGTGGTAGCATGCCGTAATCACGTTTTCCAGAAGATCATCCAGGTCTTTACTCGGGTTGTAACAGGGCTAAGGTTATGGCTAAGAAGTGAAGGGTAAAACGGTTCAAAGATCCTTGGTGTGTCAAACTTTAGCAATTCTGAACTTTATAACTTCAATTCCTATCTTTTGGCCCTCTTTGTCACTGTTGGAGTCGCTTTGACTCTCTTATTTAGCTGCTCTAAATACTATTTAACTAACTATTTTTTTTTGGAACAACATTGGCTCTCTTTATTTGATTGGGGCTGCATTGGTCCTCTTTTCTATTTATTCTCATGACTGGCATGTATTCCTTCTTTTCCGCTCTATCTTCTCGTTGTTCATTACCGCTCAGATTGACACACTTTCGGATATGGTTGGCTAAGGCTTTTGGCTCGGGTTTAAAGGTGGGTCTGAAATGAAAAAGGTGAGTGTTTGGCTACAACGGGGTTATGGTTACACACAAATGGGTAAAAAGGTACGATAGCTAAAAACAGGTTAAAACAAAACACATATTGCCTGGAATCACATCTTAAGGTCCACAAGATAGGGTCTACTACACCCTTACCCAATATCCCGATGGTCGTCTTTGCTACTCAATGCAATAATATAGTGAGATCATTCTATATTCACGACAAGGAACTCGAAAAAGTGTATACGATTTTCGTGTATGAATCCCTCGAAATAAAAGACGTCTTTTAGGCTCAAAACTCGCTATTGGGTGGTCTCCACTAATGCCCCAAGTCATGTCCTTTCCCGGTCCTTCCCTAATGGTCACGTCACTATCACAAGATTTTTCCTACAATGGTTGGTCTCAAACATTCAAAACAAAATTTTTAGCTAAAGTGATCTAGGTACTCAGAAGTGCAGGAAATCTACGTGCATAACGTGGGCCCGATTGGGCAACCCCAAACCTTACCCACACATTGTCCCCAATGTGCAAGTGTCGGCGTAGGCGATACTAAAAAAAGTATCGTTGTGCTGTTATTACAGGTATTAGACATGCAAGGCATAGTATAACATGAAGCAACAAAGAGCTATTCTAGCATTTTCAAAAACATGGCCACCCCAAACCTAGGCCGTGGCCTAGGTTTGTCAGACAAAGCCAACCCCAAACCTCGGTGAAATCGAGGTTTGCACAGGGATAAAAGGTGAGTGTGTAGATGTTTGAAAAGTGAGGCAACCCAAACCTAAGTGAAACTTAGGTTTGTTGCATCTCGTTTAAATGCATAGGGAACAACATCATACACTACTCGTTATATATTAAGTTGAGAACATACCTGTTTGCCCGGCCGGAGAAATCCTCTTGACAGATTGAGCAATCACGAACGAGAGATATCGGAGGAAATGGAGCGAGAGAGGGTAGACACCAGGAAAACAAAACAAAAAGCGACAGAAAGCAAAACAACGAAACACACAAAGCATGAAAAGAAAACACCGCACGAAAACCAAAAACAGGGGCACCGCGCGGTTTGGAAACCGCGGCACAAGCCGCGTAACTCACTGTTCCAGAAAACTAACAGAACACCCTGTGACTTGGTGCGCGGTTTGTAGGCCGCGACACAAGCCGCGTAAGTCCCTGTTTCAGCTCTTTTTTTGATTTTTCGTTTTTTCATTTTTATTGTTTTTCGGAACTAAGAACACACTCAAAAACTGGAAATTAAAAAGAAAACTAACCTCGGTGGGTTGCCTCCCACCCAGCGCCTTGGTTAAAGTCGTGGCACGACTATGTGGATCTCAACTTGGCTCGATATCCGCGGAATTGCTTCGCCCACACTTGCGATTCTCCGCGGATTTTTCTTCATCTGGCTTTCCTTTACCATCTCCGGGTTCCTCTTCATTCCGACCTCTCCCACTTTCGAACATCTTGAATATTACCTTCTCGCCGCCAACTCTTAAGGTCATCTCTCCTTCTTCCATATCTATCAATGCTCTACTCGTGGCCAGGAATGATCTCCCCAAAATGGGCGGGACCTCTACATCTTCATCAACGTCCAGCACCACGAAGTCCACCGGGAAATAGAAATTTCCAACCTTGATGAGCACATCTTCTATTACTCCATACGGGTACACGATCGATCGATCCGCGAGTTTGAGCGTCATGTACGTCGGCTGCACTTCTCCCAATCCCAGTTTCCTGAAAACAGATAAAGGCTTTAAGTTAATACTCGCTTCTAGATCACACAACACTTTATCAAAATTAAACTTCCCAATTTGGATAGGGATTGAAAAACTCCCTGGATCTTTAAGCTTCGGGGGAAGCTTGTTCTGGATGATCGCGCTACACTCTTTAGTAAGTGCAACGGTGGACTGGTGATCGATCGCCCTCTTCTTGGATAGAATCTCCTTCATGAAATTGAGGTAGGTCGGCATTTGAGCAAGTGCCTCTGCGAATGGAATGTTGATGTGTAGCTTCTTGAAGACATCGAGGAACTTCTTGAACTGTTCCTCATCCTTGCGTGCCTTCACCCGATTCGGATATGGTAGCGGTGGTACCGACGGGTTGATTGGTGGTTGCCTCTTTTTCTCTTCACTCTTCTTGGCCTCTTCAGTCACTATATCTTTGTCGATTTCCAACTCGTACACCTCTATGGTCTCAACATCTTGCCTTTCGGGCTCACCTTCATTTGATGACGGTTCTCTTGTAAGATCTCCATTCAGCTCCTTGCCACTTCTCAGATAAATGGCATTACATTCTTCTCGGTTTTTCATCTCGGCCTGACTCGGAAATGTTCCAGGAGGTCGATTTTGTAGGGCTTCCGAAATCTGCCCCACTTGCCTCTCTAGAATTTTGATCGATGCGGTGTTCTGATCAGTTGCCACCTTGACTGTGCTAACCGTGCTCGCTAACTCTCCAACCGTGCTGTCCATCTTGGTCATGAACTTCATCATCATGTCTTCCAGCCCCGGTTTCTTCTCCATAGATGGTCCCTCATTGAGATTCCTTTGGTTATAACCTGGAGGACGGTAAACATTGTTAGCAATAGACGAATTGGAAAAATTAGAAGAATTACCTGGCTGTTGACCGGGTTGACTCCATGAGAAGTTCGGGTGCTTCTTCCATCCCTCATTGTAGGTATTCGAGAATGGGTCGTTCCTCGACTGGTTGTTCCGGTTCTGTAAGAACTGGACTTGCTCGGGTTCTTGTGGAATACCCCCTTTCAAATGGTTCGTGATAAAAGCTAGTTGAGCTTTTAGTTCTTTCAGCTCATCCGATTCTTGAATGCTCGCGACTCTTCTTACGGATGATCTTGGAGTAGAAAAACTGTGCTCGGCCAGATTATCGATCAGCTCGCATGCTTCTTCATAAGATTTATCCATTAGTGCTCCACCCGATGCGACAGTGATATCGTTTTTGAACTACGGGTCGAATACCTACAATGAGGGGTGGAAGAAGCACCCAAACTTCTCATGGAGTCAACCCGGTCAACAACCAGGTAATTCTTCTAACTTTTCCAATTCGTCTAATGCTAACAATGTTTACCGTCCTTCAGGTTATAACCAAAGGAATCTCAATGAGGGACCATCTATGGAGAAGAAACCGGGGCTGGAAGACATGATGATTAAGTTCATGACCAAGATGGACATCACGGTTGGAGAGTTAGCGAGCACGGTTAGCACAGTCAAGGCGGCAACTGATCAGAACACCGCATCGATCAAGATCCTCGAAAGGCAAGTGGGGCAGATTTCGGAAGCCCTACAAAACCGACCTCCCAGAACATTCCCGAGTATGACCGAAAAGAAACACCGGGAAGAATGTAATGCCATTTATCTGAGAAGTGGCAAGGAGCTGAAAGGAGATATTTCAAGAGAGCCGCCATCAAAGGAAACCGATCAAGAAGAGAAAGAGGTTGAGGTTATAGAGGTGGACGAGTTGGAAACCGAGAAAGATATAGTGACTGAAGAGGCCAAGAAGAGTGAAGAGAAAAAGAGGCAACCACCAATCAACCCGTCGGTACCACCGCTACCATATCCGAATCGGGTGAAGGCACGCAAGGATGAGGAACAGTTCAAGAAGTTCCTCGATGCCTTCAAGAAGCTACACATCAACATTCCATTCGCTGAGGCACTTGCTCAAATGCCGACCTACCTCAAGTTCATGAAGGAGATTCTATCCAAGAAGAGGGCGATCGATCACCAGTCCACCGTTGCACTTACTGAAGAGTGTAGCGCGATCATCCAGAACAAGCTGCCCCCGAAGCTTAAAGATCCAGGGAGTTTTTCAATCCCTATCCAAATTGGGAAGTTTAATTTTGATAAAGTGTTGTGTGATCTAGGAGCGAGTATTAACTTAATGCCTTTATCTGTTTTCAAGAAACTGGGATTGGGAGAAGTGCAGCCGACGTACATGATGCTCAAACTCGCGGATCGATCGATTGTGTACCCGTATGGAGTGATAGAAGATGTGCTCATCAAGGTTGGAAATTTCTATTTCCCGGTGGACTTCGTGGTGGTGGACGTTGATGAAGATGTAGAGGTCCCGCTCATTTTGGGGAGATCATTCCTGGCCACGAGTAGAGCACTGATAGATATGGCGGAAAGAGAGATGACCTTGAGAGTTGGCTGCGAGAAGGTAATGTTTAAGATGTTCGAGAGTGGAAAGCTTAGAGACGGAGCTGATCATGGAAAGCCAGATGAAGAAGAATCCGCGGAGAATCGCAAGTGTGGGCGAAGCAATTCCGCGGATACCGAGCCAAGTTGAGATCCACATAGTCGTGCCACGACTTAAACTACGGCGCTGGGTGGGAGGCAACCCACCGAGGTTAGTTTTCTCTTTAATTTCCAGTTTTTGAGTGTGTTCCTAGTTACGAAAAACAATAAAAATGAAAAAACGAAAAAAAAGAGCTGAAACAGGGACTTAGGCGGCTTGTGTCGCGGCCTACAAACCGCGCGCCAAGTCGCGGGGTGTTCTATTAGTTTTCTGGAACAGTGGGTTACGCGGCTTGTGCCGCGGTTTCCAAACCGCCGGCTCCCCTGTTTTTGTTTTCGTGCTGTGTTTTTTTTTCCTGCTTTATGTGTTTCGTTGTTTTGCTTTCTGTCGCTTTTTGTTTTGTTTTCCTGGTGTCTACCCTCTCTCGCTCCTTTTTCTCCGATATCTCTCGTCCGAGGCCGCTCCAATCTTTCAAGAGGATTTTCTCCGTCCCGGCAAACAGATATGTTCTCAACTTTGTATGTAACGAGTGATGTATGATGTTTTGTGTCCCGATTAGTTAAAGAGATGCAACAAACCTAAGTTTCACTTAGGTTTGGGGTGCCTCATCTTTTCAACATCTACACACTCATTTTTAATCCTGTGCAAACCTCGGTTTCACCGAGGTTTGGGGTTTGCTTTGTTTGACAAACCTAGGCCACGATCTAGGTTTTGGGTGGCCATGTTTTTGAAAATGCTAGAATAGCTCTTTGTTGCTTCAAGTTATACTATGCCTTGCCTGTCTACTACCTGTAATAACCGCACAACGATACTTGTTTTAGTATCGCCTCCGCCGACACTTGCACATTGGGGATAATGTGTGGGTAAGGTTTGGGGTTGCCCAATCGGGCCCACGTTATGCACGTAGATTTCCTGCACTTCTGAGTACCTAGATCACTTTAGCTAAAATTTTTGTTTTGAATGATTGAGACCAACCATTGTATCATAAGTTCTTAAGTTGTTTATTGTTCCGTGTTTGATTTGGTTTGTTTGCATTTAATTAGTTTATAAACCAACCACTCCAATTTCGATAGTTCAGTTAATAGAGTTTATAGTAATTGTGATACTTAGTTCCTAGTTCATGTGGATTCGATACTCGTACTTCCGTACGTATTACTTGATTTCGACACCGTACACTTGCTGTTAGATTTAGGGGGGTGATACCCTCCTATCAAGTTTTTGGCGCCATTGCCGGGGAAAACGCAATTATCCCTAATTCTACCAGCTATAAGCGCTAGCTTTTCTGAGCTGCGCGGGTCAGTTTTTGGTTCGCGGTTCGGGTCCTGGTTCGGGCGCGGGTCTTGGGCTTCCGTTGGCTTCGTTTTGGCTCTCTTTTGGGCTCTTTTTAGCTTCTTTTCTCGATGGTTACTGCCTTTTAATTAACCTGCACATTCCACTAGATAAACCGTAAAATTCCGCTTCTTTGCTTAAATACAAGCCAATCTCATTGGTTTTAGGACCGAAAATAACGCCAAAAAGTGGCGTTATCAACATGTTGATAACACCACTTTTTGGCGTTATTTTCAATTCTCAAACCAATGAGATTGGCTTGTATTCTAGCAAAAAGGCGTGGATTTTATGGTTTATCAAGTGATTTATGCAGGTTATCTAAAATACAGCGTTCACCGAGAAAAGAAGCTAAAAATTACCATGTTTACATACACTTTCGCTTTTCTTTCTCTTGTGTTTGAATCCACCACCAACATGAACTATTTTCTTGATGTTGGGGGTTGGAATGATTTTGATTTAAGCTTATGAACAAATGACTTGAGATTCTTATCAGTTTTTCCTAATTTAATGAAGCATGTGATTTTGTTCTTAATGCCTTTGTGAATTTGGCCAATTTACAATTGATTTGTTGTAAACGATTAAGTTCGAGAGAATTAATTGTTAATCTAGAACTAGAAATTGCATGCTTAAGGTGGAAATTTGGATAGAGATATCAAATTAAGCTTTAGTCCCGTTAAATCTTGCGTTTAATGTGCTTTGAGTTCATGAGTTGAGATCGAGAGATAAAACTTGTATTTTCAAAGTAAAACCCGCGTTGCTTGAGAAAGAACAACGGTGATTTTAGTGATTGGGTATTCATTAAGGGGAAGAACTGGTAACTGTTTTGAGTCAAGCGTTTGTATGTGAAGGTCTTAGGATTTCCAACCCTCAACTGTTTTCTCTATCAGAAGTTCTTAAGTTGTTTATTGTTCCGTGTTTGATTTGGTTTGTTTGCATTTAATTAGTTTATAAACCAACCTCTCAAAGTTGCGACGTTCAGTTAATAGAGTTTATAGTAATTGTGATACTCAGTTCCTAGTTCCTGTGGATTCGATACTCGTACTTCCGTACGTATTACTTGTGTTGGGAACTGAAGATTTGCCAAGTATGGTTAGTACTGCCAGAACAACAATACTACTGCCAGAGAAAAGTTAGTACTGCAAGTAAAAGTTAATGCTGCTGGAACAATGTTAGTACTGCTTGTGCATAACGATGTTAATACTGCTTGTGATCATAATTATGGAATGCGAGAATGTTGGAGATAAAGATGGAATGATTGAAGATAAGCATGAAAGAATATTCTGAAGATCAATTTTGTTTTGATAGTTATCTTGTAATTATTTAGTATAAATAGATTTTGATAGATAGCTATTCGATGTGTGAATTTCGTTTTTGTTTTAGAGAGAATTAACCTCAAGGTTTAGAACCCTATTTCTAGAGAAGTAGAAGTCGTCTTGTTGAGCCTGTTCAACAAGATTGAGGTTTGGTTGTAAACTTGTGAGTTAAAGTATTAAATACAAACAGATTGTGTTTTCTGATTAGTTGTTCATTGAGTGTGTTTGAATTAAAGTTCTATTCCGCAAGATTCTTTAATTCTGATTTCTAAGTATAGTTATTCTTGTTTGGAATCGATCCTGACAAGTGGTATCAGAGCTTGGTTTCTTAGAAATCTACAATCATTATGGACAACACAGTTGAATCAAACAGTACTCTTGTTTCAAAGGTTCCCATGCTCAGGCCTAATGAGTTTGACACGTGGAAGATTAGAATCAAGCAGTATATTTTGCTTACTGATTATTCCATCTGGGATATTATAGAGAATGGTCCATGTGCTGAAGGAAGGGTTGGACCAGATGGCAAACGACCCCCTCCAAAGACTGATGCAGAAAGAAAGGTTAGACAAACAGAGATGAAAGCCTTAAGCACTCTGCTTTTGGCTATTCCCAATGAGTATCAGCACCAATTTCATCACTGCACTGATGCTCAGATTTTATGGAATGCATTGGAAAAGAGATTCACTGGTACCAAGAGCACCAAGAGGAACCAGAAGGCAATTCTTAAGCAACAATATGAAAATTTTACTTCTACAAAGAATGAGTCTATGACTCAAACTTTTGATAGATTTAATAAGTTGATTGGAGAATTGGCTACAGTTGGAGTTCGTATGGAGGCTGATGATGTAAACAGGAAGTTTCTAAGATCATTAGGTGAGGAATGGACAATGTATACTGTGTCTTTCAGACAGAATGACCAGTTAGAAGATAAAGAGCTTGATGATCTTTACAATGATCTTAGGGTAATTGAAGCAGAGGTTGAAGCCAAGAAGAAGCCCTCAGGATATGTGTATAATGCTGCACTCCTATCAGCATCAACTGATTCTACTGCTAACCCTGAATCAGTTAGTACTGCTGGTGGAGTCAATCAGGAGAAGGCCAATGATTCTGTACTAGAAGCTTTCTTTTCTAGTCATGTTAACTCCTCATTAATTAATGATGACTTAGAACAGATTAATGCTGATGATCTTGAGGAGATGGATATCAAGTGGCAGATGGCTATGCTTTCTATGAGGGTGAAGAAGTTTATAAAGAGGACTGGGAGAAACAACTTTTCCCAAAGAAGAGAAGATGGTGCTGGGTTTGACAAGTCTAAGGTGGAATGCTACAAGTGTCATAAGATGGGACACTTTGCCAGAGAATACAGAGGTGGAGTATCTCAAAACAACCATCAACAAGCTCAGACTGGAAGCTTCAACCAGAACAGAAACTCTGTTCAAGCCCTTGTTTCTCAACAAGGAATGGGATTTGATTGGAGTGATCAAGCAGAAGAGGCAATTCAGAATCATGCACTCATGGCAGAAGTCTCAGATCTTCCTATTGAGGTAAAATCTAATCTCTGTTCTCAAGCTTGTATAGACACTGTGAAAAAGTATAGAGATCACAACCAGGGAATGTGTGATGACCTTAAGAGATTAGAAAAGGATAGAAGAGATTATGTAGTGATTGTTGAGAGGTTTGAAGAACAAATTAAGGCTTTTCAAGCCAATGAACTTCAACACTCATATGATACAAACTACTGGAAGTGGGAAAAGAATGGTCTGGAGTTCCAACTTAAATAGTCTAGGGAGGAATGTGAGAAATTAAAAGGAGAACTTGAGAAAGTAAAACTTGATGTTGAAAAGTTTTCATGTGCTTCTAAAGTCATGGACACCATAATAAATGCTCAAATCCACAGTAAGATGAAACCAGGCCTAGGGTACAATGCCACACCCCCACCCTACAACAACACATACATCCCTCCTAGGTCAGACCTGTTAGAAACCAAGGATAGGAAGGACTTACCTGAAGGAGCTACTAAAGTAGATCCATTAGATGAAGTTGTTGTTGAGGATAAAACTGAAAAAGAAGAGTCTAAGAAAAGGAACAAGAATGTCAGTGGTGAGATCCCCTTAGAGAATTACATCAAGACTAATGAGGAAGGTGGAAGTCCCTGGGATAAGAACAATGAGATGAAAAGATCTGAAAAAGGAAAGGGAGTTCATTATACACAGACCACTGTTGTGAATTCCAATACTTGTGAACATTGTTCTTGCAAGAATTCTCAAAAGAATGAACCCCAAAAACATGATAAAAAGAGGGGAAATCAAAGAAACTGGAATAATCAGTGGGCTCAAAAACAAGGAGTTGATCTTCAAAGGATTAACAGACCAAAACCTTGTTTTATCTGTGGCAAATTGAATCACCTTGCCAAACATTGTTATTTCAATCCTATTAACCAAAGGATAAATTTTCAAAGAACTTTTCAAAAATCAAATGGTTATAGGAAGCCTGTAAGAAACCATGTGGCTAAGAAACAAGCTAAATCCAAAAGCCACATGAGGAAAAAGACTGAAAAAGAATGTGTCACAATATGGGTTCCTAAAAGCACTAGTGTTAGTACTGCTGCCTCAGATAGTACTGCTGCTAGCAGTGTTAGTGCTTCTAACACTGTTAGTACTTCTTCTAGAAGCAATATTGCTGCTAGCAGTGTTAGTACTGCTAACACTGTTAGTACTTCTTCTAAAGATAATACTGCTTCTAGTGTTTGTGCTGCTAGACCAATCATCTTGACAAAGTACTCCAGTACTGAAGTTCCTCAGGTTGAAAAACTTATCCAAACTGAATGTAAGTACTTTGATGAGCAAGGGAGACCCAAGACCACTTTGGCTTGGGTTCCCAATAAAAACTAATTGATTTATCTTATGTGCAGGGCAACCAACAGCTCAAGGGGAAGAGCATCTGGCATGTTGATAGTGGTTGCTCCAGGCACATGACAGGTAACATGGCCTGCCTCAAGAATTTCAAAAGAATTGATGGAGGACATGTTGCTTTTGGGAATAATCCTGCAGGAGGTAAGATAAGTGGTAAAGGTGATGTATCAAAAGGTAAGATGACATTTGAGGATGTTTACTATGTTGAGCAATTGAGATACAACCTGTTAAGTGTATCACAGGTCTGTGACAAGAAACATAGTATATTATTTACTGATTCTGAATGCATTATTCTTGCTCCTGGATTCAAAGTAGTTGATGAAAACATGATACTATTGAGAACTCCTAGAAAGGATAATGTGTATTGTTTAGATTTAGAAAGTGTTTCATCTGATTCATCCCTAAACTGTTTGGTATCAAAAGCTTCAATGGATGAATCATCACTTTGGCACAGAAGGATGTGTCACATGAATTTTAAAACAATGAATAAACTTGTTAAAAATAATCTTGTAGGAGGTTTACCATCAAAAGTTTATTCATGTGATGATCATTGTGTTGCTTGTCTCAAAGGCAAACAACACAAAACTTCTCATAAGTCCAAAGAGATAAACACTATCCCAAATCCTCTTCAGTTGTTGCATATGGGTCTGTTTGGCCCTACAAATGTCATGAGCATTGGCAAGAAGTCATACTGTTTAGTTATTATTGATGATTACTCTAGATTTACTTGGGTATATTTTCTGAGAACTAAAGATGAGACAAGTGGACTGATCAAATCTTTTATTCTTAGAATTGAAAACCAATCAAATCAAAAAGTGAAAGTCATTAGATCAGATAATGGGACTGAATTTAAAAACCTTGATCTAAACACCTTTTGTGAGGAAAAAGGAATTGAGAGACAATACAGTGCTCCTAGGACTCCACAACAGAATGGTGTTGCTGAGAGAAGGAATAGGACACTGATTGAGGCTGCTAGATCTCTGTTAGCTGATTCAAAATTACCCACTACTTTTTGGGCAGAAGCAGTTAATACTGCTTGTTATGTCCAAAACAGAGTTTTAGTAATAAAGCCTAAAAACAAGACACCTTATGAGCTTTTTCAGAAAAAGAAACCATTTATTGGATTTTTCAAACCATTTGGGTGTCCTTGTACAATTCTCAATACCAAATCTCACTTAGGTAAGTTTGATAGCAAAGCAGATGATGGTTTCTTGTTGGTTACTCATCTCAGAGTAAGGCTTACAGAGTGTTTAATACCTCTTCTAGAATAATTGAAGAAAGTGACAATGTCAAATGCAATGAGAACACACCAAATCCTATTGGTTCAGGTCCTGATTGGCTATTTGACATTGATTCACTCACTAATTCTTTGGGTATCAGTAGTGATGTAAATGCAGGACAAAGGGATGCACCACCATCAGATCACATAATTCAGTCTGTGATATTTCCACTCCCTACCATTGATCCTGTTGACTTCTGTGAACAAGAAAAGGAAGCTGAACCCATTCAGAATGAAGAAGAGAGAAGAATAGAGGAAAATCAGCCTTCAAGTCCAAATTCCAGAGAGTCTGAAGTGACTGAAGAAGCTGAAGAAAATCCAGACTTAAATGAGTCAAATCTGGATGTAAACTTACAAGAGGAATCTGGTCATCCATCAAGAACTCAGAAAAATCATCCTCCTGAGTTGGTAATTGGAGACATTGCTTCTCCCATGATGACTAGGAATCAAAGCAGACTTCAAGAGCTACAAGATCAGCAAAATACAGTTAATACTGTACTCACTTGCTTTCTATCCCAAATTGAGCCCAAAAAGGCTTATGATGCTATGAAAGATCCAAGTTGGATAGAAGCAATGCAAGAGGAGCTGCTACAGTTCAAGCTACAGAATGTTTGGAACTTGGTGGACCTTCCAAAAGGTCATAGGGCAATTGGCACCAAGTGGATTTTCAGAAATAAGAAGGATGAGAGAGGAATTGTGATCAAGAACAAAGCCAGGCTGGTTGCACAAGGGTATACTCAGGAAGAGGGTATAGACTATGAGGAAGTCTTTGCTCCAGTTGCAAGGATTGAGGCAATTAGGTTGTTTCTAGCCTATGCCTCATATATGAAGTTCAAGGTCTACCAGATGGATGTAAAAAGTGCTTTTCTATATGGGACTATAGATGAAGAAGTGTATGTCTGTCAACCCCCTGGATTTGAGGATCCATTGTATCCTGACAGAGTGTACAAGTTAAAGAAGGCACTTTATGGTCTACATCAAGCCCCAAGAGCATGGTATGACACCCTGTCTACCTATCTCTTGAAAAATGGATTTGAAAGAGGAATCATTGATAAGACCTTATTCATCAAAAGGAAAAAAGAAGGACACCCTACTTGTTCAGATCTATGTGGATGACATTATCTTTGGATCCACAAATGATCACATGTGTAAAGACTTTGAGGAGTTAATGCACAAGAGCTTCAAGATGAGTTCCATGGGTGAACTTACTTTCTTCCTTGGGCTTCAGGTGAAACAGAAGAAGGATGGGATTTTCATATGCCAATCCAAATATGTGAAAGACATCCTGGATAAGTTTGGATTATCAGACTCAAAGCCAGCAAGCACACCAATGGAGACACACAAACAGATCAATGCTGATCTTGAGGGGGAGGATGTGGATGTCCATCATTACAAATCAATGATTGGATCACTCATGTATCTCACAGCCTCTAGACCAGATATTATGTTTCCAGTATGTGTATGTGCCAGATTTCAAGTTACACCAAAGCAATCACACCTTCATGCAGTCAAGAGGATATTTAGATACCTAAGAGGGCAACCTAGATTAGGTCTCTGGTATCCTTATGAATCATCCTTTGATCTACTTGCATACTCAGATAGTGACTTGGGTGGAGCTAACATGGATAGGAAGTCTACTTCAGGTGGATGTCAGTTTTTGGGTGCAAGACTAGTATCTTGGCAGTGTAAGAAACAAACCACAGTGTCCTTATCTACAACAGAAGCTGAGTATATAGCTGCTGCAAGCTGCTGCTCTCAGGTTCTATGGATACAGAATCAGATGTTGGACTATGGGGTAACATTTCTTCACACTCCAATCTTCATTGACAACAACAGTGCTATTAGCATTGTTAACAATCCAGTCAAACACTTAAAAACAAAGCACATAGAGATCAGGTATCACTTTATTCGAGATTGTAATGAAAAGAAATTAATTCAAGTTGCTAAAGTTCATACCAATGACCAGTTTGCTGATCTATTCACAAAAGCTTTTGATGTGGGTAGATTCACTTTCTTGGTAACAAGTGTGGGCATGATCAACCTTGAATAAAGTCATGATTTTCAGTTTTTATACCTGTATTTCCTTCTATATTTGGTACTACTAACTCTTCTTCTCAGGATCTTCTGTATGACTCAGATTGACAAGTGCTAAATAGTTACTACTGCCAGTGCATAGTTACTACTGCCAGTGCATAGTTACTACTGCCAGTGCATAGTTACTACTGCCAGTGCATAGTTACTACTGCCAGTACATAGTTAATACTGCTTCGTACTTAATACTGCATGTGTCGTTAATACTGCTTTAAAAGAAAAATTAGGGCTAATACTGCTATAAATACCTCTTTCAGCCCTCCAAAGTTCATAACGTCTCTTTGAATTCTATTCATCTCTCTCTCTTTCTAACTATTCTCTCCCAAGAATCTCTGTTTTCTATCAAGAATCCTCAGGTACAATGGAGTTTATCGACGAACACAACGAGATTGCCATGCTCCAGAAGCCAAAATAGTCCGCAGGTTTTCACGACATTGTGGATTTCCACAAGTCCACGCATATATCCTATGCCCTAACGGTGACCCCGACAATCTACACCGAGCATCAGAAGCAGTTCTGGGAAAATGCCACCGTGGTGTCTGAAGATGGGCAGAAAATCATCAAAACAAGGGTGTGTGACAAACCCTTGAATGTTACAGAGGAGCTTATTCGCATCACTCTTCGATTGGATGATGCCTCAGGTATGACGTCTATTCCTAATGACGATCTATACTCAACTTTAACGAGAATGGGGTATGAAGGTCCCATTGGAATCTTTAAGTTTTTCAAGTCTAAATTTTCTACACAATGGTGATTCTTTGTTCATACCTTAATGCATTGCATTTCAAAGAAAACTACTGGATGAAGTGAGTTTAGCAGTACCATTGCTTATGCCCTGGTCTGCTTGGCCACTGCCAGGAAGTTTAATTTTTCACAAATGATTTTCAATGATCTTGTGTCAAACCTGGAATCCAAAAAGAGTTTTTATATGTACCCAAGGTTTGTCCAAGCAGTGATTACTCAGGAATTGACGGATTTGCCTCAATTTACTGAGGTATATGTACCTAAACCCCCTAAAGGAAAGGTCTTCTCAAATATGAGAAGAACTTCCAGGGACTCGGAAGGAGTTGACACTCCATTGTTCTCTACAATGATGGGTGTGTCCCACACACAAGAAGGTATGGCATCAGGATCAAGGCCCTCATTAGACAACCCACTGATAGCCAAACCCCACCTTCAATCACCAAAGAAATTCCTCAGTCCATTCTTCAAAGACCCACTCCTCTCATAACCAAAAAGTTTACAAGAAGAATGGTACACAAAGCTCCTTCCCTTGATGTACCTCCTACAAGCCCAAAGCCTTTAAGCCCTCTATTGGAGCATTCTCCAATAGAGAATATCGAAAGGGAAACCACAGGGGTGTCTCCCAACCCCAAGAAGGTGCTCACTAAGGAGAAGGTTGAGCATGTGAGTAGCAAGGTTGCCACTACTTCTGCTAGCACAGAGAAGGACAGTGGTAACATAACTAAGACCTTCCTCACGGCAACTCAGAATGAGAAATCATTCAGAGGTCCCAGGTGCCAAGAAACCACGGGGGTAGGCAGTGCTTTTGCTAGGCAAAAGACACCTACTAAAATTTCCAGTGATCCTTTAAAGGAAGTAAAAACTCCTAAACAAGGTGAGGATAGATATACGTATGAGGAATTGATGGAAACCATTGCCAATATCAACACAGATGTTGTAAGTCAGCAAAAGGAGATAAATGGACTCAAGAAAGTGGTCCTATATCAACAAACACAGCTTGAGAAGCATAAGAAGCTGATTACAAAGTTGATGCACAGGAAGAAGAAAGCTCAGTATGTTCTTAAAAGAAGAAGCCCCAACAATGATGCTCCCAAAAAGGGGGAGTCATAAGCTGAATTCAACATGGAGAGTGCACAGGAAAAGGGGGAGAATGAGTGTGTTGAAGAAATTGCAAAAGAAGCAGAAACTGATCATGCAGCAGAAAAGGTTAATGCTGCTGAAATTCAGAAAGAAGCAGAAACTGATCATGCAGCAGAAACGGTTAATGCTGCTGAAATTCAGAAAGCGGAAGAAACCATTCCAGAGGCAGCAGAAACAAAAGAAGCAGCAGAAACCATGCAAGAAGCAGTATCTACAAAGGAAGAAGCAGCAGAAACAAAGGAAGCAACAGAAACTAAAAAGCCTACTTTGGAAGAAGTTGAAGTTGCAGAGGCTTTGATTAAAGCCAAACATGACACTCCTAAAAAGCAAGAAGAAACCCTGGGTGAAAAGCTAGCGTCACTGAAAAGAACAAGAACCAAGTCTATAGCTACCAAGAGGAAAGTTGTCAAGAAACCTAGGGTAGAACCAGTGGTAGAAGAAGAAAAAGAAGCGGATGTTCCAGAAAAGAAAGATGATACAAAGGTTGCTGAAGAAGAAGTAGCAACTCCATCAGGTCAACCAAGTAATGCTCAATGTGATATGTATATCACTATGGTTGATACTGATCCAATCAAAGTTGACCCATTATCTTCCATGCCTCCTGAGATCATCTTCTGGGATACCTTGGTAGATCAGAGAAAGGAGTACATCAGAGTCAAAAGAGCAGATGGGAAGTTTGAGGTCTGTTCTACATGGGGAAGACTTATCAGAATGTGCTCTAGATCTGACGTAGAGGAGATGTACAAGGTTGGAATGAAGCTGTATGGAAATATGCTGAATGAGAAAGGGATGTCTATCACCAAATTGGTTCTTGAATACCTGTGCCTAATGTTCAAACCAGAAGCAGTTCAGTATATGATAGAAAGAAATTTTCAAGCCATTACCAACTGGATGCTCATTGAAAAAAGTGGAGTGTATGTCATCACACTTGACTATACATATCATGAGTATTATTTGGTGGATGTTGCATACAAGCACAACAAGAAAAGGTTGAATGGAATGCTACATGCTAAGTTGGCTTGCAACAAGGATTCTGAAATGGGAAGATACTTGGTGAGAAGGATTATCAATCAAAGCCTGGGTTTGAATCCTGATTTATGTGTTCATGATTAGGTTTTGGAAGCATCATCTGAAGAACTTGACTTCTCAACCTAAAAAGTCAAGTTAGGGGGAGATTGTTGGGAACTGAAGATTTGCCAAGTATGGTTAGTACTGCCAGAACAACAATACTACTGCCAGAGCAAAGTTAGTACTGCAAGTAAAAGTTAATGCTGCTGGAACAATGTTAGTACTGCTTGTGAATAACGATGTTAATACTGCTTGTGATCATAATTATGGAATGCGAGAATGTTGGAGATAAAGATGGAATGATTGAAGATAAGCATGAAAGAATATTCTGAAGATCAATTTTGTTTTGATAGTTATCTTGTAATTATTTAGTATAAATAGATTTTGATAGATAGCTATTCGATGTGTGAATTTCGTTTTTGTTTTAGAGAGAATTAACCTCAAGGTTTAGAACCCTATTTCTAGAGAAGTAGAAGTCGTCTTGTTGAGCCTGTTCAACAAGATTGAGGTTTGGTTGTAAACTTGTGAGTTAAAGTATTGAATACAAACAGATTGTGTTTTCTGATTAGTTGTTCATTGAGTGTGTTTGAATTAAAGTTCTATTCCGCAAGATTCTTTAATTCTGATTTCTAAGTATAGATATTCTTGTTTGGAATCGATCCTGACAACTTGATTTCGATACCGTACACTTGCGGTTAGATTTAGGGGGGTGATACCCGCCTATCAAGTTTTTGGCGCCGTTGCCGGGGAACTAGTTGCAACTGATAGCACTACCAGCTATAAACGCTATTAGATTGAACAATTTTCTTTAATTTATTTACTTTGTTCCATCACTTTGAGTTTCTGGATTACTATCTTTGCCTACTTTCTTTTCAGGTACTAATTGGTTTATGCCAAAGAAGACCCGAGGGAAGGAAATCGAGCCACTTGATCCGGAGATCGAGAGAACCGCCCGTCGGCTACTCAAGGAATCTAAGGCCAAAAGGCAATTGAAGATGTGTGACGAGAGACCACGTAACAACCCACCTCCGCCTCCTCCGGCGAGAGTTCCGATGCGGTCATTTGCCAATACAAACGTGGCAACCGCACGGATAGGCATCCAACCGCCCGCTACTGCAGCAAACTACTTTGAGAATAAGCCGAGTACCATTGTCATGGTACAGCAGAATCAGTTTGGGGGAGCACCTACTGAAGATCCCCATGCCCACCTTCGTGCATTTGAACGGATTTGCAATACGTTCAAGATCAATGGGATGGAGGAAAATGCCATCAAGCTAAGACTGTTCAGCTTCTCACTCAAGGGTAGAGCTGAAATTTGGATAGAAGGTTTGCCAGCGGATCAGATCACTACATGGGAAGACATGAAAGCCGCATTCCTCCAGAAATTCTTCCCTCCGGGAAGAACCGCGCAGTTAATGGCCGAAATTACACACTTCGCGCAATGGAACCAAGAGACCCTATATGAGGCATGTGAGCGATATAAAGACATGTTGAAGAAGTGTCCACATCACGGGTTGCACGGATGGGTCATCATCCAGACATTCTTTAGTGGACTCCACCCGCAGTTTAAAAACGATATCACTGCCGCATCGGGTGGAGCACTAATGGATAAATCTTATGAAGAAGCATGCGAGCTGATCGATAATCTGGCCGAGCACAGTTTTTCTACTCCAAGATCAGCCGTAAGAAGAGTCGCGAGAATTCAAGAATCGGATGAGCTGAAAGAACTAAGAGCTCAACTAGCTTTTATCACGAACCATTTGAAAGGGGGTATTCCACAAGAACCCGAGCAAGTCCAGTTCTTACAGAACCGGAACAACCAGCCGAGGAACGACCCGTTCTCGAATACCTACAATGAAGGGGTGGAAGAAGCACCCGAACTTCTCATGGAGTCAACCCGGTCAACAGCCAGGTAATTCTTCTAACTTTTCCAATTCGTCTAATGCTAACAATGTTTACCGTCCTTCAGGTTATAACCAAAGGAATCTCAATGAGGGACCATCTATGGAGAAGAAACCGGGGCTGGAAGACATGATGATGAGGTTCATGACCAAGATGGACAGCACGATTGGAGAGTTGGCGAGCACGGTTAGCACAGTCAAGGCGGCAACTGATCAGAACACCGCATCGATCAAGATCCTCGAAAGGCAAGTGGGGAAAATTTCGGAAGCCCTACAAAACCGACCTCCCGGAACATTCCCGAGTATGACCGAAAAGAAACACCAGGAAGAATGTAATGCCATTTATCTGAGAAGTGGCAAGGAGCTGAAAGGAGATCTTACAAGAGAGCCGCCATCAAAGGAAACCGATCATGAAGAGAAAGAGGTTGAGGTCATAGAGGTGGACGAGTTGGAAACCGACAAAGATATAGTGACTGAAGAGGACAAGAAGAGTGAAGACAAAAAGAGGCAACCACCAATCAACCCGCCTATACCACCGCTACCATATCCGAATCGGGTGAAGGCACGCAAGGATGGGGAACAGTTCAAGAAGTTCCTCGATGTCTTCAAGAAGCTACACATCAACATTCCATTCGTGGAGGCACTTGCTCAAATGCCGACCTACCTCAAGTTCATGAAGGAGATTCTATCCAAGAAGAGGGCGATCGATCACCAGTCCACCGTTTTACTTACTGAAGAGTGTAGCACGATCATCCAGAACAAGCTTCCCCCGAAGCTTAAAGATCCAGGGAGTTTTTCAATCCCTATCCAAATTGGGAAGTTTAATTTTGATAAATTGTTGTGTGATCTAGGAGCGAGTATTAACTTAATACCTTTATCTGTTTTCAGAAAACTGGGATTGGGAGAAGTGCAACCGACGTACATGACGCTCAAACTCGTGGATCGATCGATCGTGTACCCGTATGGAGTGATAGAAGATGTGCTCATCAAGGTTGGAAATTTCTATTTCCCGGTGGACTTCGTGGTGCTGGACGTTGATGAAGATGTAGAGGTCCCGCTCATTTTGGGGAGATCATTCCTGGCCATGAGTAGAGCATTGATAGATATGGAAGAAGGAGAGATGACGTTAAGAGTTGGCGGTGAGAAGGTAATATTCAAGATGTTCGAAAGTGGGAGAGGTCGGAATGAAGAGGAACCCGGAGATGGTAAAGGAAAACCAGATGAAGAAAAATCCGCGGAGAATCGCAAGTGTGGGCGAAGCAATTCTGCGGATACCGAGCCAAGTTGAGATCCACATAGTCGTGCCACGACTTTAACCAAGACGCTGGGTGGGAGGCAACCCACCGAGGTTAGTTTTCTCTTTAATTTCCAGTTTTTGAGTGTGTTCCTAGTTACGAAAAACAATAAAAATGAAAAAACGAAAAATCAAAAAAAGAGCTGAAACAGGTACTTACGCAGCTTGTGCCGCGACCTACAAACCGCGCGCCAAGTCGCGGGGTGTTCTGTTAGTTTTCTGGAACAGTGGGTTACGCGGCTTGTGCCGCGGTTTCCAAACCGCGCGGCGCCCTTGTTTTTGGTTTTCGTGCGGTGTTTTCTTTTCCTGCTTTGTGTGTTTCGTTGTTTTGCTTTCTGTCGCTTTTTGTTTTGTTTTCCTGGTGTCTACCCTCTCTCGCTCCATTTCCTCCGATATCTCTCGTTCTTGATTGCTCAATCTTTCAAGAGGATTCCTCCGGCCGGGCAAACAGGTATGTTCTCAACTTTATGTATAACGAGTAGTGTATGATGTTGTTCCCTATGCAGTTAAACGATATGCAACAAACCTAAGTTTCACTTAGGTTTGGGGTGCCTCACTTTTCAAACATCTACACACTCACCTTTTATCCCTGTGCAAACCTCGATTTCACCGAGGTTTGGGGTTGGCTTTGTTTGACAAACCTAGGCCACGGCCTAGGTTTGGGGTGGCCATATTTTTGAAAATGCTAGAATAGCTCTTTGTTGCTTCATGTTATACTATGCCTTGCCTGTCTAATACCTGTAATAATCGCACAACGATACTTTTTTTAGTATCGCCTACGCCGACACTTGCACATTGGGGACAATGTGTGGGTAAGGTTTGGGGTTGCCCAATCGGACCCACGTTATGCACGTATATTTCCTGCACTTCTGAGTACCTAGATCACTTTAGCTAAAATTTTTGTTTTGAATGATTGAGACCAACCATTGTAGGAAGAATCTTGTGATAGTGACGTGATCATTAGGGAAGGACCGGGAAAGGACATGCTAGGGACATTAGTGGAGACCACCCAATAGCGAGTTTTGAGCCTAAAATACGTCTTTCATTTCGAGGGATTCATACACGAAAATCGTATACACTTTTTCGAGTTCCTTGTCGTGAATATAGAATGATCTCGCTATATTATTGCATTGAGTAGCAAAGACGACCATCGGGATATTGGGTAAGAGTGTAGTAGACCCTATCGTGTGGACCTTAAGATGTGATTCCAGGCAATGTGTGTTTTGTTTTAACCTGTTTTTAGCTATCGTACCTTTTTACCCTTTTTTGTGTAACCATAACCTCGTTGTAGCCAAACACTCACCCGAGCCAAAAGCCTTAGCCAACCATATCCGAAAGTGTGTCAATCTGAGCGGTAATGAACAACGAGAAGAAAGAGCGGAAAAGAAGGAATACAGGCCAGTCATGAGAATAAATAGAAAAGAGGACCAATGCAGTCCCAATCAAATAAAGAGAACCAATGTTGATCCAAAAAATATATATATATATATAGTTAAATAGTATTTATAGCAGCTAAATAAGAGAGTCAAAGCGACTCCGATAGTGACAAAAGGGCCAAGTGATAGGATAGAAAGTTATAAAGTTCAAAATTGCTAAAGCTTGACACACCAAGGATCTTTGAACCGTTTTACCCTTCATTTCTTAGCCGGTACCCTAGCCCCGTTACAACCTTTGTAAAGACATGGATGATCTTCTGGAAAATGTGATTAGGGTATACGACCACCTTTACTGATAGTCCCTGTCTTGCTACTTGATTCCTTTCTGAGATCAATTTTTGGACATTTGTGCGTCTTTCATTAGAGTTGTCATGTAATATTTGAGTATTCTTGTACATAAATTCCCTAAACATGACAACATGTGCGACAACATAGGTTCGAGCGAAACGAGAGTATCCCGTGAGGTAGGATCGAGGCGAAATGTTTTCCCTAGTATGTCTGGACCTAGAACAACCTTAGTGTAATCGGAGCAGTCACGAGTTCAACTTACAATGGAAGGTCATAGATCAACATAATAAGGATGAGGCGAGAGTGAGATAAGCATTCATGGGTATAGGAAATCACCGGTGCATCACGTGGTACCAATTGGGAGCCGTGCAGTTATTATTTCACTGATATGTGCTTTTACTCTATTTTATCGCTAATTTTCTTGGGCACAAGCAACACTCGGTTTGGGGTTGTTGATAACGCCACTTTTTGGCGTTATTTTCAATTCTCAAACCAATGAGATTGGCTTGTATTCTAGCAAAAGGCGTGGATTTTATGGTTTATCGAGTGATTTATGCAGGTTATCTAAAAGACAGCGTTCATCGAGAAAAGATGCTAAAAAGAGCCCAAAAAGAGCCAAAACGAAGCCCAACGGAAGCCCGAGATCCAAGCCCAAGACCCGCGCCCGAACCATCCCCTAAGTCGATGCCGTTCGTCGTGTGTGTGTCGTATCCAGAATGCCCTAAAATCAGAAAATTCGCCAAAGTATAATGTTGAAACAGAGGGTTACGCGACTTGCTGCGCGACTTGCAAGTCGCGTGGCAAGTCGCGCGTGTTCTTTTTGGCCTCCGGGTCAGCTTCGGGTCATGGTTCGGGCGCGGGTCTTGGGCTTGGATCTCGGGCTTTCGTTGGGCTTCGTTTTGGCTCTTTTTGGGCTTTTTTTAGCTTCTTTTCTCGGTGAACGCTGTCTTTTAGATAACCTGCATAAATCACTCGATAAACCATAAAATCCATGCCTTTTTGCTAGAATACAAGCCAATCTCATTGGTTTGAGAATTGAAAATAACGCCAAAAAGTGGCGTTGTCAACAACCCCAAACCGAGCGTTGCTTGTCCCCAAGCAAATTAGCGATAAAATAGAGTAAAAGCACATATCAGTGAAATAATAACTGCACGACTCCCAATTGGTACCACGTGATGCACTGGTGATTTCCTATACCCGTGAATGCTTATCTCACTCTCGCCTCATCCTTATTCTATTGATCTATGACCTTCCATTGTAAGTTGAACTCGTGACTGCTCCGATTACACTAAGGTTGTTCTAGGTCCAGACATACTAGGGAAAACATTTCGCCTCGACCCTACCTCACGGGATACTCTCGTTTCACTCGAACCTAGGTTGTCGCATATGTTGTCATGTTTAGGGAATTTATGTACAAGAATACTCAAATATTACATGACAACTCTAATGAAAGACGCACAAATGTCCAAAAATTGATCTCAGAAAGGAATCAAGTAGCAAGACAGGGACTATCAGTAAAGGTGGTCGTATACCCTAATCACATATTCCAGAAGATCATCCAGGTCTTTACAAAGGTTGTAACGAGGCTAGGGTACCGGCTAAGAAATGAAGGGTGAAACGGTTCAAAGATCCTTGGTGTGTCAAGCTTTAGCAATTTTGAACTTTATAACTTTCTATCCTATGACTTGGCCCTTTTGTCACTATCGGAGTCGCTTTGACTCTCTTATTTAGCTGCTATAAATACTATTTAACTGTATATATATATATATATATATATTTTAACTTGGGACTTCATTGGTCCTCTTTATTTGCATTGGGGCTGCATTGGCCCTCTTTTCTATTTATTTTCATAACTGGCCTGTATTCCTTCTTTTCCGCTCTATCTTCTCGTTGTTCATTACCGCTCAGATTGACACACTTTCGGATATGGTTGGCTAAGGCTTTTGGCTCGGGTTTAAGGGTGGGTCTGAAATGAAAAAGGTGAGTGTTTGGCTACAACGGGGTTATGGTTACACACAAATGGGTAAAAATGTACGATAGCTAAAAACAGGTTAAAACAAAACACATATTGCCTAGAATCACATCTTAAGGTCCACACGATAGGGTCTACTACACCCTTACCCAATATCCCGATGGTCGTCTTTGCTACTCAATGCAATAATATAGCGAGATCATTCTATATTCATGACAAGGAACTCGAAAAAGTGTATACGATTTTCGTGTATGAATCCCTCGAAATGAAAGACGTCTTTTAGGCTCAAAACTCGCTATTGGGTG
This sequence comes from Saussurea involucrata, assembly GCA_033807775.1. NCBI lineage: Eukaryota > Viridiplantae > Streptophyta > Magnoliopsida > Asterales > Asteraceae > Saussurea > Saussurea involucrata. The sequence goes on from CM066321.1 coordinate 80,282,060, forward strand.
GTCTCCACTAATGTCCCTAGTCATGTCCTTTCCCGGTCCTTCCCTAACGGTCACGTCACTATTACAAGATTCTTCCTAAAATGATTGGTCTCAATCATTCAAAACCAAATTTTTAGCTAAAGTGATCTAGGTACTCAGAAGTGCAGGAAATCTACGTGCATAACGTGGGCCCGATTGGGCAACCCCAAACCTTACCCACACATTGTCCCCAATGTGCAAGTGTCGGCGTAGGCGATACTAAAACAAGTATCGTTGTGCGGTTATTACAGGTAGTAGACAGGCAAGGCATAGTATAACATGAAGCAACAAAGAGCTATTCTAGCATTTTCAAAAAAACATGGCCACCCCAAACCTAGGCCGTGGCCTAGGTTTGTCAAACAAAGCCAACCCCAAACCTCGGTGAAACCGAGGTTTGCACAGGATTAAAAATGAGTGTGTAGATGTTGAAAAGATGAGGCACTTAGGTTTGTTGCATCTCGTTAACTAATCGGGACACCAAACATCATACATCACTCGTTACATACAAAATTGAGAACATACCTGTTTGCCCAGACGGAGAAAATCCTCTTGAAAGATTGGAGCGACCTCGGACGAGAGATATCGAAGAAAAAGGAGCGAGAGAGGGTAGACACCAGGAAAACAAAACTAAAAGCGACACAGAAAGCAAAACAACGAAACACACAAAGCAGGAAAAGAAAACACAGCACGAAAACAAAAACAGGGGAGCCGCGCGGTTTGGCGCGCGGTTTGGAAACCGCGGCACAAGCCGCGTAACCCACTGTTCTAGAAAACAAACAGAACACCCCACGACTGGGCGCACGGTTTGTAGGCCGCGACACAAGCCGCGTAAGTCCATGTTTCAGCTCTTTTTTTGATTTTTCGTTTTTTCATTTTTATTGTTTTTCGTAACTAGGAACATACTAAAAAACTGGAAATTAAAGAGAAAACTAACCTCGGTGGGTTGCCTCCCACCCAGCGCCGTAGTTTAAGTCGTGGCACGACTATGTGGATCTCAATTTTGCTCGGTATCCGCGGAATTGCTTCGCCCACATTTGCGATTCTCCGCGGATTCTTCTTCATCTGGCTTTCCATGATCAGCTCCGTCTCTAAGCTTTCCACTCTCGAACATCTTAAACATTACCTTCTCGCAGCCAACTCTCAAGGTCATCTCTCCTTCCTCCATATCTATCAGTGCTCTACTCGTGGCCATGAATGATCTCCCTAAAATGAGCGGGACCTCTACATCTTCATCAACGTCCAGCACCACGAAGTCCACCGGGAAATAGAAATTTCCAACCTTGATGAGCACATCTTCTATCACTCCATACGGGTACACGATCGATCGATCCGCGAGATTGAGCCTCATGTACGTCGGTTGCACTTCTCCCAATCCCAGTTTCCTGAAAACAGATAAAGGCATTAAGTTAATACTCGCTCCTAGATCACACAACACTTTATCAAAATTAAACTTCCCAATTTGGATAGGGATTGAAAAACTCCCTGGATCTTTAAGCTTCGGGGGAAGCTTGTTCTGGATGATCGCGCTACACTCTTCAGTAAGTGCAACGGTGGACTGGTGATCGATCGCCCTCTTCTTGGATAGAATCTCCTTCATGAACTTGAGGTATGTCGGCATTTGAGCAAGTGCCTCCGCGAATGGAATGTTGATGTGTAGTTTCTTGAAGACATCGAGGAACTTCTTGAACTGTTCCTCATCCTTGCGTGCCTTCACCCGATTCGGATATGGTAGCGGTGGTACCGACGGGTTGATTGGTGGTTGACTCTTTTTCTCTTCACTCTTCTTGGCCTCTTCAGTCACTATATCTTTCTCGGTTTCCAACTCGTCCACCTCTATGACCTGAACCGCTTTCTCTTCATGATCGGTTTCCTTTGATGGCGGCTCTCTTGTAAGATCTCCTTTCAGTTCCTTGCCACTTCTTAGATAAATGGCATTACATTCTTCCTGGTGTTTCTTTTCGGTCATACTCGGGAATGTTCCGGGAGGTCGGTTTTGTAGGGCTTCCAAAATCTGCCCCACTTGCCTTTCGAGGATCTTGATCGATGCGGTGTTCTGATCAGTTGCCGCCTTGACTGTGCTAACCGTGCTCGCTAACTCTCCAACCGTGTTGTCCATCTTGGTCATGAACTTCATCATCATGTCTTCAGCCCCGGTTTCTTCTCCATAGATGGTCCCTCATTGAGATTCCTTTGGTTATAACCTGGAGGACGGTAAACATTGTTAGCATTAGACGAATTGGAAAAGTTAGAAGAATTGCCTGGCTGTTGACCGGGTTGACTCCATGAGAAGTTCGGGTGCTTCTTCCACCCCTCATTGTAGGTATTCGAGAACGAGTCATTCCTCGGCTGGTTGTTCCGGTTCTGTAAGAACTGGACTTGCTCGGGTTCTTGTGGAATACCCCCTTTCAAATGGCTTGTGATCGCAACTAGTTGAGCCTTTATTTCTTTCAGCTCATCCGACTCTTGAATACTTGCAACTCTTCTAACAGCTGATCGTGGAGTAGAGAAACTGTGTTCAGCCAAGTTCTCGATCAAGGTGACAACTTCTTCATATGATTTCTCCATTAATGCTCCACCCGCTGCAGTTGTGATGTCATTCTTGAATTGTGGGTGAAGGCCTCCAAAGAATGTCTGGATGATGACCCAGCCTTGTAATCCATGATGAGGGCACTTCTTGATCATATCCTTGTATCTCTCCCACGCCTCATATAAGGTCTCTTGATCCCATTGCGCAAAATGAGTGATGTTAGCCATTAATTGAGCGGTTCTTCCCGGTGGAAAGAATTTCTGGAGGAAGGCCGCTTTCAGTTGTGCCCAGGTAGTGATCGAGTCCGGTCGGATACTCTCGGTCCATGTTTCGGCTCTACCTTTGAGTGAAAAGCCGAACAGCCTCAGCTTGATGGCATCCTCTTCCATCCCATTAATCTTGAATGTGTTGCAAATCCTCTCAAATGCCCGGAGGTGTGCATGCGGATCTTCTGTCGGTGTTCCTCCATACTGATTTTGTTGTACCATCACAATGGTACTCGGTTTGAGCTCAAAGGAGTTTGCTGCAGTGGCAGGTGCTTGAATGCCTATTCGTGCCGCTGCCACATTCGGATTGGCAAACGACTTCATAGGGCGTTGCTCAGGAGGAGGAGGTGGATTGTTGAAAGGTGGTCTATTGACGGGCATTTCGTCACCCATCTTTAGATGTCTCTTGGCTTTGGTCTCTTGGCGTATTCGGCGGACGGTTCTCTCGATCTCCGGATCAAGTTGTTCGATTTCCTTCCCTCGGGTCGTCCTTGGCATACACTTAGTAGTACCTGAAAAGAAAGTAAGCAAAGTTAGTAATCCAGGAATTGAAAGTGATGGAACAAAGTAATAAACACAAAAAAAATTGTTCAATGCAATAGCGCTTATAGCTGGTAGTACTATCAGTTGCAACTAGTTCCCCGGCAACGACGCCAAAAACTTGATAGACGGGTATCACCCCCCCCCCCTAAATCTAACCGCAAGTGTACGGTGTCGAAATCAAGTAATATGTACGGAAGTACGAGTATCGAATCCACAGGAACTAGGAACTGAGTATCACAATTACTATAAACTCTATTAACTGAACGTCGCAACTTTGAGAGGTTGGTTTATAAACTAATTAAATGCATACAACCCAAATCAAACACGGAACAATAAACAACTTAAGAACTTCTGATAAAGAAAATAGTTGAGGGTTGGAACTCCTAAGACCTTCACATACAAATGCTTGACTCAAAACAGTTACCAGTTCTTCCCCTTAATGAATACCCAATCACTAAAATCACCGTTGTTCTTTCTCAAGCAACACAGGTTTTACTTTGAAAATACAAGTTTTGTCTCTCGATCTCAACTCATGAACTCAAAGCACATTAAACGCAAGATTTAATGGGACTAAAGCTTAATTTGATATCTCTATCCAAATTTCCACCTTAGGCATGCAATTTCTAGTTCTAGATTAACAATTAATTCTCTCGAACTTAATCGTTTACAACAAATCAATTGTAAATTGGCCAAATTCACAAAGGCATTAAGAACAAAAATCACATGCTTCATTAAATTAGGAAAAACTGATAAGAATCTCAAGTCATTTGTTCAAAAGCTTAAATCAAAATCATTCCAACCCCCAACATCTAGAAATTAGTTCATGTTGGTGGTGGATTCAAACACAAGAGAAAGAAAAGCGAAAGTGTAGGTAAACATGGTAATTGTAAACGTGATAGCTATGATGATGAACTCCCCTCTCTCGTGATCGTATCTACTTTCCGTAGTGACGTGCATCCAATCGATCCTCTATCGTGGCTCCAAAAGCTCCGAAAAGTCTCCAGAAATCGCCCCTAAGTCGTTGTCGTTCGTCGTGTGTGTGTCGTATCCAGAATGCCCTAAAATCAGAAAATTCACCAAAGTATAATGCTGAAACAGAGGGTTACGCGACTTGCAAGTCGCGTGCCAAGTCGCGCATGTTCTTTTTGGCCTCCGGGTCAGCTTCTGGTCATGGTTCGGGCGCGGGTCTTGGGCTTGAATCTCGGGCTTCCGTTGGGCTTCATTTTGGCTCTTTTTGGGCTATTTTTAGCTTCTTTTCTCGATGAACGCTGTCTTTTAGATAACCTGCATAAATCACTCGATAACCATAAAATCCACGCCTTTTTGCTAGAATACAAGCCAATCTCATTGGTTTGAGAATTGAAAATAACGCCAAAAAGTGGCGTTGTCAACGACCGAGTAATGACCGTCCACGTTCCACTTCCAGCGAGAGTTACCCGAGTCCCACTGGTACATGCTGTCGAGATTGATCCCCAACTTCTCCAAATCTTTTTGCATCTCCACGATCGAGATCCAAATGCCACCATTGTCTCCATTTCTGCCCCTATCCAGGAAACCCACCCGAACTACAATAAAAAATAGCCACGATCCCCTACAAAACGCTTCTGATTTCGTTCGAAACCGCCACCACCATTTCCCCAACATTGCAAGATTAAAAGCTTTTAGGCTTGCAATTCCATGCCCGCCCTTAACTTTGTTATTTAGAACTTTATCCCAAGTGACCCAACAATTTTCTTCTCTCATCTTCATTATCCCCTCCTGTATAAGAACCGACATCGAATACTCCCAAGTGTACGAAAGACCTTGTTGGAGGCCTTGAAGAGCGAGAAGATTTAGGTCCCAAGCTTCCCAACACCAGCTTACAAAGACAAAATCTTCCCCCAATGAAGATGCTTCTATCCTTCCAATCCAAAAGACGGGATTGAATTTTTTTTATAATCAACTTCTAGCTAGAAACTTTGGGCATCTTCCCCACCACGAGCATACCTAAGTAGGCGAAAGGAACCACACCCTCCTTGCAATGCAACCATCTAGCCCTTCTTTTGACTTCTTCATTGCTAGTTTTCACACCCATAAGTTTTTTTTTCTCCAAATTAACTTTAAGGACCGAGCAAACTTGAAAGCATTTAAGGATCCAGACTAGATTAGCTGCATTACTCCGAGACCATTTCCCCATAAAAATGGCATCATCTACATGTTGAAGTACAATCATTAAGAATTCTCCTAAAATTCCGTAAGAACCTCCATTTTGTGGGTCGAATTTATTTCTTCAACATAAATGATTAATAATTATTTATTTGTGTGATATATATTAACAATTTTGAAGTCAAGAAAATAAAGAAAAACTAGCAAATATGTCATTTCACACCAGAAATTAATGGCAATGCACCGAGTTCGGGCCGGTTATTGGTATCCCCGTCCCCAAAACCGATAACCAAACCGTCCCCGTAACTGCCTTGATCCTTGCCGAGGATCTTATTGGGATCCCTCCGGGTCTTGCGGTTTCCCCGATCCCCATTGGGGACCCGTTAAGAGTAAAATCTCATTTCCCCTTATCGTTAGCTATAATGAACCCGAACCCGAAACCAAAACCCGCCCATAAAATTACAATAATGTTAATTTCACAACTAAAAGTAAATTTCAATTTTATTCTTTTACATGCAAGCATAAATGCTCAAATATAATCAAGCCAGCTACAAACAATGTATTAGATTATAATATAAAAGTAAATAGAAGTTTAAATATCATCTAACTAACATCCCAATTTCACAATTAGACAAATAAACTAGAGTTTTTCGTCAGACTTATTTGGGTGTTAAGGTAAAGTGTTTAAAAACCTTTTAAGTTTTAATGTTGGTATCTTTATCTTAATGATATTACACACACACACACACATATATATATATATATATATAGAGGTCTACTATTTTTTAATTTTTTTTCGTATAACTTTGGATTTCTTGATGAAATTGTTTATTTTGATGAAATTGTTTCATATCATTCATTTATTGATGAAATTGTTTCATATATTTGTGTTTTTATGTAGTTTCATATATATTGTTTTATTCCTATGAAATTGTTTCAAATATTTTCTCAGTTTGATGAAACTTTTTCGTTTTTACATAAAAAACACAAATATATGAAACAATTTCATCAAGAAATGAATGATATGAAACACTTTCATCAAAATAAACAATTTCTTGAAACAATGTTATCAAGAAAACCTATGAAATCCAAAGTTTACACACATTTAGAGGTTTACAAATTATTAACCCTCTATATATATATATACACACACACACACACATTGGGCTGGCCAGGCTGGTGAATCACCGTCCTCGAATATGTCCCCGATCTCCGTCCCGTCCCTGATAAGAAGTCCCCGAACCCGGCCCAAAAAATTTCGGCTTTCGGTTTTCACCTTCAGTTTCGGTTTTTTTGCCATCTCTATTTCACAACGTAGAAACGAATGTTCTTATTTAAGAACCTTAAGAAGATTGGGTTTTGATAAAAAAAAACTTTCCACAATAGTAGTTCCTACAAGTCACTTCATTTTTTGCTTGTAAGAAATTTGCATTGTAGATACTCTTGCATTGTTTTCTATAAACTATGTAAAAAGCTGTTATTACTAGGGGTGTAAATGATGCGAGTCTACTCGACTCGAAGTCGAAAGCCAATACTTAAGCTCGAACTCGACTCAAAAACTCGCGAGTAGTAAAAATCCAAACTCGAACTCGACTCGAAAGCCAATTCCCAAGCTCGAACTCGAACTCGTTTCAAGCTCGAATCAAGCTCGAACTCAAACTCGAACTCGAATCAAGCTTGAGCTCGTTTAATGCATAAAAGAACTCAAGGTGAACCTACTTTCATGGAGGTACTCCTATTAAAATAATCATATAGGCTCGAACCATTGGGCTCAAACCTTTAGGCTCAAGTTCGTAAGCTCAAGCCATTGAGCAAAGGCAAAGGATGTAAAAACAAGGGAGATGATTGATCTATATATAGTGGAGTTCAAAACATTGAGTTCTATATCCCACCAATGTGGGATAGATTAGACACACACCCTCAAGAGTTCACCTTTTACATAATTAGTTTCAATTGTTTTCCCAAAAAACTTGAGTTTATTATTATTATTATTATTATCATCATCATCATTATTATTATTATTAAAATAACATTACTAATTATAATATAATTTTTTTGTTTATGCATTATATTAGTAAACAAACTTAAACATACACAAAACATTTACGTACACTATTTTGCTTTAATTTCTCTAGTATTTGATTTTAGCTTATAGTCATACGTACACTAACATTTACGAACGTAAACAAACATAAATGACCAAACAAACGTTCACGAATATAAATGAACGAACAAATGTTCACGAACATAAATGAACAAACAAGACTCTTGTTCATGTTCGTTCGTTTAACTAAACGAACAAAAAGACTTGTTCATATATTATATTATTTTATTATTAATGTATTATATTAAAATAATAATAATTATTTTTTACATTATATTCTATAACTTGCAATATAAAATTAATTATATATAAAATACATTCGAGTATCTCACGAGCTTATCGAGTCGAGTATCAGTTCGCTCAACTCGACTCGTTAGTATGTCGAGTCGAGCTCGAGTTCGAATCGAGCCTATTCGAGTCGAGTTTTGACCGAGTCGATCTCGAGTAGCTCACGAGTTGTCTCGTCTCATTTACACCCTTAGTTATTACTTTCTAGTTTTACATGGTTCTTAATACAACTTTTTTATACGGTTGAGCTGCAAAGTATGATGTCACGGTTACAGTCACTAGCTTGTTGACCAACTTTAAGGGGTCGTTTACAAAACGCTTACCCGGGTAAGTGCTTACCAAGTCACATTAGCTTACCGGATAAATATGGCAAGGACCAAGAATCTTACCCGGTTAGAGCGGAAGCAAGGATCGAGAGTCGAAAGCAAGGACCGAGAGTCTTACCCGATAAGTGAGTGCGACGACTCTTACCAGGGTAAGCGCTTAGCGGCTAAATTGTTGCATACGATGTCATTTTAGTGGACTAAAATTGTAAAGCCCGTGTCCCGGTATGGTTTTAAAATCCTTAATGTTCTTATTTTTTTTAAAAGCGAGTCTCTTTAACGGAAGTTGTCAAAGGGACCCCGAATGTTATACGTGGCGACCTTGTTTACCTTTGTGTTTTTGATGAGAAACCAGGGACCGAAAATGACAAGAACGGAATCGAGGAGGGTTAAAAAGGAAAATATGGGGTGTTTGGGTTTGAACGGCCAAGGGAAGGGGGACCGACCCCCCCCCCCCCCCTTTTCTCTCCTCGTCGGTTTCCAAATGGCAGCAGCAAACAGCCCTCTTTGTTCTTTCTTGATGGTTTCTTTTGGTTTCAATTGCCGAGAGAGATAGAAAGTGAGAGAGAGAGAGATCGCAAGTTAGAGAGAACCGAGCAAAGAGAGAGAGAGTGGGTCGCCGGAAGTTTCTTCCAGTTGCCGGAGAACCGTTCCAGTAACCGGAGGTCGCTGCCACCGCCACCAATCGCCGGAGAAGTCGAGGGAGAGGAGCAACATCGCAAGGTAAGTCATTCCCTCGCTCCATCTTGTTTTTTTTTGTGTTCGTTTTTCCGGCGAGGCAACCACCGTCGCACGCCGCCGCTACGGTGGCCGTGGGTGGACGGCGGTGGCTGTGTGCAGGTGAGTATGCGTGTGTGTGTGCTGGTAGGAGTCGCATGTGGCAGCCGTGATGGGGAGCGAGAGGGTGAGGGTGGTACGGAGAGACGAGGGTTGTGTGTGGGTGTGGGTGTCCCCGGAACGCCGCCGCCGCCGCCGTGCCCCACTGCCGGAGGTGGCAGTGGGTGGTGTCCATGGCGTAACCCTAAAACCACCCTGACCGTAACCTTAAATCTTAAACCGTTAATCCTAATCTCAAACCGTTTTATCATTTCATGTGAATTATTGTAATCTGCCACTGTTTTGCGTAGCTCATAACTTTCTGCTCGTAACTCCGATTGAGCCGAAGTTCGTACCCACGATTCCAGTACGGGGTCGGCCACGTTTTCCGTGTTTTAGCGGAAAACTTGTTAAGTCTCTAGCTAGGTGAAAAAGTGGTCGCGAGTTGGTGATTTGTCATTTTATGTGAATGTCGATTTTCTGCCTCTGTTTTGTTATGGCCGTAACTTTTTACTCATAGCTCGGATTGAAATGGAATCGGTGGCCAAAGTTCACTAATCGAGTCAGGAAAGTTTTTCATGTTTTGCCGAAAGTCCGTTTAGGCCTGTAGCTGGGCCGTATGGGGCTGTTTATACAGCCTAGTCCGAAAAACTTCCAGCTTTCTGTCCCTGTTTAGTTTTACGCATAACTTTTGCTTGGAATGTCGGTTTGGGATGGGACTGGTGCCAAAGGTTTCGTTTCGGAGTCTATTAAGTTTCCTCTGTCTTGTGGAAAGACCAATTCGGACCATAGCTAGGGCGAAGTTGCCATGTTGTACTGATAGGTCCGGGTGTTCGCTGCTCTGCGAAGCATTCTTGTAAAATCTATAGTAAATTATAGAAAAATCGTTAGGACGCGTGCGATACGTCCCTGAAACCGTAAGACTTAGAACTTCGTAATTATGAATTTTAATTTCTGTATTTATCAGTTTTAAGGGGGTAAAACAGGTCCCGAGCAGACCCGTAATTTCTAATAAAAAGCTGGAATTTTAGTCGTTTGAAAACTAGTAAACGTGTTATGGGTCGGGACTTTCCTTTGACTTTTATTACGTATTTAGGTGGGAGAAAGTGAAGAAGATTGCCGTGTTGGTGTTGCGTTTCGTGAGCACGTTGCTTAGCCTTGAGGTGAGTTCTCTCACCGCGTAGTTAGGAATTTCATGTATGTTGTTCCTTTTTGTGTTACGTGTTATTACGTGTATTTGTGTGCTTACATGGACTAGTTGGGATGTGATAACTGGTTGTGATTTTGTTAAATTCGTATGTGGAATATTTATGCATGCGTACACCTCGGTGGGACTGAGGGGCTCGGTGGGACCGAGGGCTTGGTGGGACTAAGCTAGTACAACAATCTTTACTCGGTGGGACCGAGGGCTCGGTGGGACTGAGCTTGTATTAATGTATTTTGTGTACTCGGTGGGACCGAGGTTCGTACTTATATATTAATCATTATGTGGTTTGATATTCATGGTGATGGTGATGTTGCCTACTTGCGAGTAGGGGTGATATGCGTGGGGTTGCTACCTACGTGTGTGGTTGGATTCACTAAGCGTTTAGCTTACCCTTTCCCAATGTGTTGTTATCTCAGGTGCGGGCGGCAGTCGGGCGTGACCGTACACACATCAAGCGTAGAGTATCAAAGATTGTTAAACTTTCACTTTCGAATCCTTTGAACTTAATTATGTAATTTTCCGCTGCATAAACTTTGTTGACGGTTTGAGTCAACGACGTTAATTTCAGTTAAGACGTGAATTACTAAATTATGGTTGTTTTAAAAATGTATGTTTTAAAAATTTTAAATTTCCTTGTAATTTTTGGGACGTTACAACTTGGTATCAGAGCACGGCTTGAGTGAATCAAGCACATCTCGGTGTGTTTGGTCTCAAGTTGCGGCTAAGAGATCTTTAAATTCTTTTATCAAAAATTTTGTTTTTAAATGAAAAGAGAAAACCCATTTGGAAACGGTGATCGTGGGCGCAGTGTGTACAGTCAGCCGACGCCAACTGGGAAGGTAAGGAACTTAGTGTATCTATCGCTTTTCAGGAATAGTGTATGCATGCTAGATTGCTTATGTGAACTGTATGGTACCGTATGCTGGTTTTATCGCTTATAGGAACTCATGCTAGCTTTGATAGGTTGTTAAGCGAATGCACTCTAGGTGGTATGCAGTAGGAACTGAATAGCCTTAGAATATTAGATTTAGTTCTATTGCGCAGCTCTTGTTTGAGTCCAACCGTTCTAGGATAGAATCTCTTATTCGAACGTCTATCTGGTTTTACACTGTATACGACCGTGCATTCACGAGGCGACTCGTCAGGGTTAGTGGGGTTTCCGTGTTAGCAAGGGATAGTGGGTGATATGACCTTTCTAGGGAGTTAGGAAAGGTGTTAGTACGGGCTGGATTGGCTATATGTGTTTATTTGTGGTAATCAACTACTTGAATGTCCCGGGACAGGACTCGAAACGAGTAAGGATAGGTGTGAAGGGTAGTAGTAGAGCTCCTACTATCTGAAGCACAGGATCCATGCTCGAGTCGGGGAGAGTCACGAGGAAGCCAAGGAGTGGAGTATGAGCGTGGTAGGGTGAGTTATATGTGCTTATATATCTCTGAAATTTCTCTTTCTAGAATGGTCAATACTAGAAGGAACAACGCGGAGGAGTCGCGAGCTGAGTTAGGGAACTGAGGAGCGTATTAGGGAACTGAGCGTATTAGCGAACTATATGTTAGGTACATTCCTAGTTAACTCGGTGCCTGCAGTTGTGATGTTTGATAGCGGGGCTACTCACTCTTTTGTGTCTCGCACTTTTAGCGAGGGTTTAGGCCGAGTTGTAGGACGCTTGAGTTATCATCTGGTTGTTGAGGTGGCTGATGATAGGACCTTGACGGTCACAGACGTGTTTCGTGGGTGCACCTTAGAGATCTCAGGGGTGAGGTTTCCCATCGACCTGATCCCGATTGCTATGCTGGAGCTTTGTGTGATTGTGGGCATGGATTGGATGGATAAGTTCGACGCGGAGATCGTTTGCCGTCACAAGCAAGTGCGAGTTCGAACCCCAAGCGGGGGAGAACTGTTAGTGTAGGGAGATTCGTCTAGACGGTCTACGGCCATATGTTCGGCTGCGAGAGCTCAGAGGTACCTTCAGCATAGTGGGCAAGGATTTTTAGCATACGTGTTAGACACGAGGGTTGGGGAAGCGAAGAAGTCTGCGGAAGACGTACCTGTGGTACGGTAGTTCACCGACGTGTTTCCCGAGGAATTGCCGGGGATACCTCCCGAACGACAGGTAGAGTTTCGGATCGATCTGATTCCGGGTGCGGCTCCGGTGGCCAAGGCACCCTACCGCCTGGCTCCACCGGAAATGAAAGAGCTGTACGCCCAGCTGCAAGAACTACTCGAAAAGGAGTTCATTAGACCGAGCTGTTCGCCGTGGGGAGCACCTATCTTGTTCGTGAAGAAGAAGGATGGATCACAGCGGATGTGCATAGACTATCGAGAGCTGAATAAGCTTACGGTAAAGAATCGTTATCCTTTGCCAAGGATTGACGATTTGTTCGACCAGCTTCAGGGGGCCTCATGGTTCTCCAAGATTGATCTACGATCGGGGTACCACCAGATGCGGGTCAGGAGTGAGGACACGGAAAAGACGGCTTTCCGTACGCGATACGGTCATTACGAGTTTGTGGTGATGCCTTTTGGACTCACCAATGCACCTGCGGCGTTCATGGACCTCATGAACCGAGTGTGTAGTCCGATGCTGGACCGTTCGGTGATTGTGTTCATCGATGACATTCTGGTATATTCAAAGACCAAGGAGGAGCACGAGATACATCTTCGAGAAGTGTTGGGAGTATTAAGGCGAGAGAAGTTTTACGCTAAGTTTTCCAAGTGCGAATTCTGGTTACGAGAGGTCCAGTTCCTAGGACATGTCGTGAATCAGGATGGTATTATGGTTGACCCAGCTAAGATTGCAGCTGTGATGCGGTGGGAGGTGCCGAAGACTCCTACTGAGGTGCGAAGCTTTCTGGGATTAGCGGGGTATTATCGAAGGTTTATTCAGGATTTCTCTAAGATCGCGTTACCCATGATGCGATTGACAAAGAAATCTGCGGCTTTCAGTTGGGGGGAGGAACAACAGAAGGCGTTCGAGGAGCTACGCAGGCGGTTGTGTGAGGCTCCTGTGTTAACCTTACCCGAGGGCATGGAGGATTTGGTAGTATATTGTGACGCCTCACATCAGGGTTTGGGTGCTGTGCTTATGCAGCGCGGCAAGGTCATAGCCTACGCTTCTAGACAGCTGAAGCCTCACGAAGCAAATTACCCGACTCATGACCTGGAGTTGGGAGCGGTAGTGTCTGCCCTTAAAATTTGGAGGCACTATCTCTATGGTGTCAAGTGTATGATCTACACTGACCATAAGAGCCTCAAGTACTTGATACTTTACCACCCGGGTAAGGCGAACGTGGTCACGGACGCACTCAGTCGACATCCGGTCGGTGAGCCACTGAGGGGTTATTGTCGGCGATTGACAGTGGTCATACCTATCCTGGAGTCGATAGGAAGCGCTCAAGAGGTGGCTGTCTTGGAGGAAAATGCAAAGCGGGAAAGAGTGTCGGGGGAAATCTCGAATTTTGTTCGTGATAGTCAGGGGTTGTTAACTCGACATGGTAGGGTTTGGGTTCCATTTATCGGTGGGAACCGGCAGGTACTAATGGATGAGGCGCATAAGTCCAAGTTCTCGATTCACCCGGGGGCTACAAAGATGTACAGGGACTTGCGCGAAGGTTACTGGTGGCCCGGCATGAAGCGGGATGTTGCTAGATGTGTTGAGGTATGTATGACCTGTCGGAAGGTCAAAGCGGAACATCAACGACCTCATGGTAAATTGCAACCGTTGGAGGTTCCGGTTTGGAAATGGGAAGAGATTACCATGGACTTCATAACGAAACTCCCGAGGACTCCCCGTGGGAACGATGCCATTTGGGTGATCGTTGACCGTCTGACCAAGAGTGCACACTTCTTGGCCATCAGGGAGAGCTCCTCGGCGGAGAAGCTTGCGGAGGTGTTTGTGCGTGAGATCGTGGCCAGGCACGGGGTGCCAGTTTCGATTGTCTCCGACAGGGATACTCGTTTTACCTCTCGGTTTTGGGAGAAGTTCCAGTCGGAGATGGGTACACGGTTACACTTTAGCACGACCTTTCATCCACAGACAGACGGACAGAGCGAGCGAACCATTCAGACCCTCGAGGATATGCTTCGAGCTTGTGTCATCGATTTTGGAGGTAGTTGGGATCAGTACCTACCTTTGGCGGAATTTTCCTACAACAATAGCTACCACTCTAGTATTGGCATGCCGCCATACGAGTTGTTGTACGGTAGGAAATGCAGGACGCCCGTTTGTTGGGGCGAGGTTGGGCACCGGGTATTAGGGAGTACTGATATCGTGTTGAAGACGACCGAGACAATTCAGATGGTGCGGGATCGTTTGGTTACGGCACAGAGTCGGCAGAAGAGCTACGCCGACAAAAGGCGATCCGATTTGGAGTTTCAGGTGGGTGATTATGTATTGTTGAAGGTTTCGCCCTGGAAAGAGGTGATCCGGTTTCGTAAGCGGGGGAAGCTAGGGCCTCGTTATATTGGGCCTTACCGGATCATCGCCCGCGTGGGGAAAGTGGCTTACCGGTTGGAGTTACCGGAGGAACTGAACCTGATTCATAACACCTTCCACGTTTCGCAATTGTGGAAGTGTGTGATGGATGAGTCTGCAGTAGTACCGCTCGAAGATATTCAGATCGATGAGCGGCTTAATTATGTGGAAAAGCCAGTCGCTATTCTTGACAGGAGGACGAGGACCTCGCGGAACAAGGTTGTTGGTTTGGTGAAGGTTCAATGGAGACACCGAAAGGGTTCCGAGTGGACTTGGGAACCTGAAGCGGAGATGCGAGAGAATTATCCGGAGCTGTTTGCAGGAGTAGACTTCGGGGACGAAGTCTAATTCAAGCGGGGGAGAGTTGTAAAGCCCGTGTCCTGGTATGGTTTTAAAATCCTTAATGTTCTTATTTTTTTTAAAAGCGAGTCTCTTTAACGGAAGTTGTCAAAGGGACCCCGAATGTTATACGTGGCGACCTTGTTTACCTTTGTGTTTTTGATGAGAAACCAGGGACCGAAAATGACAAGAACGGAATCGAGGAGGGTTAAAAAGGAAAATATGGGGTGTTTGGGTTTGAACGGCCAAGGGAAGGGGGACCGACCCCCCCCCCCCCCCCTTTTCTCTCCTCGTCGATTTCCAAATGGCAGCAACAAACATCCCTCTTTGTTCTTTCTTGATGGTTTCTTTTGGTTTCAATTGCCGAGAGAGATAGAAAGTGAGAGAGAGAGATCGCAAGTTAGAGAGAACCGAGAAAAGAGAGAGAGAGTGGGTCGCCGGAAGTTTCTTCCAGTTGCCGGAGAACCGTTCCAGTAACCGGAGGTCGCTGCCACCGCCACCAATCGCCGTAGAAGTCGAGGGAGAGGAGCAACATCGCAAGGTAAGTCATTCCCTCGCTCCATCTTGTTTTTTTTTGTGTTCGTTTTTCCGGCGAGGCAACCACCGCCGCACGCCGCCGCTACGGTGGCCGTGGGTGGACGGCGGTGGCTGTGTGCAGGTGAGTATGCGTGTGTGTGTGCTGGTAGGAGTCGCATGTGGCAGCCGTGATGGGGAGCGAGAGGGTGAGGGTGGTACAGAGAGACGAGGGTTGTGTGTGGGTGTGGGTGTCGCCGGAACGCCGCCGCCGCCGCCGTGCCCCACTGCCGGAGGTGGCAGTGGGTGGTGTCCATGGCGTAACCCTAAAACCACCCTGACCGTAACCTTAAATCTTAAACCGTTAATCCTAATCTCAAACCGTTTTATCATTTCATGTGAATTATTGTAATCTGCCACTGTTTTGCGTAGCTCATAACTTTCTGCTCGTAACTCCGATTGAGCCGAAGTTGGTACCCACGATTCCAGTACGGGGTCGGCCACGTTTTCCGTGTTTTAGCGGAAAACTGGTTCAGTCTCTAGCTAGGTGAAAAAGTGGTCGCGAGTTGGTGATTTGTCATTTTATGTGAATGTCGATTTTCTGCCTCTGTTTTGTTATGGCCGTAACTTTTTACTCATAGCTCGGATTGAAATGGAATCGGTGGCCAAAGTTCACTAATCGAGTCAGGAAAGTTTTTCGTGTTTTGCCGAAAGTCCGTTTAGGCCTGTAGCTGGGCCGTATGGGGCTGTTTATACAGCCTGGTCCGAAAAACTTCCAGCTTTCTGTCCCTGTTTAGTTTTACGCATAACTTTTGCTTGGAATGTCGGTTTGGGATGGGACTGGTGCCAAAAGTTTCGTTTCGGAGTCTATTAAGTTTCCTCTGTCTTGTGGAAAGACCAATTCGGACCATAGCTAGGGCGAAGTTGCCATGTTGTACTGATAGGTCCGGGTGTTCGCTGCTCTGCGAAGCATTCTTGTAAAATCTATAGTAAATTATAGAAAAATCGTTAGGACGCGTGCGATACGTCCCTGAAACCGTAAGACTTAGAACTTCGTAATTATGAATTTTAATTTCTGTATTTATCTGTTTTAAGGGGGTAAAACAGGTCCCGAGCAGACCCGTAATTTCTAATAAAAAGCTGGAATTTTAGTCGTTTGAAAACTAGTAAACGTGTTATGGGTCGGGACTTTCCTTTGACTTTTATTACGTATTTAGGTGGGAGAAAGTGAAGAAGATTGCCGTGTTGGTGTTGCGTTTCGTGAGCACGTTGCTTAGCCTTGAGGTGAGTTCTCTCACCGCGTAGTTAGGAATTTCATGTATGTTGTTCCTTTTTGTGTTACGTGTTATTACGTGTATTTGTGTGCTTACATGGACTAGTTGGGATGTGATAACTGGTTGTGATTTTGTTAAATTCGTATGTGGAATATTTATGCATGCGTACACCTCGGTGGGACTGAGGGGCTCGGTGGGACCGAGGGCTTGGTGGGACTAAGCTAGTACAACAATCTTTACTCGGTGGGACTGAGGGCTCGGTGGGACTGAGCTTGTATTAATGTATTTTGTTTACTCGGTGGGACCGAGGTTCGTACTTATATATTAATCATTATGTGGTTTGATATTCGTGGTGATGGTGATGTTGCCTACTTGCGAGTAGGGGTGATATGCGTGGGGTTGCTACCTACGTGTGTGGTTGGATTCACTAAGCGTTTAGCTTACCCTTTCCCAATGTGTTGTTATCTCAGGCGCGAGTGGCAGTCGGGCGTGACCGTACACACATCAAACGCAGAGTATCAAAGATTGTTAAACTTTCACTTTCGAATCCTTTGAACTTAATTATGTAATTTTCCGCTGCATAAACTTTGTTGACGGTTTGAGTCAACGACGTTAATTTCAGTTAAGACGTGAATTACTAAATTATGGTTGTTTTATAAATGTATGTTTTAAAAATTTTAAATTTCCTTGTAATTTTTGGGACGTTACAAAAATCTTACCCGGAAGTAAGTGATAGACTTGAATTTACCGGTAAGCACTTACCCGGGTAAGTGATTAGGTAAACGGCCCCTAAATGTCGCTCTCAACCTCGCTTCTGATATATCGATAGTTCCCCAGTTTTGTAAGTGACTTCAAAAACAACTTTGGAAGTTGTGGAATTTGAATTAACTCAAAAGGATGAGTTCAGAAGAGAACCATGAAAAAATAATGAATTGAAGAACCCATGCATCAAAGACGTTAGATTAAGATGATGTAATGGTCATGATTAAAAAGTTGGTTATAACCACTTTTTTAAAATATAAAAATATTTACCTCTGTTAAAGTAAAAGAGAAATAGAACAACAATAAGTAGAGAGAAAGAATCGTAATTCTCATTAATCATAAGCCCTTTATTTAGGGATGAGTTACAAGTAGATAACTACAAGACATTTAAATTCTAATCTATCTCTATCCCTATCTCTATCGTCATATCCTTTAGACGATGGCACATTTATCCTACAACACTCCCCCTTGTGCCAAGTCAAAGGAGTGAAGGTGTACAATTGTTGCCTCGTTAAAACCTTACGCCAAAATAAAAACCCAGTGGGAAAAAATAAAAATATGACGAAGGAAAGAGTACAACGCACTAGCTTATTTCCAATACATAGACTTTTACTTTAGTCTAATTTTCTCTTAGATTTGTACATTAATCATGAGAGTTAGGAAAACATGGTGGTATATAAATCGTTGCCTCACTAAAACCTTACACCAAGGAACAAAAACCCAATGGGAAAAATAAAACCTTGGTTGAAGGAAAGAGCACAACATACCAATATTACATATATAGTAGACTCCCCCTTTTGTCTACCACTCCCCCTGATTCGTGCATTAATCAAAGGAGGTTTAAAACATTTCCGTTTTAATACTTTCTACATGTTTCCCAAATATGGTTTTACGTATTGATTTGGTAAACAAACATGTCACATTTTCCTCGCATCTTATTCAATTCACTTGAATCTTGAGGATAATTGATTATATGAAAACTTAAGCAAAATATGCTTTGTGTTATAACCCTTGATATATCTTACTTTCATTTCTTCAATACATGATGCACTATTTCCATACATGCAAGTTGTATAGTGGTTAAACTCAAAATTACTAGCTCCTCTTATATGTGTAATGATAGTCCTTAACCATATACACTCTTGAATAGTCTCATGGAGAGTAAGATTGTTGATAATATAAGAAGATAGCTATTAAGGGTTTGCTTAGTTTACTTCCAAGCAATCGACATGTTTCATATGATAATTCCTTATCCAGTTTGGGAACACCCTTTATAGGAGTCAAACATATACTTAATATTAGCAAATATATACCAAGGCATTGTTTGGTGTTTTTCTGTAAGAGCCAGTACTTTTGCTGCTCACAATCTAAGTAGGTATTGAAGTTACATTATCAATCCATTTTTATCCGTAGGGAAATTATAAGCCCACGTCAATGGTGCCAAAAGATTAATTTGAAATCATTCCAATGACGTTGCGTTGGCGCTGAGCTAAATCTAGTTGACAATTTTAGTGAGAAGTACAATATACGGTCAAGTGTATTATGTTGAGTACAATAATGCGCCTATTGTACTTAGGTATGGAATTCCAGCTCCTAACACCTCTTCGTCCTCATCCTTTAGACGGAATGGATCTTTCCTTATATCCAACACTTTGACCGATCATGGGAGTGCTAATCGGATGCGCTTTGTCCATATTAGGTCGCCTGATCATTTTCTAGACATATGCGGATCGGTGGATTAATATTCCACAAACTCGGTGTCGTAGCTCGAGTATATAGATAAAACCAAGTTTTCGCACGATCTTTCATCTCAAATTCAGATTTCAAGTAGCTTGTGTTTTCTCTTATTTCATCAAGAGTGTCTATTATGTTCATAACATCGACATATAAAGCTACTATGAAAATCTGGGACTTGTTTTCTTATATAAATACG
This sequence comes from Saussurea involucrata, assembly GCA_033807775.1. Lineage (NCBI taxonomy): Eukaryota > Viridiplantae > Streptophyta > Magnoliopsida > Asterales > Asteraceae > Saussurea > Saussurea involucrata. Next base: position 80,301,592 of record CM066321.1, read on the forward strand.
CAAGGGCACAGTTCATCGTTCTTATTTATCATTTCCCAATCAAGTATTCACTTAGGCGGGTATACCACATCCGCATAGATTGCTTTAATCTATAAAGTGAGTGTTTCAATTTTATTGTAAACGCATTTCATGGTTTAGAGTTACTTGATATTGGTATAATGCCATCAAGCACTTTTATATCTCTGAATTTAGATCCCCATAGAGATATGTAGTAACTACATCGTTGAGCTGCAATTTCCAGTCCTTCGGAAACTACTTGGCTAATTAATAGCAGAACGTTCTCCATCACGAGAGAGTAAGTCTTATTGTGGTCAATCCAGTGCGTTGTGAGAAACCTTGCGCCAAAGGAGAGCATTATACATTAGGACTTTTTTATTCTCGTTACGCTATCTGACAAAGACTCAGTTATGTCCTACGGGCTTTACACTTGGCGGGTTAGCACTACCGAACCAAATACCCGATTCTTTGTCAAAGAATATAATTCTTTCTGGATTGTTCTTTAGGTCAATATGCTTTGTTGATATTATTCAACCGAGCGTGGTTCGATGTCGTCGTGCTCTATCGTCTTATGAGCAATAGTAAATGTGAATAAATCATCAATGAATATATATGATCTGTCCATTGACTCATATGTACTCTCATAGTTCATTTAAGATTTTATTTATCTCTAGAATCAATATTAACTTCGGAGCGTCCTCCAGTGATGATTCATGGACATAATTAGAGATAATCTCATGAGAGTTTTATGTATTGATGATAAATGGATGTGCCTCGCTATTCTCTTCCTTTAGAATAGTATTTATCGAACCGGGTAGCTTCCACCACTTCCATTTGGTAGCTACGACCTCAACCACACCTCCACTATGTGTGATTGCAACGCACTTTCCAACGGCGTTGTGCCCCCCCTGTTGGGGACTTTTAACCTTGCGGGTATATTAGCAGCTCGTATGTGTGATCTTGTCACTTTTGAAATAGTATTTAACTTATCAGGTATCGAGTCTGATTCGTTTGACTTCAACTTTCCGTTGTGAAGTTTGGGGACTAAAGTGGGAACATTCCATGACAGTTCCTGTCGTTCCCTTGGAAAATACTTTTCCCTATCTCCCCCTAACGACAAGAAGACTGTCATCAGAGTGACTATCCGCAAATCATGCGATATTAGGATCACCCGTCAAAGGTTCTAAATAGCGGATAATTGTTGGAGATTCATATCCAACATATATACTTAATCGTTTTAAAGGACCCATTTTGGTGCGCTGTGGGGGCGCAATTGGTACATATACTACACAACCAAACATGCGTAAATGTTAAATATCAGGCTTATATCCAGTTACCAACTGGTACGCATAAGGTTAGTTGGTTGGTTGTGGGTCTAAAAACGAATAAGTAAAGTTGCATGTAATATTGCATAACCCCATGTAGATTGGTGCGCATAACCAATGCCCTAGCTACCATCTATATTCTTTTGATGGTCAACTTTTATCATTCTACGAGACCGTTTTATATATACACAAGGGGTATATGAAACTCTACATTAACCTCTATACATATGCAATAATCATCAAATCCTTATGATGTAAATTCTCCAGCATTCTAACTCATGCAGAATTGATGAGAAAATCAGGGTGGTTAGTCCTTAAACGTATAACTAGTGCTAGGAGTGCAACATTTCATGTGGACCATAATACGACACGTGTTCATCATGTCAAAACCAGAACCATAAGTACTTTAATGGTCCGCATTCTGGATGTTTATATCCATAAATATCACCTTGTATTCGTTGTAAGAATGAAATATTTTTATATTATGTCCTTAGCTTTAGGATGGTCTCATTCCTGTCTTGGCTAAGAATCAAGGTATACAAAAGTTCAAGGTATTGGAGAGGGCATATTATGATGGTGGTGTTGCTTCTTGTGCAGTAGAAGTCAACAGTTACAATTTGGTTAATTCCCTCGTTTTATCTTTCACTCGAAAGAGAATGTGTATTTTCCAATACATAGATCACTATGTCATGACCATGGTGTCCCACGTGGTCATGCCGAAACATATATGTGTCATTATCCCAAAGTTCTTTATTGGTGACAAAATATGATTTAATGACATAGATAATCCATTAAATTGATACATTAAATTCTCTAATATACGTTGCTTTCATATCATTAGAGTTGATGTACATATACCCATTTCCATTATTATAATATGATTTTCCATTGGTACGAATATCTTAACAAGGTTTCTATTAATATAGTGCTTTAGTGATTGATCTTTAGTCATTAAGCAACAAGTGACAGTCCATCGTCTAAGTGTTTGAAGGAATTAAAAATTATTAATTCAATGAATAACAATCTATTTCTTATGATTGTATGATATGTCACAAAAACAATCAAGTTCTCCTCGATACATTCCTACATGGGACGAAGAACGTTGAGAGTTTTGCATTTGTTCTTTTATGTGTTCATTTATACCTCTAATGGTTATAAACGCATGTGTATATATACACAAATGCAATTAATTTGATAGTTAAAGTGTATTCAAATAAACTTATACTTAAATCAATCTTAGATATGACATAGTTAATTTGTTCCATTTTCTATTAGGAGTTCGTTCCCAACTATTTCCATGAATCTGACCCTTTCCACAACCTTGTCCATATGATACATATTTAGCATATGTGTGTGGATTAATTTGTTCAACTCACTATCCTTTGGAGTTCTTTCCACCTCCAACGCTTGCCTTATTAACCCCAATAATTTTCTTTATCCGGGTATGTCTAGCGTTGTTAAAAAAAACATTGCTACAACTCTTAACCACTTGCATTAAGTTAATGAGTTTGTTAAATGTTATATTGCAGCTTATACTGTTTCATTAGTATGATTGGTGATATAGGAAAGATGAAAAGATGTTATGATTCGCATAATCTTTTGTGAGTTCCTTGCCACAAGATTGCGATGCATTTTGAGACATGACATTTCTTTGTCAAAATCAGTTACCTTCTTGTAATCAAGTAAGTAGGTTTCTTTCCACTGTATGATTAGTTTGAGAGTTTTATGGTATTGAATATTCGCGAATTTTCTTTTGGGACTACCCACGGTTCTTGGGGGTTTCTAGTTATTCTCTCTGAAGATTGTGACTGATGTATCGTCTCAAAAATTTTAAAGTATTTAATTGTGTCTTAACATCTATTTTTTTAGGGTAAAAAATGGTTCGATGACTTTTGCGTATTTTCTTGTGTTTTTCCGAACCTATCTTATGGTAATCAAGTACTTTTGATTCAAAGATGTCGTAGAGAACGGATAACATATTATTTTCTAAAATAGTGAATTATGGTTTATACTTATTATGAAATTTCATTATCATAATAATATTGGATTTTTGTATTCTTATATTTTGTTGATAATACTTCATCCATATTTCAATTTGCAACAAGAAATCACTCAATCTATTGGATTTCCAGGTAGCAGGGGAATCACATGGATTACTTGAATCCCTACAAACCTTAGGGCTATTTACACCCGTTTGACAAAATCCAAATCGATATCTTGCGATTTAATTAATTTGAATATAACATTGTTAATTATAAAGCTTTTGGCAGGAGGCCGAAAAGAATAAGGGTTTGGCATATGAAGCCAATTTCAATGTTTTAATATCTTAATAGTATTTTTAGAGATTTTGTCATTAGACAAAACAATATTAGTTTTGACATAAAGTCAAATTCAAACTTATAACATCTTATTGGTATTTATGGATCTTTTGGTAAAAGACCAAATATTAGGGGGTTGGAAGTGTAACATCCAAAGTTATTTATAAGATTGGAAAAAATGAGTAGGAACTCATGTTAATATAAGCATTTGAATTTAATTATAACTATTTTAGATTAAGGTAAATATTTGAAATATAAAAACTAAGATAAACATGCAAATGTTTTTTTTTCTAATTAATTCAAAATAAAACCGTAATTAAACTAAATTAACATTATTTAATAAATACAATGAATAATCCCACAAAAATAGCATGTGAATAAATAAATATGATTAACATGCATAATTAAAATGACATATTCACATGTAAAGCAATAAAGTGTATTTGAATTGAAAAAAGAATTACACAACGTATTAAAAAGAAAAGTAGTATATTTAACAAATAAATAAACAAAACAATAATTGATTAAAAAAATGGAGCTTTTGGTAAAATATCAAAAAATATGGGGATGGAAGTGTAATTTTCAAATATTAATTATAAAGTTAAAAATTATGAATAAAAATTGGCAATCAAGATAAACATTAACAACTTAAAAATTATGAATTAAAATAAATACGTAAATATGTATACGAACATATTAATTCAAGATAATGCATCCATAATTAAATCAAGTTTACATGGATAAATATCTAAATAATAATCAGATGCTTAAAATTAATTTTAGTTATATTATCAAAACCAGATAATCATAAACCAAAAGATAAATTATTTTTCAGCATCACATATTGGTAAAGCAAACATATAATATAATTAATTAATTAATTAATAACAAACTGAAAAAAATGACTGATAATTATTATTATTATTATTTTTTTTTACAACCCTAACTTTTCATTCTCTAATGTTAATTGCTTCCACCAATCAAGCTTTAGAAAGAAAAGAGGAAATTTCGGCCAAACGTAAGCTACTCCCATGATTTTTTTTTCCACGTAAATCCAATTTTAATGTTTGCTAATTACTAGGCTTATGATTTATGCATCATATATATATTTTAAATCCATAAGACTCTTATCCATCCTTTTCTGATTACTCTATGATGAACACAAAGAATTACGTTTCTACATAACAATTTACCGGTTTATATTTTGAAGGTCTTAATCACTATTAATGTGTTTCGATATCAAATATTGACAGATTTTGAAGTTTTGCTTTCTATCTCTATGCTTTTCTTCTATCTCCCTATTTTTCTTATTCGGCATTTAAGGTTCTAATATGTCTATGAATTTCATGTATTTATTTAGATCAACCGATTAAGATCTTGATTCAATTGGTATAAAAGCATAAAATATAATCAACAAAATACAACATACATAACAAATTATTGTAGAAACCAAAAGCGTACACTTTTAAAACATGCAAACATGCATATAAGTTCCACATAAATATTAGATGTGTGTAAGGATTCTTACTTGGATTGTAACATCGATGGAGGGACAGATTTATGAAGTCGGAAACCAAAATTTCATTGACGAACTAGCTGATTGAGCTTTCGTGCTGATAACGTGTTAAAGTAAAAGAGAAATAGAACAACAATAAGTAGAGAGAAAGAATCGTAATTCTCATTAATCATAAGCCCTTTATATAGGGATGAGTTACAAGTAGATAACTACAAGACATTTAAATTCTAATCTATCTCTATCCCTATCTCTATCGTCATATCCTTTAGACGATGACACATTTATCCTACAACAACCTCTTATTTTTTAAATAAAAAATTGGTGAAATACAAAGAAACTTGAAGTGAAACAAATTACACCAAATAATCGATCATTTTATTATTTTTAATTCAACATCTATTTTGATATATCTTTTATCCATTTTTTCATAATTCTCCGGGTTTTTTAAATCAAGGTTCCACACTTGACTCAAATTAGACACAACTTGGTGCATATAAAAACGTATATATAGATAGTGCCAAATTTGGTGAGAAGCGTGAAAAGTGGTTATCAACCGTTGGATGAGAATTGGACGAACATTAGGATGAGATGCACCGATATAAGATACACCGAGATGCACCGGATCAATTCCCTTTTAAGCTACAATTCATGGGAGGGTATCTGATTAAAAGTGATCAATGGTTTAAAAGTACTTGTTGCACTTCTCACCAAAAATGACATTTCCCACATGATCCCATATAACTCAATTTAAATTACTACTTTCAATGAAAAATGACATCATTTTCCAACTCGAAATGTTAATACTCACTTGCAAAGCGGAGGATCTTTGATGAACCAGAGTAGGTATTAGGAAATGAAAACATAACCCTGATCGATATTATTCTCAAGTTGACACTGAGCAAAATATATGCGATTAAAACGAGTTTATTACAATCATCGATCAGGCCGAATCATTCCTATTCCAACAGAGCTCCTGCGTTTATGAGCATAGGTTGCAGAGATTGCTCAAGATGAAGGCTGATAATCTTATTGGCTCCACCAACAAATTCACCTCCGATGAACACAGCGGGAGGGTTTCGTCCACGCCTCAAAAGGGTTTGCTCGATTTCCCACCCTTTCGGGATCTCATTTATCTCATACACTGCAAGGTTTACTCCAAGCTGCGAAAGAAGAGTCTTCACCGAGTGGCACATACAACATGAACTCCTACTAAATATCACCACCGGCCACTCGGACACCATTCTCATCACCATATCCATTTAAAAGTTCAATTTTACGTCTTAAAATTGTTTCGAGAAGAGTATGTATATGTATATATATATATATATAAGAGGATTGAAAATATTATAGGGTTTTGGTATGAGAAGTGAAGAAACCATGTGTGGCCATTTATATAGAGTTTGTGGAATAATCTCATAAAGAACTTGTAAAGAATAAAGACATGAAATAGAAAGTAAAGGAGAATTGTGTTCTTAACATCAGCATTTGTCTCTTATCAACTATGTTTGGTGCGAACTTTTTTTCATAATATCTGAAATTATTCCATTCATATTTATATTAATCGCTTAATTACAAATAAGTGATAGTTAACAGACTTTAACCCTTTTTATGATTTCATTACTTCATGATTTAAACCTTCGGTCAAACCGTGAAACCGTACTGCAACAATCACTACAACAAAATGGAGTTTATAGGACGCCTAAAATAAATAAGCGTCCTAATAGAGTATTTTATAGGACCAAAGTTTATACGACCAAACAAAATAGTGTCATATCTATAAGTGTTACAAAAAGTTTATACGACGTTTTTGGGTGTTGTAACAAGTTATTAGAACATTTTTCAAACAAAGAGTCCTATTAACCATTTTATAAACAATATTTGAAAAAGTGTCCTAGAAACACAACTAGACAAGTGTCCTCTAAAACTATAGGTTTATAGGACACTTCTCAAAAGCGTCTTATAAACTTAGCTAATGCGACACTTTATCTTGAACATGTGCTAAAACCCTTGTTACGATGCTTAAAACGTCTTATAAACTTATTGTAACATTTTTAGATAGGATGTTATTTTGTTTGCTTCTATATGTTAAGGTCCTATAAAACTGTCTATTCGGACGCTTATTTATTTTAGGCGTTCTATGAACTCAATTTTGTTGTAGTGATTTTGTTTAGAAAGACAATTCATTAAGAAGCTAGCAAGAGGAGGCTAGCGGAAAGAGAACATTACGCCTTATCCACGCAATTACATGGGGAGGTTCTCCACTCTATAATGTTCTTATGACACCTCTTTCGTCTAAGGATTATCCAACTAAAAGACTTATCAATTACAAAATCTAACATAATGCCTATCCTCGGGATAGAGTTGTCAAAGAATTTATAAATTTTGTTGTAGTGAATGCTTGTTCAATCTCTCGGGAACTTGCTATCTCTTACGCTGTATTCTCAAGTTTTTTTTATGAAGGAATGGAAGGGAAAGGGAAAGAAAAAATGTCGTGTTCTCGAGTTTTTTAAGGAGGGAAGTGATAAGTGTCAAATTGTTATATTAATTACGTCAAAATCCCCTATAATTATTTTAATTAGGTGACTAAAAATACCTCTATTGTATTGATTTTTCATTTTATTATTTGTAAATAAATAAAAAAATGAAACAGAAGAAAAAAGAAAAGAAAATAGTTTTAACAAAATAATTGTGTCTTGTGTTTGTGATTAATAAAGGAAAAAAAAAAAAGAAAACAAAACAATTTAATTTTGGTTCGTGTGGTTCTCGTGAATGTCCGGTAAAAGAAAAGGAGAATTACATTTTATTGTTCCTTATGGTTCTTTTAAATTGTTGACAGGCCCAACTCCCAAGAGCAAAAAGAAAAGAAGCCCAAGTCAGATGTAGCCCAAGAAAAAAACAAACAAACGCGTTCCCTCGTCCGTTCAGCAGCAGCAGCAGCGACCGGCAAATCGAAATCCCACCGGCGCGACCTTCCGGGCGGCCATAACCGCGCCGTCTTGCGCGCGAGGCACTGTTTCTTCAAGACTCTAGTGTCCGGCGCGACTTTCCCCTCGACCGTACCCGTGCCAGCAGCCGCGCCCGACTATTTTAGGGACAAATTTCGGATTTTCAATTTTCAGCGGTTTCTTCTAATTCCTGAGGTTAAAACAAAGGAAAAACCGTCATTTGAAGGAGAACACATTCAGAAGTCGATTTTGAGGAGAAAGGGGGCAACAAGAGGTGATTTTGGAGATATTCCATCATCCCATGTTCATCAATTTCTCAAATTAGGTTTATTTTTCTTCCCAATTTCTTAGTTTTTGTTCAAATTAGCCATGTGTGGCTAATTTTCGTTAGAATTCGACTTTGGGTTGTTAACTTTTGCAATTTCTAATTTATATGGTTGTTTGAGACGGTGTAATCCAACTTTATTTTGATTATTCATCCAATTTCTAAGATTGTTGGTTTATAAAATTAGTTTTCATGTTTTTTGATCAATTGTGTGGAAATTGATTGTGGTTAAATTGTTTTCTAAATCCGTAATTGTTTACTTATCAATTGTTAGTAACAAGCAACAATTTGGGTTTTGTCAAAGATTTTCTTTTTTGTTGTGAAATTGGGTGAAACGGTATAAATATATTAACCGAGCTTATGTGTTAATATATCCGGACTCGGGTTCCATAAACTTGCATGCTAGTATAAATTAAGCTTTCAAGAGCTTGTTTGAGGTTAATTATATACTATGTTTTGTTAGGAGAACTTATTCCTTTCAAATGCTAATTATGATGGAATTGGTTGTTAGATCTTTTTAATAATTATAACCGAGTTAATCGAAGTAGTTGCGATAATCGTATACATTGTCTATGATACAACCTTTGAATGGAATTGCATTAGTGTTTGTTACCCAAAGTTGAGTTCATTTCCGTTTATATAGTTTTTAAACTCATTTTTAGATTTCGTATGTTAATTTCTTGCGCAAACAAACCCCCCAATTTCGTAGTTACTTTTAAGTAAACAAATTTCGTACTTGTTGATTCGGTATAAAATAGGTTAGAATCGAGTCCCTGTGGATTCGACCCAACTTACCGCTTTTGCATTTTTTGTTGTAAAAACGTGTTAATTTGGAATTATAATTTGGTGGACTCGGCATCCGTCAAATTTTTGGCGCCGTTGCCGGGGACTCGGTATTTCTAACGGTTTATGCCTAGATCTTCACGTACAGGTACACCTATTCCAATAAATTCTAAAATCGAACGGACCGCTAAAAGATTGAGGAAACAAGCCAAGCTTCGGAAGAAGTTAGGTGAGGGACCTTCGTCACCCGAGGTAAATATCTAGAAAGATATTAACCTATCAAGCGATTCGGGCGAAGAAAAAGAAGAAAACCCAAAAATAGAAGAGGAGAAAGAGCCGAAGGTCAACATGGGTGACGCGGAGCAGACACTTCGTCAACTAGCAACCCAAGATGTTGCTCATACTCTTATTTGTATCAGGCATCCGACAGGTAACCAAAATTTCGTTCTTAAGACTGGCTTGGTCCATCTCTTACCCACTTATCACAGGTTAGAGAACGAGGACCCTAATAAGCACTTAAAACAGTTCCATATAGTCTGTCTTAGTATGAAACCAAGTGGGGTTATGGAGGACCTTTTAAAGTTAAAGACATTCTCTTTTTCTTTAAAGGACCGTGCTACGGATTGGTTTTACTCGTTACCCCCGATTCGGTAACGACGTGGAACCAAATGGCGAGGCTCTTTTTAGATAAATTGTTTCCCGCCTCCCGAGTTGCTAACCTCCGTAGAGAGATATGTAGCATTAAGCAAAGAGATGTTGAGACTCTCCATGAGTATTGGGAGAGATTCAAACATCTTTGTGTGAGTTGTCTACAACACGGAATCTCGAAGCAATTGCTTTTGAAATATTTCTATGAGGGTCTCTTGCCTATGGATAGAAAAATGGTCGACGCCGCAAGTGGCGGTGCCATGTTTAACAAGACCCCGACCGAGGTTAGAGCTCTAATCACTACCATGGCCGAAAATTCCCAACATTTTAGTGTGAGGAGTGATATGAGGAGAGAGCCACAAAAAGCCAATGAGGTAAATGTTGCGAGCATTGAGAGTCGTTTATTTGATCTTACTAACTTGGTTAAGCAACTTGTGGTTAGCAAAGAACAGGTAAAAGCTTGTGGGATATGTTTGGCAACCGGCCATCCAACCGATGCGTGCCCACAACTTCAAGAAGACGTGTTGGTCACGGCCGAAGACGTGAACGCCATAGGAGGTTTTCAAGGTCAGCCACAACAGTAACAAAGATATTTTAATAACAATTTCGGCAACAAAGACCTCCTCAATTCTAGAATTTTGTGCAAAGGCCGCCACAACAACAATTCCAACAAAGAGCACCCTTTAATCTAAATCAAGCTACTTCAAGTAGCTCAGGTATGTCTCTTGAGGACATTGTTAAAAACTTGGCCAATGACACTCTTCAATTCCAACAGAAAACGGAGGCAAGTATTCAAAACTTGGGAGCTCAAATGACACAACTTGCCACTTCCGTGAGCCGATTGGAGTCTCAAGGAAAGCTACCCTGCCAAACGGAAACGGACCCGAAGCAAAATGTGAGTGCAATAGTCTTGAGGAGCGGAAAGGAGCTTGAAGAGCCAAAGCTAGTGAAGAGTAAAGAAGTGGAGAAAGAGAAAGAAGTAAGTCCAAAGCCGGTGCAAAGCGAGAAACAACCGAAATCCACAGTTAAGGCAAGTGAAAAAGCAAAGGTAATTCCACCTCCCTTTCCTACACGTTTTCAAATGTCTAACAAAGCTAAAGAAGAAAAAGAGATTTTAGAGACTTTTAGGAGGGTTGAGGTGAATATATCTCTTTTAGATGCAATCAAGCAAGTCTCTCGTTATGCTAAGTTTTTGAAAGAATTGTGCACTAATAAACGAAAACTTGGGGGGTAACGAGACGGTTAATATGAGTGAAAATGTTTCCGCAATGCTTCAAAAGAAGTTACCCCCAAAGTGCAAAGATCCCGGTGTTTTCACCATTCCTTGCAAATTGGGGAACGTTACGGTTAATAGGGCTATGCTTGATTTGGGTGCATCTATCAATGTGATGCCATATTCTATCTTTAAAACATTAAATGTAGGCCCCTTACAAGAAACCGGGGTGGTCATTCAATTGGCCGATAGATCCGTAGTGCACCCAAAAGGTGTATTATAGGACTTATTGGTTCAAGTGAATGAACTTGTCTTCCCCGCGAATTTTTATGTCATTGATATGGAGGAGGATTCTCATCCGAAATCCACGTCCATTTTGTTAGGGAGGCCTTTTTTGAAAACTTCAAAGACAAAGATAGATGTCCATAATGGCATACTTTCTATGGAATTCGATGGTAACACCATTCATTTTAATATCTATGAAGCCATGCGTTTTCCAAGTGATGTATCATCTCTTTGTGCCATAGATATTATAGAGCCTATTTCTCAAGAGTTGTTCGAACTAACACATTTTGATGCTTTAGATACAACTTTGAGTAGGTCTCTAGATGAAGTGGGAGTAACTAAACTAATGAAGAGGATTGATCTCGGACCCGAGTTTCACGAGCTAGTAGCTTCCATGGATCAAAAACATGGAAATTTATTTTCTTTCTTTCCCTTGATTTCTTTTCCGTCAATCTCTAGAACACAAATACAAATATTTATTTCCTTCCCTTCCCTTTCTTTTCTTTTTCTTCCCTTTTGTTTCTTTTCTTTTCTTTTTCTTCCCTTTTGTTTCTTTTCTTTCTTTCCAAAACTCGAGAACACAGCGTTAGGGTTTATACCAAATTAAGTCACTAAAGAGAGATTTTTATTGGGTAGGATAAGATCCAAGAACTCTAATTGAAGATCACCACATGCCTTTGAGAAATTAAACCATTTTGTTCAGCGTGTCCATCCATTAATGAACTGAAAACTGCACAGTGTGCTCGAAGATACTATATATGTTTAATTTGCTGTCTGTGGCTTGTGGGTGAGCATGTGGAAATATATAGGGCTTGTGAGGATGATATGTGGAGATAAGACTTAAAAGAAAATGTTTTAGGTTGATGACAAATATAGTCACGATATTAGGTTCCAAAGAATGGCTTTGTTGAAAAAGTTGATGGGGATAAAAAGATGATTGATTTTTATGTCTATCATGTGAAAATGGTTTATTTAGCAATAAATGAAGGTTCATTTATATATAATAACCATAGATATCTATGATTATGCGGCATTTTACTAAATTCTTACCGGGTAAGCACTTATTGATGAGAGATTTTTTTTGGAAACGGCAATGCATTAGAAAGCTAGTCTGGGGCTAGCGAAAGAAATTACAAAGGTCCAAAGCAAAGAAAAGGGGAGGTTCTCCAAAGAAAGACGTCTTTCAAACTCGTCATATGCCTATACACCATCCATCTAAAAGAGTTATCGATAATCGTCAAATCGAAAAGGTCTTCTCTCTTAGGCGTTGGTGTGTCAAAAACAACTCTATTTCGAAAGCTCCAAATACAGTAACAAGTGATGAACGTAATGGCCTCCAAACAATTGCGTTTCGGTAGAGGGAAATGGGCCGATTCTAAGCCTTCCATAGTTGCTCCTGTACAAAAGAATTGGAATGGAATTAGCTAACTAAGGAATGAAATAGAATGAGATAGTGTAATTAAATACTTATGGAATTGAATGTGTATACTCCAGGGAGCATAAGAGTATAATTGGAAGCTTTTGGAGTGCCATACATACTTGGATTATGGAGTTGGAACGCGACATTCGAGTGGACGTTCGGTTGACCCATTTTGTGCACTGTGAGTTTAAATGAAATACATGTTTATGTGTTACTCATATGTATATGCATTTTTTGTTTGCATTAGTTGTGTTTCATGTTTTCGTAAGGTGTGACATGTGTAAGTCCCTCTGATTCCGGTTTGTATTCCGTATAATCGTTCCGCTATGTCGGTCGAGTCCGGATCCGCGATTGTTTTGTAAATCTCTTGGTAAACCGTGAATACGGGTACCACTTCGTGTGGTACGCTGGAAAGCGGTGTATGTCCACGTATCCCAGGGAGACGGAGGTTGGGTGTGGCATACCGGTTCGTTGTACTCACGTATCTCGTGTGTTAGGAGACGAGTGTGAGTACTATTCTGCACGTACCCAGTAGATGAAGGTGGGAGTGGTGCACTATTCTTGATATTTTATAATTGATTCATGATATGTTTACGTGATACGATACTTGAGCCATGTGATAGGTGTTCATATGGAACAATTGACATTTCGTTGTTGAGTTTGTCGGTAAGAGCGTATGTTGTTGTTGAACTTATGATGTATTGATTTTAGTATTGATATGTTATGTTTATGATTTTGGTAAGTCTTTTGGGATGTATCC
>CM066321.1:80315626-80590626 GCA_033807775.1 Saussurea involucrata
ATGGTTTTAATAAACCATTTAGATTATTTAAAAAAAATATGAAAGATGTGATAATCGAATTGTTAATACATTTATTAATTTAAATTAAGTTTTTTTATTAGTGTATTAAATTAGATTTATTTAATTTAATATATTGGTGAATTATAAATTAATATTTATTAATTAATCATTCTTAAAGGGAGAATCAACGTTAAATCGTTAGTTAGTTTAACGATTTAATAATATAATTTAAACAATTGTTTTGAAGCTAAATGATTATTTGAGACGTTTTAAAATATGAGATGGAGCTTATAAAATTATGGAATGATAAAATGAACGTTTTAGGAGGTCGATAAGCCGAGTGCTCGGGTTGACCGAAAGTTGACCTTAGTTGACTTTTTTTGGCAATTTTGGTCGTTGACAGAATATTTTGGTGCATGTCGTATAGGTCACTAAGCGGAGTTTATTGCTTGGACACACACGTTTTAAGGTGAGTCTTCACGAGACTTTCCTGAGATGTATACATACGTAAATATCAATTATTTTGGCATGATAATTATTTGGAGTTACGTATGTGGAACATAATGATATGTTTTATGTGCATGTTTACGGGTGTATGTGTACATGTATAAAAATGTTATGAGTAGTTGCATGTAGAGGTGGCCAAAAATCGGGTTCGGGCCGGGTCGGGGGACAAACCGGTTCCACACAGTAACTGTGAGAACCGGGTCAGGTGAGAACCGGGCCGGGTCGGGCCGGGTTTAAACCGAAATCCCCTGACCCGTTTACTGGTGTGTAGAACCGGTTTTCATAAAACCGGGCCGGGCCGGGCCAAGAACCGGTTCGGAGTTGGGCCTGCGATTTTTTTGTTTTTTAACTGCTTTCTTTGTATAATAACTAATTACTAAACTTTAACAAAGAAAAATTGGATTGGAATCATTGGATAAGTAAAATACACTTTAAAAATACGTTTTATTTATAATATATATCACTAAAATACACTTTTACGTTTTATAATTTATATATAATTTTAAGTTACAAACTTACAAGTTACAATACATAAATTCTAAACATTCGAAGGTCTCGCTCCCGAAGTCCCACCCGCTCCCGAAATACGTTTTATAATTTATATATAATGCCGTATTATTACTAGCATTATCAAACGAAATACTAATAACTTTATTTTTTAAATTATAATATTGAAGACATCTCATAATTATAGAAAACTGACGCTCACCCGAATGTGGCGAACCAAAGAGCTCAAACGTGATTACACGTTTGCATAATTGCCACGATCCCGGCACAATCCAATGTGCCGTTATGCATATATAAGAATCTGGCAATCCGCATGGTGCGCTCCATACATCACAAGTTAAAGAAACTTTGTTGGGTAAGTTTAAAAACATTTCTCGCATAATTTTTTGAACCTTATTCCAATATTTTAAAGCATCACGCTTAAGAGTTTGACGACTTACCGAACCATTGTAGCGTGGTTGGAACCCATTTTTGATCATGTTTGTAATGTGAGGATTGTCGAAATGTCCGAACGGCAACGCCATTTGAATGACACATTTCATTTGCATTTCTCGGGCGAGATCATTATCATACGACCATACTTGACCGGAATTGTCAAGTATGGGTTGAGTTGGATCGGGACCCGATTTCAACCTCTTGCATCTTTCCTCGAAGTGGCGCTTTAACGTGCTATTTGATTCGGGTTTTAGGAAATCTCCACACCGTTTGCATTGCGCTTTTTTTGTATCGTCGGGAAATTTTACCAAGTTGAAATTATCCCAAACCGGTGCTTTTCGTGAATGATCGACAACAATGGTGTAATTTTGTTCGGTCATTTTTTTGATAGTAGAGACTAGAGAGTAGAGAGTAGAGACTAGAGAATTGTATGCGTTTTTTGCGAGAAACGAATATAGCGAGAACCGAGAAATGAGAATTGTATGTGTTTTTTGCGAGAAACGAATATAACGAGAGCCGATAAATGAGAATTGTAAGCGTTTTTTGCGTTTTGTAAGCAATTGTAAGGTGGTGATCACTCCATAACACCCCTAGTATTTATATGGGGTTTGGAGGGTGTTTTTTGAGGCAAAAAACGGTCACAAAGGGGTCCCAACGGCTCTCTAACGGTCATATTGTTTTTTGAAAAAAATCGGGTCGGGCCGGGTCGAGAAAATTCCTATATACAAGAACCGGTCCCGGCTCTCGGGCTTGAAACCGGTTCTTGACCGGGTCGGGCCAGAACCGGTTCTTGGCCGGTTTCGGGTCGGGTCAGCCCGTCGGGTCGGGTCGATTTGGCCACCTCTAGTTGCATGCTATTTTTTGCTGGTGTTTTAAATAATTTAGCATGCTATATATTGGAGTTCATTTATAAGGCACAAATATGGTTCATGTATTTGGGTATGAGGTCGGGCTTGACATGTTACACTTTGGGGTGGCATGATCAGGTAATAGGTGTCGGGCGGCTGTGAATGCCAGTGACAGAGTAAACCTACCCAGAGAGGAGTTCAGGAGTACTATTTAGTGATATGTGTTTTTATGGTAATATGGATACTGTATTTGGTGATACTTATAGATGCATGATAAGGGATGTATATTATGTAACATAGTCAGATATGGGACAGACTAATGTTGAAGAATTGTAATGTTTAAGTTAAGTCTTCCGCTGTAATTTTTGATTTTGATTGTTATACTCAATGACGTAAGGTGATATTTGGAATGAATGATATGACATTACTCAAGGATGGATTGAAAGTGTTACAAATTCCATACCTCATGTAACATGTCTGGAACATTTACAACACATAGGTGGTACACTTTGTAAGCTTTTTCAAGATTACTAAAAATAGGGTTTGTCTATTATTATAAAATTAATCAAGATGCAGATAAACTAATTAGAACATACATATTTACACAAAAAAGAAGATAAAATAGATGGACGATTATAATTAGGTTTCTTAAAATATGTTAAAATGATTGTGGTTGGGTTGCTTGGTTGAACTTTAGTGTTTGTTTTCTTAGTCAGGGGTCGTTTATCAAACGCTTACCTGGGTAAACGCTTACCAATCAAATTTAACAATATCACTTACTTACCGGGTAAGATTTTAATCCGTCAAATCGGTTTCGTATGCAACAATTCACACGGTAAGCGTTAACCGTGGTAAGAGTCGTCGCACTCACTTACCGGGGTAAGATTCTTGGTCCTAGCATAAGTTGAATTCGCTCATACTGGGTAAGATTTTTGGTCCTTGCCATATCAATCCGGTAGGTAATGTGACTTGATAAATGCTTATCCAAGTAAGTGTTTAATAGTGTTTACTATTTTTTACCACCAATTTATGCTTTAATCGCAAAAGAAGTCAAAGGCTGTTTTTTTATTATATTTTCCCATCATTTTGGTTTAAATGACATAAATTTAAGAGTAAATTACAAATCTCGTTCACGTGGTTTAAAATTTGGATTAGGTCCCTTAAGTAGAATAATTATAGGAATGATTACTATAGTTTCATTTTTGTTATGAATCAAGTCCCTCATGTTAACAGTCGTTTAAAATCTCCATTAACTAGAGGTATTTTAATTTTTTTCGAGGCATTATAAAATTTATAATTGTTTCAAGGACATATTTTGTCAATTTCTAAAACCCACGTCCTTGTAATTATTTAGTCCATTCCAGACCTTTTTCTTTTAAATCACTATTTCTATTTATACAACAAAATCATACCGCATATCAGATCTGTTTATACACACAAAAGTTGCAGATCACATACCAGATTTGTTTATACGAGAAAGCCAAATGCCTAACCCATTATTGATGAACGAAACATAATTAAATCAAGAGTAAACTACAAATTTGGTTTCTGTGGTTTGTTATTTGTATCACTTTTGGTCCCTACAATCGAAGTTATAAGATGGCCATTATGGTATACAAAAACGACCGGATTTGGTCCCTCCTTTTATTGGCCGTTAGAAGACCCCATTAAGTCAGGGGTAATATAGTCATTTCCCACTTTGATATATTTTTAAAGAAATAAAGTGTAAAATAACTAAAATATCCCTGACTTAGTGGATTCTTCTAACGACTGTTAGAGGGGAGGGACCAAATTTGGTCGTTTTGCATACCACTTTGGCCAATTTGTAATTTTGAAAATGTAGGGACCAAAAGTGTTATAAACAACAAACCATAAGACCAAATTTGTAGTTTACTCTTAAATCAAACATCTCTTCAACTTCGACAGGCTTCAAAACGTAAAAAGACGTAAATTTGTTGAAGATGTCAGTGATGCATAACCCATTTTTCGATATAGAGACTTCAAGACATAATTTTTGGATGAAACCCCTATATTTTAGATTACCCATTTTTGAATACAGAGACTTCAAAACGTTAAGACTTAAAGACATAACTTTTGAATGAAATAACCTATATTGAATATAGAAAGTAGAGACTTCAAAACACAGAGACTTCAAGACATACTTTTATAATGAAAACTCCATTTTGAATCCATAGACTTCAAGACAGATTTTGAATGAAAAAACCCATATTTGAATGCAGAGACTTCAAGACAAAAATCTTTTGAATGCAGAGACCATTAATTTTGTCATCTAGGTTTGATAAATATTTACATGGATGGTCATACCCGTTGAAACTGCCATTTATGCTCCTTACTGTCCGAAACTCAACAAAACCCTGGATTTCTCGATCCAAACCACGACGAAACCTTACATCTTTTTCCCTCAATATCTCGATGAACTCTGAAGGGGTGCTGGAGATACTCGATCTAAGAGGGCGGGCTAAGATACTTAACGGATGGAACTTTTGTGATGGTAAGAATCAATAAAGCAAAGAGGCCTACCTCAAGATTGTAGTATACAAAACCTGGAAAAAAGGAATCCTTGATTGGAAAATAATTACACATACTTAAGTCTTATGAATTAGCAAAACTGCAAAACAAGTCCTTGAAATAATTACAAATGACATAACGTAGCGAAAAAAATGAAAATCCATCTAAGTAAACGAAGCTTTAAGCGTCCGTTAAGATGAGGGACCAAATCCATAACAAGAATGAAACCATAGTGACGGTCCCTGTCATTAATTCACTTAAACGACCCAATCCACATTTTCACCAAACCAGAAGGGCAAAATTTGTAATTTATTCTAAATTTAATTGTCGAATGCACTATCCGACACCATTTGAAATGGAAAATTTGGTAGCTAGCATATTTGAGCATCTCCAACAGGTTTTCTATAATATCTCTAAAATAGAGAATCAAAAGTTAAAATCTCTAAAAGAGTTACATTCATCTCCAACAAATTTTCAATTTTAGATGTAACAACCCAAAATTCAAACATGCAAAAACATTAATAAATAAAGCCCAATCAGGGTCCAAATACATAACCTCCCGAACTGGGTCCCAATACATTTCAGAATCAACTAAACAAAGTCTACAAAATTTGCAGCGGAAACACACTTACACAACCAAGAATTCTAGAAAAACAAAATACTAAAGTTTTTAACTACAGTGATCTATTCCTGCAGTCTTTGCCTCTAACTTTAGACCTTTTCCTTCCCTTTAGAGGAAGTTCCACTAACGCTCCTACCTGAAAATGGTTTTAGTTTTGAAAGCGAGGGTTAGACTATGAGGTCAGGTGAATTCCCTCTCGGAAACAGTTTAAATAGATTTCATCTATAAATCAAGTAACTGTCATAGTAACAAAATAAAATAATAGTTGAAACAATTTCCACATAAGGGTATTTGCACAATGGTCTCCACGACCATCACCTCCACGTGTTGTCCACACTCGGGGCCCCCAGTAGATCCCCATGGCCCCCCAATAGATGTCGTATCCGTGTGCATGAGAAACAAATTCAAGGCACACGGTTCACCAAACTCCCAAGGATCCAAGGTACAACCAACCCTGTAACACCCCCATTCTAAGGAACGGGTGGTTACTTCTAAACTTAATAAACGATATAAAATGTCTTCAAAATATAAAGTCTCCAAATAGAAATTAAACTCCAAAACCAACATATTCAAGTAGGTCCCAACAAATAATCAAACCAAACATAAACATCTACCGAAAGGCTAGTCTAATAACGAATTAAATAATGTCTAAATTGTAAACATTCTCTCGCAACCTTCTTCCAATCATAACCTTATCCACTCTTCTCACGAAACCTTAGCAACCCCCTTGATTACCTGCCGTGAGGAAGAAAGAAAAACACGGCTGAGCCAAATGCCCAGTGCGCGGATATACATAATCGTAACAAAGGAAACAATACTAAAATGTAGGATCTGATCTCGAAATATTAGACACCATGGTTTCGAAAACTTGGTAAAAACGATGATTATTACCTTCCATGAATAACATATAGTGAGACAAAAAAAAATCTAAATAACTGATAATATCAAAATCAAACAAATAACATATGATGGTACGAATCGAGCTCGAATAACGCATACACTTGCATATCCACCGACGTGACAAGTGTCAGACATCTGGCCACAAAGGCCTGTACGTTGGGTAGCAAATCCACACGTACTAATTGTGAGATGCGGCGTTGGGCACTACACCGACATCCACCCTACAAACATATCACATAACTAGGGTCGACCCATACGCCTCCTAAATCAAATAATCACATCATATACCGCTCCACACATGAGCACAAAAGAGGAGACGCCGTGGTCTAATCACACCGCCACGGTTAGTGTCACGTCATTGGTGCCACAATGACATGCCTATGGTACCCCCATAGGTGGTTAGTAGCTCGACTTAACCGAAATAGTTGTCACCACACATGTGACGTATAACAAATAATGATTTTTTTCACAAAAGGTGTCGGAGTCAAATAAAAGGTTATTCACACTTCTTTAAAAAAAATGGTTTCAAAGGATTGAGAGATCAAGATCAAATCAAACCAATTTTTATAAAATGATCGATGGTAAAACATAAATAAGTCACATTTATATAACGACGCCATCGACTAATACATTTGGAACAATCGAATTAAATCTCCAAAAGTTGAGAATCAAGTAAAACATCTTATTAGTATTGACATCACGAATACGTGTGTAGGACATTTTTTATAAAAATGTGACCGTAAAGAATTACGAGCGAAAGAACGATACGGACAAATCAAATAATCATGAAGCACGTATTACGAATTAAACGAAAGCTTGAGGGTTCGTAAACTTACTTAAACGAATCGAACGAACGAAAGGTTTAGGAATCCGTACTTAGACTAAGAATTTCGCACTACCGACTTTTCTAATTCAAGACATTTATTTCAGCACTTTACACGTTTAAAACTCCAATATTTTCTCATATTTCAAGAAGGTTTTAGAAAACTATATCTAAACAGAAGTTTTACATAAAAGTCTTGTGATTCCATAGAATCAAGAATGAACTGAATCGGATTTAAAATGAATTATATACGAAATTTTGAAAACAACAACACTGTTTTGTTCTAAACCGAGACCAGTTTCGGAAAACACAGATTTTAGACATCTTAGAATAAAAATCACAGTTTGCCCGTGTGACAATAAATCGTTATAGACATCTCCAGCTTTTCAAAAACATATTATATGCATTAATCCGATAAACGAGTGATTTGTTATGATTTTTACGATAATGCAAAATTTCCAGAATAAAATTCAGCAGCTTTATAAATAAAATTTGATGTTTTTCACGTATTCAAATCTCGATTTATCATATGCAAAACTAAGGAGAAATAACCCGAGGATAGACACGATCAAACGAACAACACGGACGAGAACACAAATCAACTTGATGGAAGAAAGAACACATTGTACACGAACGAAGAGAATCAAAAGAAAAGCAAGGAACTATATATATACATATATATATATATATATATAACGAATAAAATAGATGTAAACATGAATTACACATATACAAAAGATCGAATAAACACCAACAAAGGGGGAGTAAAGAATTCGTACACATGTAAAACAACTCAAATAAACACAACGGAATGAGAGGGAGAATAAGGAATCCGTACCTTAATTTTCACCAAACTTGTCAAACTACCGATCAATTACTCCTTTAATCCCGACCTATAATTATCCAAAACAAACTTAATATTATCCCTACTTGATTGCCAAAACAACATCAAATTAAGTCTAAAATTGTCTATAAGTCGCCAAAACGCAGCAGCAAATCATGTCTATAATTTGCCAAAACGCAGCAGCAAAATACCACTATAAATGCCCCAAAACGCAGCAGAATTTTACGGCTTAAACCGACTATTAATCGCATAAAACGCAGCAGAAAAATATGACTAGAATCTAATTATAAGCGTCTAAAACGCAGCAGCAAAACTCAACTAAAACCAAGTCGTTTCCGCCCGTTTTTCCGGCGATTCACACCCTTCTCTTGGCGATAATAAATGCCAACAATACATACCAACGGTAAGTGTATTTCGAGTTGATTTTAGCAAGAAATAAGCAGAATTTAGGGGTTCTAAAAACGATTTTAACGAACCCCAGGCTGCTGTGATTGACTTAATTATCGAATCGGTGCCATTCGAGCAACCGAATCAACTTCGTTTCTACCCCAAAACAGCCCCAAAACTCAATTACAAACACTAATCGCCTAAAGTCGAGATGAGGATGACAACATACCTTTAGACGACAATGCTTCGATGAAACTTGCTTGAATTGGCCACCGATTTCTCTCCTAATCCCTCAACCGGCCTTCTCTTCTTCTAGCGATCACTAAGCTTTGCGGGTTTAGGGTTTAATTAGAAAAAGAGATAAGCGATAAATATAACCCGTTCAAAAACCAACTACAACTCTAATTCCCAAACTTTAAGTGGGTTATGCCAAACTAGTCCCTCAAGAATGATCCAACTCCAAAATTACCCCCAAAAACATTCTCATGTTTTCTTCTTTTTTTTTCTTTAAACCCACGCACAACCCTTTTAGAAAATACCCCATCTTTTATTTTCTTTTCCCTTTTTTTCCAGCATTATATATATATACACACACACACACAAGCACACTTTAATAATTCAGCCCAAATATAACGGGTATTATAATTCTTCCCCCCAAAAGAAAAGATTTCGTCCTCGAAATCAAGCTAAATCAAACCCGATCTCCAAATTAAACCACACTAACATAAAACTATTCAAATATGATTCGAAAAGACTCGACAATAATAAATAATCCAGAATCACCTCAAACACAACTACAGAAACTCATCCTAACTGCACTAAAATTTAAAAAAAATCACTAACTCATCCGACAAGGACCCTTTCACATAAAATTATCAAAATCTCTACTAATCCGCAACAACGGAAGTAAATAAATGCAACCCAAAATTTATTTTCTTACCGATTTATAATCACCAAATCCTTAACGTAAAACATACTTAACTCAACAATATTAATGAACCGGTAATTGTAGACAACCTCCACCATAATAATTACCGCTTACTTTCTTTCCTAAACTAGCAATCCCGATATAATATTCACCTCGATCCAATTATTCAACCCTAAGTCTTAACATTTAAACAATCTCATCCAGAAATCTTGATAGCCCAAAAATTCTTTAAGATTAAACCATAAATTATTTACCATCGAAATCTTTCATAACACTTTCTTAAAAACGCATATATGGAGGTGAGAAGGACAAGGAAGAACGATGTAGGATAAATGTGGCGGCAGAAAGATTGGGATAAGAAGCATACCAATTTTATACCCATTAGTTACAAAAATGGCCCCTCATGATATTAACCATTTAACAAAACTAACACTGAAACCTTTTGGTGCAAACCGAGCTATTACAAACTCTCCCCCTTAACGGAATTATGTCCTGGAATTCATTCAAGCAACAAATGAGGGTAACTAAATACCAAAAATCGAATTCGCAATTTTACAACATATCAATACCCTTAAGGAAGTTCCAAAGAACCTTTACATAATCAACCTTCTAGATTTCCCATCTAGACGCTTTGATCCTAAGTGTAATCATTTTTTTGAATCAAAACACAATTACTAACAGGTTGCCACACTTTCACTGCACAACTCAGATGAAACTTACAAAAACACACGATCTTATTGACAATCCCAATCTTATTTGATAAAACTAAATAAAACAATATCACATTTTCCATCAACAACGTGCTCAATATCCCAACTTAGAAAGACCTATGGTTTAAAATGCGTCTAACTTTAATTTTTACGAACAACTACAATTCTTTTGAAAGAAAGAACTCTAATGATGTTAACACCCCAACAAAATAACTCCTCGGATTAAGATAGCAATCTCATAATCCACTATCTTAATACAAATCAATTCTTACATAACTCATTTAGGTTCACCCCAATTTCTCAATGAGCAACATCCTATTCTCAATAGCACCCAATATTATAGTTTAAATACTACACAAAATATTGCACCCTTAATACAACAATAACCACTCCATTCATGCTAAACACTTCATTTTACACCATAACAAACATAAACTCCCAATTAACCCTAACAATCACTTATTCCATTATCTTAATGTTCATCTTGGATTCCTGTAATGTATTTTCAGTATGACATTTTTTTTTCATGTTCTTAAAGATATATGTGAAAAAGAATTACCACTAGATCATTCTTGCTTTCTCAGTCAGATTCACACAAAAGAAGTTCTTAATGGACAAACATGCAATCTTTCAAAATTATCAAATCCTCACAATTTGAAATCCCACACAAATGGCACTACACCTTTAATAAAATACTAACCACTAATTCCTCGACGCTAGTCATGTCATCTGATATTTACATGCATCATCCACATCTTTAATACCACTTTACATACATAAGCAAAAATACACTTTTTACAATTTCAATATCTGAAAATCCCCTGATCAAAATCCGATCCAAATCCTACAATAGACATAACGAGGATTTTTCATTGAATGAACTAATAACCCACAACTTTTCACAATAAATCAGAGATTCATTCACTTCTCAAAAGAAACAATCTCATACCTACGTGACACTAATCCAAATAACACAACATCAAACATCATAAACACCCGAAACATTTACCGCACTAATACTAATTTAGATCCGACTTTTCACACCAAACACCCTTAAATATACAATTTCACCAAGCCTTATAAAAACAAGACATACACTTACGGTATAGAACTTGCTAACAAATTGCAAGCTTTAAATTCGATCACCCGAAACAGTTTACCAACACCTTAGCTAGAAATTGCACCAAAACTCTTTCTCATACTCTTCCAAGGAGCCAAATATAAATTCAACAAAGAGACAACTTAAACATAGTTTCACATATCATCCGATAATTTTCTTACTTCTATCAAAACCACTTATTCCAACATACCACTTTCAGTTTCCCACACTATCATAACATATGAAAGATCACTCATTAACACTTAATAAAACTTGGAACAAGATTAACCACCACAACCATATTCACATTTGCTAGACTAGGTATTGACAAATGCTTCCACTAAAATCTACTATCAATAATCCATTATATCATGTCAACTCATCACAAATAACACTAAATGCTTCAACATACAACACACGTCTTGATCGCTAAGTGGAGTTAACCAAACCACTTACATTCCCTTACACTGGAGGAATATATCAACTATTCAAAGCAAAATTCTTGAACAACTATTAAACTGTATAATTCAACTGAATCTGACAATTTCATCAATGTTCATTTGGATCAAAATAAACTTACATGACAACCTTGGCATACAACGCCATTTTCTCTATTATACCCTAAAATCCTCATGACATTCAATGAAGAAACTTCCGCGAAATCAAATAATACATAGACATCAAGTTCAAGTAAAGTCTTACGACAACTTAATTCCTTGAACGCAAAACCATTATTAAACATAACGACAAACCCGCTATCACATCAGTTTCTTATACCTCTGACTTAGCATAAAAATGCTAAACACAAAGTCTTAAATATTTACTTAACTTAAATCACACCATGAGGAAACTCATCACCAACGATCTCTCCTCACATCACCAACAAAATTTTCAACTAATCACAACACTAATAATATAAAAATCAGTTCACGATTTAGATTCTCGAATCTAAGGGAAGTACTAGGTAACACTATACTTACTTGAATAACTTTTCCACACCAATAAAAGCTCACACACATCAAATTCTTATAAGAACACTAATAAAATCAACAAATATTGTCTCACAACTTAAAGTCTAGGCAATAAGCAACCTAGTTCACTAAAACTACACTCACAGGTCAAACCTATTTGAGTTTCTACAAGATCGAACCTAGGGCTCTGATACCATAATTGTAACACCCCCATTCTAAGGAACGGGAGGTTACTTCTAAACTTAATAAACGATATAAAATGTCTTCAAAATATAAAGTCTCCAAATAGAAATTAAACTCCAAAACCAACATATTCAAGTAGGTCCCAACAAATAATCAAACCAAACATAAACATCTACCGAAAGGCTAGTCTAATAACGAATTAAATAAATTAAATAATGTCTAAATTGTAAACATTCTCTCGCAACCTTCTTCCAATCATAACCTTATCCACTCTTCTCACGAAACCTTAGCAACCCCCTTGATTACCTGCCGTGAGGAAGAAAGAAAAACACGGCTGAGCCAAATGCCCAGTGCGCGGATATACATAATCGTAACAAAGGAAACAATACTAAAATGTAGGATCTGATCTCGAAATATTAGACACCATGGTTTCGAAAACTTGGTAAAAACGATGATTATTACCTTCCATGAATAACATATAGTGAGACAAAAAAAAATCTAAATAACTGATAATATCAAAATCAAACAAATAACATATGATGGTACGAATCGAGCTCGAATAACGCATACACTTGCATATCCACCGACGTGACAAGTGTCAGACATCTGGCCACAAAGGCCTGTACGTTGGGTAGCAAATCCACACGTACTAATTGTGAGATGCGGCGTTGGGCACTACACCGACATCCACCCTACAAACATATCACATAACTAGGGTCGACCCATACGCCTCCTAAATCAAATAATCACATCATATACCGCTCCACACATGAGCACAAAAGAGGAGACGCCGTGGTCTAATCACACCGCCACGGTTAGTGTCACGTCATTGGTGCCACAATGACATGCCTATGGTACCCCCATAGGTGGTTAGTAGCTCGACTTAACCGAAATAGTTGTCACCACACATGTGACGTATAACAAATAATGATTTTTTTCACAAAAGGTGTCGGAGTCAAATAAAAGGTTATTCACACTTCTTTAAAAAAAATGGTTTCAAAGGATTGAGAGATCAAGATCAAATCAAACCAATTTTTATAAAATGATCGATGGTAAAACATAAATAAGTCACATTTATATAACGACGCCATCGACTAATACATTTGGAACAATCGAATTAAATCTCCAAAAGTTGAGAATCAAGTAAAACATCTTATTAGTATTGACATCACGAATACGTGTGTAGGACATTTTTTATAAAAATGTGACCGTAAAGAATTACGAGCGAAAGAACGATACGGACAAATCAAATAATCATGAAGCACGTATTACGAATTAAACGAAAGCTTGAGGGTTCGTAAACTTACTTAAACGAATCGAACGAACGAAAGGTTTAGGAATCCGTACTTAGACTAAGAATTTCGCACTACCGACTTTTCTAATTCAAGACATTTATTTCAGCACTTTACACGTTTAAAACTCCAATATTTTCTCATATTTCAAGAAGGTTTTAGAAAACTATATCTAAACAGAAGTTTTACATAAAAGTCTTGTGATTCCATAGAATCAAGAATGAACTGAATCGGATTTAAAATGAATTATATACGAAATTTTGAAAACAACAACACTGTTTTGTTCTAAACCGAGACCAGTTTCGGAAAACACAGATTTTAGACATCTTAGAATAAAAATCACAGTTTGCCCGTGTGACAATAAATCGTTATAGACATCTCCAGCTTTTCAAAAACATATTATATGCATTAATCCGATAAACGAGTGATTTGTTATGATTTTTACGATAATGCAAAATTTCCAGAATAAAATTCAGCAGCTTTATAAATAAAATTTGATGTTTTTCACGTATTCAAATCTCGATTTATCATATGCAAAACTAAGGAGAAATAACCCGAGGATAGACACGATCAAACGAACAACACGGACGAGAACACAAATCAACTTGATGGAAGAAAGAACACATTGTACACGAACGAAGAGAATCAAAAGAAAAGCAAGGAACTATATATATACATATATATATATATATATATAACGAATAAAATAGATGTAAACATGAATTACACATATACAAAAGATCGAATAAACACCAACAAAGGGGGAGTAAAGAATTCGTACACATGTAAAACAACTCAAATAAACACAACGGAATGAGAGGGAGAATAAGGAATCCGTACCTTAATTTTCACCAAACTTGTCAAACTACCGATCAATTACTCCTTTAATCCCGACCTATAATTATCCAAAACAAACTTAATATTATCCCTACTTGATTGCCAAAACAACATCAAATTAAGTCTAAAATTGTCTATAAGTCGCCAAAACGCAGCAGCAAATCATGTCTATAATTTGCCAAAACGCAGCAGCAAAATACCACTATAAATGCCCCAAAACGCAGCAGAATTTTACGGCTTAAACCGACTATTAATCGCATAAAACGCAGCAGAAAAATATGACTAGAATCTAATTATAAGCGTCTAAAACGCAGCAGCAAAACTCAACTAAAACCAAGTCGTTTCCGCCCGTTTTTCCGGCGATTCACACCCTTCTCTTGGCGATAATAAATGCCAACAATACATACCAACGGTAAGTGTATTTCGAGTTGATTTTAGCAAGAAATAAGCAGAATTTAGGGGTTCTAAAAACGATTTTAACGAACCCCAGGCTGCTGTGATTGACTTAATTATCGAATCGGTGCCATTCGAGCAACCGAATCAACTTCGTTTCTACCCCAAAACAGCCCCAAAACTCAATTACAAACACTAATCGCCTAAAGTCGAGATGAGGATGACAACATACCTTTAGACGACAATGCTTCGATGAAACTTGCTTGAATTGGCCACCGATTTCTCTCCTAATCCCTCAACCGGCCTTCTCTTCTTCTAGCGATCACTAAGCTTTGCGGGTTTAGGGTTTAATTAGAAAAAGAGATAAGCGATAAATATAACCCGTTCAAAAACCAACTACAACTCTAATTCCCAAACTTTAAGTGGGTTATGCCAAACTAGTCCCTCAAGAATGATCCAACTCCAAAATTACCCCCAAAAACATTCTCATGTTTTCTTCTTTTTTTTCTTTAAACCCACGCACAACCCTTTTAGAAAATACCCCATCTTTTATTTTCTTTTCCCTTTTTTTCCAGCATTATATATATATATACACACACACAAGCACACTTTAATAATTCAGCCCAAATATAACGGGTATTATAAACCCCACTGTGCAACTCGACGACACATAAAAGCATAACAAAAGCTAGAAATCATATAGCAATTGCGTGTATCTTTGTAAACACAGTTAAAAACATACATCTCAATTCATGTAAAAAGGGTTTAGGGAAACTCACCTGGTTATCAAGGTTGGAAACTCACGTGTCTTACTTCCGACTAACTGGACTGAACACCTAAAATCAAACAAACATCTCACATCAGGTTACCTATCCGGAAAGCCCCCCTTACATCCGGAAGCAAAGCTTATCTGGACACCTCCACAATCTGGACGCCTTATCTGGATACCCAAAACAATCCGGGTACCCTTATCCGGAAACCAAAATAATCTGGACGCACACTTGTCCGGACACGGACACAATCCGGATGCGATTTAATCGGAAACCTCTGCTACCCTGATATTGTAACACCCCGATCTTTGGAAAGTATCGATATTTTAAAATAAATACGAAAATAGGATTTTGGATTAAATCATATATTTTATAGTCTTGTTGGATGAAGAATTCAAATACGAGTCCAACGGTTCTTTCCGGAGCAAAATCGGAGCTAAAATGAAGAAGTTATGGCTAAAGCAGCTTTCGGTACATTCTGTGCTATAGTGCCCATGATTGTCACAGTCGCATGACACAATCGCCGGATGCCAAAAACTCTCGGTACAACCTATGCGATTGTGCCAGCGAAAGTGTCACAATCGCATACGGGTACCAGGGCCTTAAAAATGCGATTTTCAGCCACATTTCACTCATCACTTCTCCCATTTCACCCCTTTCTCTCCCAAACCGAAACCTTTTTGCCTCCATAGCCGATTTTGAGCCTTTAATCCCCAAGATTCGAGATTTCAAGTCATCCTTCTTCATCTAACATGGTTTTGGAAGTTAAAGCTAGAACCCATTCACTTCATCTTCTTCATCAAGTTTCTAGAGTTTCATCCAACCATTTTTATCCATTTTGAAGATTGGGAGTTTGTGGTTCATTTTGGTGACTCTAGAGGTATTTTGGTTGGTGGATTCACATTGTGGTTAAGGTAATATTCTATTTTCTTCATCTATGGAAATTAGGGTTTTGGTATAAGTTGAGATATTGATGTAAAATGTTTGGGGAATGATTCTAAATGGTTGAATATGGATATTTATGGTTGGAAACGTGTGGATCTAGGTTTTTGGAAGATTTGTCTTGAGGATTCAAGTTTTTTCAAAGAAGCTCTAGTTGGAAAAAAACTGGATTTAGCCTAAATCTAGAAATGTGAGTTCAAGTTGATTTGTGAAAACATTGTACATGCCAAAAACGTTCTATGAGTCCAATCTTACCAAGTAACAATGAATGAATTCAAGAGAGATCTTGATTAGATGAGAGAAAGATACAAGAATGGATTGAGATCTACTTTCTCTCTCTGAAGACTCTCACTAGAGTCATCTCTATACAAGATACACTTATCTCACGTGTTCAAGGTTATCACACACAACTCCCTTACAACACATTTATATACCTTCGACTATACACTCACTTACATTGGCTTTGACCTCTCATTAGCTAATACAAGACTTTGACTTACAACTTTGACTCTTTACAATTACATTAAATCTTTAATACATTTCTGGTCTAACAGTCTCCCCCTATGGATTCAAGATTTAAAAATTTATGAAGGCAATCTTCAGCTCTTTGGAATCTTCAGATCTTTAACACTTCTGCTCTTCAATCACTTTGAACAATCTCTCTCTTCGCTTTGCAGGAAGATCAATCTTTGAAAATAGCTCTAAAGAATCTTCAAATAACCATTGTCTTTAGAAATACACTTTGACTGCTTTAAACTTCATCTGACTCTTCAAAATCAAATAGTCATCAAGTCTCGAGTCACAAACTTCATATCTATGTAATGTTGATCAAAGTCTTCAAAACAAAATCTTCACATCTTCGAATATTCATATTGTTGATCTTTGCATCTTTGAGGTTTGACAAATATCTCCAGTCTTTGAATATGAACTGGCTTTGAGTCTTCAAAACATTCTTGAATGAGCTTTGAATCTTTGTAGCTTTGAATATCTTGAACTATGTATCTTCATCTCTTGCACAACAACAATCTTTGAACTTTGAATTTTCTCGAATCATCTCGAAACATCTTGACTTGTTATCTCGAGCTTACTAACTTTAACAAATATCACTCTTTCTTTGAAATTGAAACTTTCATAGTTTCTCCCCCTTTTTGATGATTGTGAGCATCATGATCATCAAAACTTCAATATCAATTTCAGCAGACTTTGAATGTACCAGTAACAATCTCCTCCTTTTGATCTGATAAACCGTCAATTCCAAAATATATGTATCCAAATCTTTTCAAATTCAGACAAAATGAAAGTTGTAACCCTGAATCAACGAATGAAACAGTTAAAATGCTTGTAAGTTGCAAAAATCCACTTAGTACAACGAATACACTTTGGAAATGAGCTTTTTAATTTCACTCCACCAGGGCTTCCATTCAATCATCGAAAAACACAATGGAATTTCTATGAACGTTATGACAAGAAAACATATTCTTTGTGTGTACGTGCATGTGTAGAAATGAATGAAGCAACTTATGCTTTATCAGGCTCAAACTGTTGAGACAACAACAAGTTTTCCACAGACTCAATGTGCATTATTGAAGTACGAAGGTGGGGCAAACTTCCTTCTTTTTCAATATCCAAACCTTCCGAATGAAGATTAGATAGATTATATGTTGCGTCTCCAAGAAAAATTGAAACATTGTTTTTTTGAGAAAGAAATGAGTAGCTGGTGGGGTTAAAACAAGAGTTGGCATAGGCTAATTGCCTGTTTCAATGATGGTCACCAAAGAATATGGACCAATCAGTAATGTAGCCGCCCGACTCAGAAAGTGGTTGGTGCAGAGTTCTCTTATTCTTTTAACTCTGTTCTCACACCCTCTTTCTGTTTTTAATCTGCTCACTTCTAACCAAACTCTCATTTACATTTTATGTCAACACAATGAGATTAGTCAACCATATGAGTTATCTCCCCCACTCTTTGATGTAGACCCCTCACCCCTCAATCACTAAAGGATAACTTCTTGGGTAGGAAACACTGGTTAACGTGAATCCATAGAAGTTCTGTATGCTCTCACACTGATCCCATGAAAGTTATGTATGACTTTTCCAAGTATTTATGTGTTTTACAAGAAATTATCAATTGTTGAGTTATTTGGTTGGTTATGATTATTTTAAGTATTTAACTTTCTAAATATTGTAAAACACCCATATTTGGGATTTTTGGGTAATTTGATAAATGAATCATAAATGAAAATGTTGCACAAATGAAAGTTATTTGGTAAAAATGCATTTTAATTTTTGTTGGAAATATGCATAGTTTGTGTTATGGTACGCGTTGAAAATACGGTCGTGTAAATCTTTGGATTTTGGTCATTCCCGACTTTGCGAACATTTTGGAAATTGTAAACCTTTTGGTTTTGGGGAAAAGATGTATTTTGAGTATTGCGATGAGTAAATCTTAGTTATTGATATATTTTAGCAATTTATCTTACGAGTGTAAATCTTTTGGTATAAATACACCTTGATGGTGTTTTGGAAAATTATTTGTATTAACCTAGAGTTGTGTGGAGTTAGTTAAGTTTATGAAGCATGTTTCGCATAAACGTGGGGCATTTACGTTTTATTTCATTTTATGACTTTTAACAAATGGTCTTTTGATTAGTTGAGCTTGTGGCTCGGTATTTGATTATGTTGGGTTTTGGGGACATTTGTCCAGTTTTGACAGCTCAACGTAGAGCTTGTCATGATTTATATTTATTTGAGAATTACATGTTTTGAATGCGCTAATTCATTCGTTTGGAGTCATGTAATGTTTTAGACCTTATTTCTATGGATCCATAGGCACTCGAGTTTTATGTTCAATGATGGGACGCTAGTTTTCCACATTGTAGCATGAAATAGGCATCGAGGTAAGGTGTAAGTCCTATGTGCTAGTATGTTTCTTGAATGTGGATAACTCAATGTATAGACCTAGTGGCTAGAGGGGTTGAAGTTGATACTTCATGGGTGTACGCTTTAAGTAGCCGAGCTCGACATCTAATACATATGTAACTTGTGTGATTGGTTTTACTAACTTGTCAAGTGGCCTACTGATAACGCCACTTTTTGGCGTTATTTTCAGTTCTCAAACCAATGAGATTGGCTTGCATTCAAGTAAAAAGGCGGGTATTTTACGGTTTATCGAGTGATTTATGCAGGTTATCTAAAAGGCGGCAATCATCGAGAAAAGAAGCTAAAAAGAGCCCAAAACGAGTCCAAACGAAGCCTAACGGAAGCCCAAAAGTCAAGCCCAAGACCCGCAACCGAACCAGGACCCGATCCGCGAACCAGAAATCAACCCATGCAGCCAAAAAGACACGCGCGACTTACCACGCGACTTGCAAGTCGCGTGGCAAACCGCGTAAGCCACTGTTTGTCGAAAATCAGCTTTATTAATCGGGTTTTAGGTCATTATTCGAAACGCAACTTTCACACGACGGCCAGGGGCGATTTGGGAGCGATTTTGGGCGAATTTTCGGAGTCTTTGAAGCCATGATTGAGAGCCGATCAAGGAGACATTCAACACGCGAAGTAGATTTAATCACGGGAGAAGGGAGTTCATTACTACATCTTTCACATTCACCACGATCACGTTAATCATGTTTACATACACTTCCATTATCTTTTCTTTTGTGTTTGAATCCACCACCGACATGAACTAACCGGTTCGTGTTGGGGGTTGGAATGAATTCGGTTTATTAAGCATGTAAACAATTGACTTGATATTTTATCAGTTTTTCCATTATTAATGAAGCATGTGATTTTGTGTTTAATGCCTTTGAGAGTCTAGCTAGCTTTCAATTGATTTATTATTTTCAGTTGAGTTCGAGAGAATTAACTGTTAAAAAGAACTAGGAATTGCATGCCTAAGACGATAAATCGGTGATAGAGATATATCGAATAAGTCTTAGTCCCAATTGAACCGTTAGGTTGAAATCGAGAGATGAAATCTAGCCGTTTAATATAAATCTTGTTGATCCAAACCCTCAGTGATTTGATAATGACCCTCTCTTATATACTTAGTGAAAATTGTAAGTAAACAATATGTATCAGAGTTTCACTATCGCTGATAAGTACTAAGATCTTACAGTACCGCTGATAGGAACCCTCGCTCTTTTAAGTTAAACATTCAGCGAAAAATGTTCACCATTAATGGTCTGAGTCTGTTCAGTCATTATGATGATCGCTGATAAGTTAGTTGTTTACTTATGATCCCTGAAGACAAGTTTCACGTCAACAAAGGTTCTACGCTGAAGTCGAAGATCAAGCTCAAGAACCAGCGACAAGTCTCCTAATGAACTGATGCGGATCAGCGAAGACTCAGATTTGTCCACTCAACGTGAAGTATCTAGTACAAGACTTCAGCTATCGCTGGACTTTATCATTCGCTGAATAGAAAATGATAATCGCTGAATCAACGAAAGCTGATCATGAAGTCCTCCGTACAAAGTACTTTTGTCTTAACCCCCCTTGCACGACTCCGTACGAAATGTCAGAAAATAACCTCCGACTGTCTGAAATCGTACAACCACTCTGATACTACACTGTTCATCCATGCGGCTACTAAGGTTGTCAACCAAGGTCAATGACATGCAACCAACCAGCTGATGACACGTGTAAAGTGTATACTGACTTGCATTAAATGCATGCAGTATATAAAGAGATGAACCCACTTCTTTTGAAGCAACTTGCTAACTCTGGACAAGTTCAATCTCTTATCTCAAGATAGGTTATTATTAGTAATTTCCTTATCTCTCTTAGTGCAAGAAACCTTAGTGTTCCAACTTGTTTAGATTTAGGTTTATCCTTAATCTTGTTTCCGCAACAAGCTGTAAATTGTTAATGATTTATCAATAAACAATTTAGAAAAGTAAAATCTGTGTGTTTGTATTCAACCCCCCCCCCTCTACAAACTTGTATAGGCCTTCGGGACCAACAAGTGGCATCAGAGCAGATTTGTTTAATCTCATAAACAAGATCTAATCTAAGATATTTCTCTTCTTTGCTATTATCTGAAAATGGCCACTAACACAAACACAAATTATATAGATAATGGTTCTCTTGCTAAACCCCCTAGATTTTCCAAAGATAACTTCAACTTATGGAAAAATAAGATGACACTCTTCTTAGAAGGTGTAGACCCTACTATGCCTTACTATCTAGAGAATGGTCCATTCATCCCTGTAAGAATAGATGCTGCAGTTCCAGCCGCTGAGAATAGACCTGCTATTCCAGAAAGGCTGGTACCTAAGGAAATCTTTCAATTGACTGACGAAGATAAGAAGAAAGTGGCTATAGATACAAAAGCCAGATCCATACTATCCATGGCTCTTCCTGACGAAGTCTACCATTCCGTCATGAATCTGAAAACATCAAAAGCCACGTGGGACACAATATGTGTTCAGTATGAAGGAACGTCTGAAGTCCAGGACTCAAGAAAGATCAACCTGGTAAGACAATACGAAAGCTTCATTTCTGGTAAGAATGAATCTCTCTCTGAAGTTCACCAACGTTTTAATTGTTTAATTATAGATCTGAAAACTGTTGGTAAGGAATATTCTAACTTTGAAGTACTGACAAAGTTTCTAGAATGTTTACCTGAAAGCTGGGACAATTATGCTATGTGTCTCAAGCTTTCAAAGGATCTAAAATCAATGGCCCTTTCAACCTTATATGGCACGTTGCTGAATCATGAGCAATCGAGCCATCTTAAGAAGAATCTTGTAAAAGATTCCAAAAGCACCCATGTTGCTTTAATCTCAGAGGAACCTTCTACTCAGCGACCCTCGGTCACTATCAATGAGTTAGAAAGTAACTCTGAAAGGTCATCAGATTCTGATTATTCAGATAATGATGAATCTTTGGCTCTCCTAACTAAGAAGTTAAGGAGATTTGCCAAAAAGAAAATGTTTAGAAAGAACAAACCTCTTTCCATAACTGACAAGCCTAGATCATCAGCTTTTGTTGATAAGGCTACTGCTACTTGTTTTAACTGCGAAAAGACAGGACATTTCGCTAACGAGTGCAGGTCTAAGAAAGTTTATAGACCCTCAGCTTTTACAAAGAAACCCTTTGTTCCAAGGAATAAAGATGACAAATATTCAAAGCTGAAATAAAAATATGCAAAGCTGAAAAGCTTTAAGAAGAAGAATAAAGGCCTGATGGCTGACTATGATTGGGCTGCTTCTGATGAAGAAGCATCATCATCTGACTCTGAAGATGATGAAGCAAATCTATGTCTCATGGCCAAGATTGAAGAAGAGGAAGAAAGCTCAGACATTCCCTCCACTTCAACATCTGCTGTTCAGGTATCACCTTCTTTCTTTACCAATATTGCAAATATTGATAAAGCTGATAGTCTCCGTAAGATCGATCTCTTATCTAGAAGTTTATACGAAGCCATGAACGGCAAAACTGTGGTTGAAAACCAAAATCTTGATCTCGCTGAAAAGCTTAAAAACTGCCACCTTCAAATAGAAAAGCTTTCTAAAATTGAAGAAGATTTTAAAGATCAAGTATACTTAAATCAGCTAGTCAAAATCGAACGAGCAGAAGCTATCGCTGCATTAAAAGCTGAAAAAGCTACTGTTGAAGGATGGTGTAATTCTTCAACAAAGATCACTGAGATAATAAAGTCTCAGATTCCCCTGAGTGATAAACGTGCATTGGGTTATAAATATGATACTCCAAAACCAACCACTTAGCGTTCAATGCTTAAATTTGGAACGTTCGTATCCTCAGTCGCTGATACTTCATCTTCTCAGTGCTCCTCGTCCGTTACACCAATCCCTGAGGAAACTCCTACCTCCTCAAAAGGCAAGGAGAAAATGGTTTATTCAAAACCTACCTCTGTCTCTAAAGACAAAGGTAAAGGAATTGTTATTTACCAGAATCCTCAGAAGGGTACCTTAGTACCAAAGCTGAATGCTTCTAAAGCTTCAGTGGCTCATCCCTCTGGATCAAGGAAGCAGATCTCTGGATCTATTCAGCGATCTACTCCTAGACTCAGATTGGATGTCCTTGGTAAGAAATCTGAAGAACTGAATGTTCGTCCCATTTCTAAAGCCAATAGTTTACTTGGTGCTGGCACTTTTAATTCGAAATTAAAAGCTCAGCATTCAAATGGTCATAGAACTACTTTTAGTTATGGGAAATGTTATCACTGTGGACTTACCGATCATATTGCTAGTAAGTGCCCCACAGCCACCAAAGCTGAAAAGATAGCTAAGGTGAAGATTGCCCCCAAGGCAAAGAAGACCAACCCTGGTGCAAATCAGGTCAAGGCGAATCCTACCACTGAAGTTAAGAAATTAACCAAAGTGAAGAAAGACAAAGCTGAATCTTCAAATGCTGCGAAGACTGCTGAATCTTCCATTCCAACTACTTCCACTGAAAAATGTGTATACATGGTTAAGTGGGTACCCAAGAAAAACTAATCTTCCTTTGTATTGCAGGTTAAGAAGGGTATCTGGTATCTCGATAGCGGATACTCTAGACACATGACTGGAAAGAAAAGCCTGCTCGCTGAATACAAGGAAGAGAAGGGTCCCTCTGTGACTTTCGGTGGAAATGGAAAAGGACATACCCGAGGGTATGGTGTACTTTCAAATGGTACAACCTCCTTCAGAAGAGTCGCATATGTTGAAGGGCTGAAGCATAATCTTCTAAGCATCAGTCAGCTTTGCGACATGGATAACAAAGTAATCTTTACTAAGGAATCCTGCTTTGTCACTGACAAAAAGGAGAAGATAGCTCTCAGCGGTTATCGTTTGGAAAATGTTTATGTAATAAACATGGACTCAACAACCACTGAGAACTCCTGTTTCTTCTCAAAGGCCTCATCTGATGTCAACTGGCTATGGCATAAGAGGCTATCTCATCTAAACTTCAAGACACTGAACACTCTTTCTTCAAAAGAGTTAGTCACTGGTCTACCTCAGCATTCATATGCCAAAGAGTCTTTATGTTCAGCGTGTGAAAAAGGGAATCAGACCAAAGCAAGCTTTAAATCAAAGCAAGTTTCTTCAGTGTCATCTCCTCTACAACTACTCCATATGGATTTGTTTGGCCCTGTTAACAAACAATCCATCGCTGGAAAGAAATATACGCTGGTCATAGTTGATGAATTCTCTCGCTTCACTTGGGTAATGTTTCTCTGTTCTAAGAGTGACACCCCTGAAGAACTCATCACCTTTGTTCGGAAGATGGAAACCCTGAACAATCTGACCGTTCGCTCAATAAGGAGTGATCATGGAACTGAATTCAAAAACAGTTCTCTTGATTCCTTCCTTGAGAGTAAGGGTATTTCTCACAACTTTTCTTCAGTGAGAACACCGCAACAAAATGGAGTCGCTGAAAGAAGAAATAGAACAATTATTGAAGCTGCACGTTCAATGCTCAGCGATTCTCACCTGCCTACTCAGTTTTGGGCAGAAGCTGTCAACACTGCTTGTTTTACGCAAAACAGGTCGCTGATAGTCAAAAGATTCAAAAAGACAGCCTATGAACTTTTTAATGGGAGAAAGCCTTCAATCAGCTTTCTTCACATCTTTGAATGTCAGTGTTTTATATTGAACAACAGAGATGCACTTGGAAAGTTTGATCCTAAGGCTGATGATGGAATCTTTCTTGGATACTCCTCAGTTTCCAAAGCCTTCAGAGTCTTCAATCGTAGAAGACAAACTGTAGAAGAAACTATTCACGTCACGTTTGACGAATCCCGTTCAGCGAACTCTAAACCGTCCGCTGATACTGAAGAACTGAATCAATGGATGTTTTCTCATCTTGGTGATTCAGAAGTTATTCCCACTACTCATGCTCATCCAGTAGAAGATGATAGTCCTCCTATCATTCCAAATATGCAGAATAGTGAAGCTGAAACTTCTTGGGTCTCAGCTGTCCCTATAAACACTATACCTAACGCTGAACCAAATGTCTCAGACATTCCATCTACTTCTCAGCAATCAGTGAATATAATGACAACTGCATCCATTCCTCTCTTGGCTGATACTCCCGACGTCGCTGAAGCTTCATCTTCAGCTCCTCCAGTTCAAGTTGAGTCAGCGTCTCACACTCCGGCTCAGCGATGGACTATAAATCACCCAATTGATCAAATTCTTGGTGATCCAAACGCTGGGATTCAGACTCGATGAAGTGCAGGTAATATTTGTTTATTTGTAAATTTTATTTCACTAACTGAACCAAAGAAAGTAGATGATGCCCTCAAAGATCCAAACTGGGTCAGCGCCATGCAAGAAGAGCTGAATGAATTCGAAAGAAACAAAGTTTGGAAACTTGTTCAGAGACCAACTAATAAAACTGTGATAGGCACTAAATGGGTCTATCGAAACAAGTTGGACGAACATGGTACTGTAACCCGCAACAAAACTCGTCGTGTTGCTCAGGGATACAGACAAGAGGAAGGTATAGATTATGACGAAACATTTGCTCCAGTAGCAAGACTTGAATCTATTCGTCTATTCTTAGCATATGCTGTACACAAAAACTTCAAAGTACATCAGATGGATGTTAAGTCAGCGTTTCTAAATGGAAAGCTGAATGAAGAAGTGTATGTGGAACAACCTCCAGGATTCTCAGATTCTAAGCGTCCAGGTTATGTTTATAAACTGGATAAGGCACTTTATGGCTTGAAGCAAGCTCCTCGTGCATGGTATGACACTCTCTCTACTTATCTCCATATTGAAAAATTTGAGCGAGGTAAGATTGACAAAACTCTATTTTTTAGAAAAGTGAAATGTCATATCATTCTAGTTCAAATATATGTTGATGACATTATATTTGGTTCTACTAACCCTGAGCTTTGTACTCGTTTCGCTGATAGAATGAAAGATGAGTATAAAATGAGCATGATGGGTGAACTAACATATTTCCTTGGTCTTCAGATTAAGCAAACTGAAAAAGGAACTTTTATTAATCAGGGAAAGTATGTTAAAGATATGCTGAAGAAATTCGACTTAACTGAAAGTTCAGCTATGAAAACCCCTATGGAACCACCGCTGACACTTGATAAGGACACTAAGGGTGTTCCTGTCAATGTCACGCTGTACCGTGGGATGATCGGCTCACTATTGTATCTTACAGCTAGCCGACCCGATATTATGTTTGCAACATGCTTGTGTGCACGATATCAAGCTGAACCTAAGATATCTCATATGAAAGCTGTAAAGCGAACTTTTCGATATCTTAAGGGTACAGCGAATCTAGGTCTTTGGTATCCCAAGGATTCAGGATTCGATCTAACCGCCTATTCAGATAGTGATTTTGCAGGTTGCAAAATGGATAGGAAAAGCACCACAAGAGGATGTCAGCTCCTGGGTGGAAAGCTGGTAAGTTGGACAAGTAAAAAGCAAAATTCAGTGTCCACTTCCACAGCTGAAGCTGAATATGTAGCTGCTGGAAGCTGTTGTTCTCAAGTCTTGTGGATGAGAAACCAGCTACTAGACTATGATCTTCAGCTCTCCAAAATTTCAATTTATTGCGACATCACAAGTGCCATCGCTATAGCAAACAATCCAGTACTACATTCAAAGACCAAACATATAGAAATCAGATATCGTTTTATCAGAGATCATGTGATGAATGGTGATATAGAACTTCATTTTATCCCAACTGATTATCAGTTAGCTGACTTATTTACCAAACCTCTTGATGAGACAAGATTCAACTTTCTCATCAGCGAGCTTGGAATGCTGAACTTTGAAGGATAAAATCTTCAGCAGTTCACATTAATCAGCGATAGGATAAAACCAACTCGTATAACCTATTCAATAATCTTCTCTCTGAATAAAACTTGGTTAAACTGATATCAAGGTATGTTTTTCTCTCTCTGACAATCGCATGAAAATGCAAGATTTTAAAACAAAATGCATCGATGAATATCTCTTCCTTAACAACGATATTTTGAAATTTCTTAAAACCTTCACTGAATATTTTCATTCAGTGCTTCATGTTTTCAAAAGAGTCCCTGAGTTTTTCAAAACCTCAGAGACAACCAAGAATATGAAAGGACAGTTGTGACGTCATTGCAACGGATAAAACCCCGGCACGTTTTCTCTTCCTGACACACGTTTGCACGTCTCGTTCATACTTCCAATCAAATGCAAACACGTGTCCGTGTCATGATGAAAATCTTTTCCCGCTCAAGATTTTATCTTTCTAAAAATCTCTATATAAACAAATTCTTTGTTTATATTTTTCTTTTACGCGATCAATCTTCCTCCGCAAGAAAGAATTCACTGTTGCATTTGTGATTTCAAAAACTTCAAGAACTGTTCATCATCTTCTTCATCAAACATCAAGGTTAATATGTTCTTATTATTTACCGAATGCAAATAACTTGTTTCTGATCTACTCTTTGTTTTAACAAGATCAAACAAAAGAACTTCTTAAAATGAAATCATTTTCTTTCATGATTTTATGAACACAACCATTTCATGGTTGTTCTTCAAGTTTAAATGCAAAAATCTTAAACTTGTTCTTCACACATTCGTTTTTCCAGAATCTCTTTCTTCATAGAAAATTGGATAACAAGAATAAATGGGTTTTATATTTCATTTCTTAAAATCAAGAAAAACCCTAATCTTCATTAAGACATTTGTGTCTGAATGAAATGGATAAAATTTGAACCATCTTAATGGAAATTCTTTCCACATTAAGATAATTCTTATTTGTTAACATCTTTGGTTGAACTGATAATACAGAGAAATGGCTTCATCTGACATTCCTGCTACCGCTGAGAACATCTCCGCTGATTCTGAGGAAGTGGACATCCTCAAGGCTCCTCAAGTCAAGTTTGCCCTTGATAAACTGGATTAGACTAAGGTGAACAACCTCTATGCGCTTTTCGAGTTTCCTCCTCGAAAGCAAGTCACACATCTAGATGATGCTGTGAATTTTCTAAAGAATTGCTGCATCTCCACAACCCTGACCATAACACCTCCTGCACATCAGCTTTTGCTCTCACAATTCTGGTACTCAGCCAGACACTCTCAACTACCTTCAGCCAAAGACCCCTCCAAAACAATCGATTGCATCCTCTGCGACATCGAATATGGCACGATGAAGATCACCCCTGCCATTATCCGCAAAGCTCTCAGCCTTCCAATAGCTACCAAGGAAAAACCGTTTGTTCCCCTCCCTGACCCCAAGAAAAACTCAGACAGGGAAGCCATCATTGCATTTTTCGATGCAATAGGCTATGTATGGGAAATCGGCAGAGACATGAAGGCCGAGAAGAAGCTGACGATTATCAAGAAATCGAAAATGCCCAGCGAGATGAATTTCATCTTCGCTCATCTTATCAGCTGTATGACTGCAAAGAGCGGCTCCTCTGACCAAGCCGCCAAACCTCAGCAAGCAATGGGGTATGCACTGCTGAAAGGTCTCAACATAGACTGGGCATCGATTATCTATGATGACCTAGTTTTAAGGGTGGACACCGTCGCTGACAGACCTCCATGGGTTCCCTACCCCCGATTCATCAACGCCATCTTCCAATATGGCCTGAAGGAGAGCTACCCAACTGAAGGTGACCTGAAACTCTCTCAGGTCGGCCCAAAGATACTAGACTTCAAACCAATGGTGAATGAGGTACGTCTTTCTACACTCTTGTATCTTCTCAACCCTTCTTCTTCTCATTCTGTGGCTCCTTCAGCGACAATACCCATCGCTGATACCCTGGCCACAAAATCCTCTCCTAAGAAAAGGAAACATTCTTCAACCCCACTTGGTTCTAAAAGGATCAAGAAAACAAAGGAGCAACCCCAGCAATCTCATGCTGAAGACTCCTCAGCTCTTTCTGCAGAGCTGAAGGAACGTTCAGTGGTACGCTCTGCCACACCTGAACAAGCCATCCCTTTTATCCCAACTTCAGCGTCTCTAAACGCTGAGGTTACAAACTTGGAACCTACCCAACCTCCTTCAGTCTCTCAAAAGACTGATGAAGTGATTGTCAGCGAATCCAACGCTGAACTCATAACCCAACCCCCATTCTTATCCTTCGCTCCTCCCTCCACTCATTTGGTCTCTACTCCAGATCTCACTGGAGCTGCCATCATTTCCTCGGAAACTAAAGCTGATTCTCCAGGAATGATGAAGACAGGACCTGCAGAACAATCCATGGGAACTTTTGAAGATGACATGGAACTTTACTCAGGAACCCGTGATTTCGATGAATTCACCAATCCTCCTGCAGGTAAACAACAACCCATAAACACTGTGACTAAACCCCAACTTCTGAGCTTTCCTCTCTTCACAAGTTTTTATATGTTACAGGTCCTAATTTGGGAGATATCAACGCCTCTCTGAAGTCCGTGAAGACAAAGCTGACAGGTCTCACCACTACTCTCTCCAATAACTCTACAACTATAACAAACGCTGGAGAGAATCTGAACAAGCTGACAACGGTGGTGGAGAAGAAGGCTTCCACAGATGACATGAAGCAGGTTGATAAAACTCTCAGCGACTTCGCCAAGGTGCTCGCTGACATCTACACAGACTACACCTCTCTCAAAAACTCAGTTTCGTCCATGTCCAGCGAATTTACATCGCTGAAGACATCGGTTGGACATCTAGAGGGGGATATGTCTACTATGAAGACTGACTTAGGCTCTGTTAAGACCGATGTTGGTTCGATGAAAACGATGATCGAGCAGCTGCTACACAAAGCGAATACTCCTGATCCTGCTCCTGCCCCCGTCCCTGCATCTGACAACTTCACAGCGGAAGATCGCACTGAGCTGAAGAAAATCAATCCTGCTATTTCTGGCCTTGAAGACAGATTAGCAAAGATTGAAGTTTGTGTAGGTCTCTCTGGCCAAGAAGACAGAGAACCTACCAACGCTGCTGAATCTACCCATTCCTCCCCCAGTCATCATGAAAAAGAGGGGGAGAAGAGCGCTGAAGACCTCTCCAAGAGCGCTGAAGACCTTTCCCATGATGAAT
Source organism: Saussurea involucrata (assembly GCA_033807775.1). NCBI lineage: Eukaryota > Viridiplantae > Streptophyta > Magnoliopsida > Asterales > Asteraceae > Saussurea > Saussurea involucrata. The sequence continues at coordinate 80,346,143 of CM066321.1, forward strand.
CTATCAGGGGAGAGAAGACGAATACTGAAGAAACCACCGCTGGACCTCAGGGAGATGAAAACCCTGAGGAAACCGAGAAGCTCGCCTCTGTATCTGAGGGGGAGCAACTCGAAGAAGAAGCTGAGAAAACTGAATCCGAAGCAGAAGATGATGAAGCCGTCGACATCCCTGATGATGAACCATCTTCTTCTCCAAAGAATGATGATGATGATGACGAAGATGACGATGACTTCTTTATCGTCAAACCTGCTCCGAAGATCAAAGCTCTTAAGGGAATCTCGATAAATGAACCTTCAGGGGAGCGGACAAAGACAAGGCCCTCAGCCTCTGGAGCTGAGAAAGGCAAAGGCAAAAGCGTCGCTGAAGATGACAATCTGATGATCTTGCTTGAAAAGCCGGTTTGTCAGGTATGCTAAACATCTCTCACTCCATCCCTCCTCTATCATACACTATCAGGTCTACTACCCAAGCCTATACACTTGAACCAATTCTCTCTATCTGATTCTACCCAAGTTCTTACTCGTAAGATCGCTGTGTTTCAGCTAGTCCTCTCCCCTGTTTGAGGATATCGCTGAAGGCTCCACAACTGCGACTTCACCAATAATACCAGCTGCTGCTGAAGAAATAATCCCAGTCTTAGATTTAATCTCTGAGACTGATGAACCAGAAGAACAGCTACTCTCGCACAGAGGCAGACCTTCCTTAGCTCCTCAAAAGCTAAGTGAATAGGATCAGAAAAGAAGAGAGGAAATAATAAAGCGATTCGAGGATCAGCGAATCATTCTGAGGCGTGATCAACTTCCTTCAGTTCCTCCAAAGTTCAGGATTTCCAAAAAGGAATACAAGGAACACCTCAGAGCTGAACGCCTAATCGCTGAAAGAAAGGAAGCTGAAGAAAAAGACAGAGAATACGCCATCCAGCTTTCTAAACGATCAATAAAAGACCCCAAGCTGAAAAGAGTTCCCATTGATGTTCAACGTCAGCTCTGGGAAAACGCCAAGAAGATAACTGAAGAAAAGAGAACTGTGTCTCAGTCAACTTTAGCCTGGTGCAAAGAAAAGGTCAACTACAGACTCTCTCCTGCCAAAATCAACAAGGTATTCATCTCTGGAAGAACAACCCTTGTTTCAATCGCTGAAGTCGAGATATTCAGAGAAGATAAGAAGTACGAAAAATTCTATGCTGAAGCCATAACGAAGTACGGTCTCTCTGAATGGTTGGATATCAGGTTAGCCATCCAGAAGTCCAAGTCGAAGTACAAGGAACATGTTGAAAAGCTGATCAACAAACAAATCGACTTAGTCTACTCCTGTGTGGATATTCCTCCTCCTCCTCCTCTCGAAAGTCAGAAAAGAAAGGCCTCAGCGAAGAAAAAGAAGAAATCTATATCTTCAATTGATGGCCTTGTCATACGAAATGAAACAGGTATTGGTTTTTCACGTGCTGAAGTCCTTGGTCCTGATCCTGATCTTTCCATGCTTGACACATCTCTTCCTCCTGGTGAGACTTTCATCCCTGGCAAAGTCATAAGCGAACCCTACGGGATATTTTCCATGACTACGATGGTGGAAAGCTTTTTCAACGCATCTCTGAACTTCACATCACTCCCATCGAACAGCTGAGATATCTCATCTACTGGTGTGACTTCAGGAATGACCCTCAGGCACGACATCTGAAACCCTTGATTTTTGAAGAAGCGCTAATCAAAAGAAAACAAGGTGTAACTGTTCCTGACTGGATGATTCCCACCACAACAATGACCCTTGATGAACTTCTCATTAAGGAAGAACCTTTATAAGCTGATATGATCGCCTTTTCTCTATTGTATCACTTATACTTCTGTACTTGTAATTTATTTCGCTCGTACTTGTAATCTTTCCATTTCTCTTTGTAACCTGATTCAAAGTTTTAAAGAAAGATTTCAGCGAATGTACTTTACTCCGTCAGTACTGAAAAGATCCCAGAAAACAGTAAAATGGACAAATATTTTATGAGTTCTTTTTATCCTTATGTTTTCATTAAATAACAATTTTCTTTGTTGCTATGTCATAATCAAATAGGGGGAGATTGTTGATCCAAACCCTCAGTGATTTGATAATGACCCTCTCTTATACACTTAGTGAAAATTGTAAGTAAACAATATGTATCAGAGTTTCACTATCGCTGATAAGTACTAAGATCTTACAGTACCGCTGATAGGAACTCTCGCTCTTTTAAGTTAAACATTCAGCAAAAACTGTTCACCATTAATGCTCTGAGTCTGTTCAGTCATTATGATGATCGCTGATAAGTTAGTTGTTTACTTATGATCCTTGAAGACAAGTTTCACGTCAACAAAGGTTCTATGCTGAAGTCGAAGATCAAGCTCAAGAACCAGCGACAAGTCTCCTAATGATGGGTAATTTGATAAATGAATCATAAATGAAAATGTTGCACAAATGAAAGTTATTTGGTAAAAATGCATTTTAATTTTTGTTGGAAATATGCATAGTTTGTGTTATGGTACGCGTTGAAAATACGGTCGTGTAAATCTTTGGATTTTGGTCATTCCCGACTTTGCGAACATTTTGGAAATTGTAAACCTTTTGGTTTTGGGGAAAAGATGTATTTTGAGTATTGCGATGAGTAAATCTTAGTTATTGATATATTTTAGCAATTTATCTTACGAGTGTAAATCTTTTGGTATAAATACACCTTGATGGTGTTTTGGAAAATTATTTGTATTAACCTAGAGTTGTGTGGAGTTAGTTAAGTTTATGAAGCATGTTTCGCATAAACGTGGGGCATTTACGTTTTATTTCATTTTATGACTTTTAACAAATGGTCTTTTGATTAGTTGAGCTTGTGGCTCGGTATTTGATTATGTTGGGTTTTGGGGACATTTGTCCAGTTTTGACAGCTCAACGTAGAGCTTGTCATGATTTATATTTATTTGAGAATTACATGTTTTGAATGCGCTAATTCATTCGTTTGGAGTCATGTAATGTTTTAGACCTTATTTCTATGGATCCATAGGCACTCGAGTTTTATGTTCAATGATGGGACGCTAGTTTTCCACATTGTAGCATGAAATAGGCATCGAGGTAAGGTGTAAGTCCTATGTGCTAGTATGTTTCTTGAATGTGGATAACTCAATGTATAGACCTAGTGGCTAGAGGGGTTGAAGTTGATACTTCATGGGTGTACGCTTTAAGTAGCCGAGCTCGACATCTAATACATATGTAACTTGTGTGATTGGTTTTACTAACTTGTCAAGTGGCCTACTGATAACGCCACTTTTTGGCGTTATTTTCAGTTCTCAAACCAATGAGATTGGCTTGCATTCAAGTAAAAAGGCGGGTATTTTACGGTTTATCGAGTGATTTATGCAGGTTATCTAAAAGGCGGCAATCATCGAGAAAAGAAGCTAAAAAGAGCCCAAAACGAGTCCAAACGAAGCCTAACGGAAGCCCAAAAGTCAAGCCCAAGACCCGCAACCGAACCAGGACCCGATCCGCGAACCAGAAATCAACCCATGCAGCCAAAAAGACACGCGCGACTTACCACGCGACTTGCAAGTCACGTGGCAAACCGCGTAAGCCACTGTTTGTCGAAAATCAGCTTTATTAATCGGGTTTTAGGTCATTATTCGAAACGCAACTTTCACACGACGGCGAGGGGCGATTTGGGAGCGATTTTGGGTGAATTTTCGGAGTCTTTGAAGCCACGATTGAGAGCCGATCAAGGAGACATTCAACACGCGAAGTAGATTTAATCACGGGAGAAGGGAGTTCATTACTACATCTTTCACATTCACCACGATCACGTTAATCATGTTTACATACACTTCCATTATCTTTTCTTTTGTGTTTGAATCCACCACCGACATGAACTAACCGGTTCGTGTTGGGGGTTGGAATGAATTCGGTTTATTAAGCATGTAAACAATTGACTTGATATTTTATCAGTTTTTCCATTATTAATGAAGCATGTGATTTTGTGTTTAATGCCTTTGAGAGTCTAGCTAGCTTTCAATTGATTTATTATTTTCAGTTGAGTTCGAGAGAATTAACTGTTAAAAAGAACTAGGAATTGCATGCCTAAGACGATAAATCGGTGATAGAGATATATCGAATAAGTCTTAGTCCCAATTGAACCGTTAGGTTGAAATCGAGAGATGAAATCTAGCCGTTTAATATAAATCTTGTTGATCCAAACCCTCAGTGATTTGATAATGACCCTCTCTTATATACTTAGTGAAAATTGTAAGTAAACAATATGTATCAGAGTTTCACTATCGCTGATAAGTACTAAGATCTTACAGTACCGCTGATAGGAACCCTCGCTCTTTTAAGTTAAACATTCAGCGAAAAATGTTCACCATTAATGGTCTGAGTCTGTTCAGTCATTATGATGATCGCTGATAAGTTAGTTGTTTACTTATGATCCCTGAAGACAAGTTTCACGTCAACAAAGGTTCTACGCTGAAGTCGAATATCAAGCTCAAGAACCAGCGACAAGTCTCCTAATGAACTGATGCGGATCAGCGAAGACTCAGATTTGTCCACTCAACGTGAAGTATCTAGTACAAGACTTCAGCTATCGCTGGACTTTATCATTCGCTGAATAGAAAATGATAATCGCTGAATCAACGAAAGCTGATCATGAAGTCCTCCGTACAAAGTACTTTTGTCTTAACCCCCCTTGCACGACTCCGTACGAAATGTCAGAAAAGAACCTCCGACTGTCTGAAATCGTACAACCACTCTGATACTACACTGTTCATCCATGCGGCTACTAAGGTTGTCAACCAAGGTCAATGACATGCAACCAACCAGCTGATGACACGTGTAAAGTGTATACTGACTTGCATTAAATGCATGCAGTATATAAAGAGATGAACCCACTTCTTTTGAAGCAACTTGCTAACTCTGGACAAGTTCAATCTCTTATCTCAAGATAGGTTATTATTAGTAATTTCCTTATCTCTCTTAGTGCAAGAAACCTTAGTGTTCCAACTTGTTTAGATTTAGGTTTATCCTTAATCTTGTTTCCGCAACAAGCTGTAAATTGTTAATGATTTATCAATAAACAATTTAGAAAAGTAAAATCTGTGTGTTTGTATTCAACCCCCCCCCCCTTTCTACAAACTTGTATAGGCCTTCGGGACCAACAAGTGGCATCAGAGCGGATTTGTTTAATCTCATAAACAAGATCTAATCTAAGATATTTCTCTTCCTTGCTATTATCTGAAAATGGCCACCAACACAAACACAAATTATATAGACAATGGTTCTCTTGCTAAACCCCCTAGATTTTCCAAAGATAACTTCAACTTATGGAAAAATAGGATGACACTCTTCTTAGAAGGTGTAGACCCTACTATGCCTTACTATCTAGAGAATGGTCCATTCATCCCTGTAAGAATAGATGCTGCAGTTCCATCCGCTGAGAATAGACCTGCTATTCCCGAAAGGCTGGTACCTAAGGAAATCTTTCAATGGACTGACGAAGATAAGAAGAAAGTGGCTATAGATACAAAAGCCAGATCCATACTATCCATGGCTCTTCCTGACGAAGTCTACCATTCCGTCATGAATCTGAAAACATCAAAAGCCATGTGGGACACAATATGTGTTCAGTATGAAGGAACGTCTGAAGTCCAGGACTCAAGAAAGATCAACCTGGTAAGACAATACGAAAGCTTCATTTCTGGTAAGAATGAATCTCTCTCTGAAGTTCACCAACGTTTTAATTGTTTAATTATAGATCTGAAAACTGTTGGTAAGGAATATTCTAACTTTGAAGTACTGACAAAGTTTCTAGAATGTTTACCTGAAAGCTGGGACAATTATGCTATGTGTCTCAAGCTTTCAAAGGATCTAAAATCAATGGCCCTTTCAACCTTATATGGCACGTTGCTGAATCATGAGCAATCGAGCCATCTTAAGAAGAATCTTGTAAAAGATTCCAAAAGCACCCATGTTGCTTTAATCTCAGAGGAACCTTCTACTCAGCGACCCTCGGTCACTATCAATGAGTTAGAAAGTAACTCTGAAAGGTCATCAGATTCTGATTATTCAGATAATGATGAATCTTTGGCTCTCCTAACTAAGAAGTTAAGGAGATTTGCCAAAAAGAAAATGTTTAGAAAGAACAAACCTCTTTCCATAACTGACAAGCCTAGATCATCAGCTTTTGAAATTGAAACTTTCATAGTTTCTCCCCCTTTTTGATGATTGTGAGCATCATGATCATCAAAACTTCAATATCAATTTCAGCAGACTTTGAATGTACCAGTAACAATCTCCTCCTTTTGATCTGATAAACCGTCAATTCCAAAATATATGTATCCAAATCTTTTCAAATTCAGACAAAATGAAAGTTGTAACCCTGAATCAACGAATGAAACAGTTAAAATGCCTGTAAGTTGCAAAAATCCACTTAGTACAACGAATACACTTTGGAAATGAGCTTTTTGATTTCACTCCACCAGGGCTTCCATTTAATCATCGAAAAACACAATGGAATTTCTATGAACGTTATGACAAGAAAACATATTCTTTGTGTGTACGTGCATGTGTAGAAATGAATGAAGCAACTTATGCTTTATCAGGCTCAAAGTGTGTAAACTGTTGAGACAACAACAAGTTTTCCACAGACTCAATGTGCATGATTGAAGTACGAAGGTGGGGCAAACTTCCTTCTTTTTCAATATCCAAACCTTCCGAATGAAGATTAGATAGATTATATGTTGCGTCTCCTAGAAAAATTGAAACATTGTTTTTTTGAGAAAGAAATGAGTAGCTGGTGGGGTTAAAACAAGAGTTGGCATAGGCTAATTGCCTGTTTCAATGATGGTCACCAAAGAATATGGACCAATCAGTAATGTAGCCGCCCGACTCAGAAAGTGGTTGGTGCAGAGTTCTCTTATTCTTTTAACTCTGTTCTCACACCCTCTTTCTGTTTTTAATCTGCTCACTTCTAACCAAACTCTCATTTACATTTTATGTCAACACAATGAGATTAGTCAACCATATGAGTTATCTCCCCCACTCTTTGATGTAGACCCCTCACCCCTCAATCACTCAAGGATAACTTCTTGGGTAGGAAACACTGGTTAACGTGAATCCATAGAAGTTCTGTATGCTCTCACACTGATCCCATGAAAGTTATGTATGACTTTTCCAAGTATTTATGTGTTTTACAAGAAATTATCAATTGTTGAGTTATTTGGTTGGTTATGATTATTTTAAGTATTTAACTTTCTAAATATTGTAAAACACCCATATTTGGGATTTTTGGGTAATTTGATAAATGAATCATAAATGAAAATGTTGCACAAATGAAAGTTATTTGGTAAAAATGCATTTTAATTTTTGTTGGAAATATGCATAGTTTGTGTTATGGTACGCGTTGAAAATACGGTCGTGTAAATCTTTGGATTTTGGTCATTCCCGACTTTGCGAACATTTTGGAAATTGTAAACCTTTTGGTTTTGGGGAAAAGATGTATTTTGAGTATTGCGATGAGTAAATCTTAGTTATTGATATATTTTAGCAATTTATCTTACGAGTGTAAATCTTTTGGTATAAATACACCTTGATGGTGTTTTGGAAAATTATTTGTATTAACCTAAAGTTGTGTGGAGTTAGTTAAGTTTATGAAGCATGTTTCGCATAAACGTGGGGCATTTACGTTTTATTTCATTTTATGACTTTTAAAAAATGGTCTTTTGATTAGTTGAGCTTGTGGCTCGGTATTTGATTATGTTGGGTTTTGGGGACATTTGTCCAGTTTTGACAGCTCAACGTAGAGCTTGTCATGATTTATATTTATTTGAGAATTACATGTTTTGAATGCGCTAATTCATTCGTTTGGAGTCATGCAATGTTTTAGACCTTATTGCTATGGATCCATAGGCACTCGAGTTTTATGTTCAATGATGGGACGCTAGTTTTCCACATTGTAGCATGAAATAGGCATCGAGGTAAGGTGTAAGTCCTATGTGCTAGTATGTTTCTTGAATGTGGATAACTCAATGTATAGACCTAGTGGCTAGAGGGGTTGAAGTTGATACTTCATGGGTGTACGCTTTAAGTAGCCGAGCTCGACATCTAATACATATGTAACTTGTGTGATTGGTTTTACTAACTTGTCAAGTGGCCTACTGATAACGCCACTTTTTGGCGTTATTTTCAGTTCTCAAACCAATGAGATTGGCTTGCATTCAAGTAAAAAGGCGGGTATTTTACGGGTTATCGAGTGATTTATGCAGGTTATCTAAAAGGCGGCAATCATCGAGAAAAGAAGCTAAAAAGAGCCCAAAACGAGTCCAAACGAAGCCTAACGGAAGCCCAAAAGTCAAGCCCAAGACCCGCAACCGAACCAGGACCCGATCCGCGAACCAGAAATCGACCCATGCAGCCAAAAAGACACGCGCGACTTACCACGCGACTTGCAAGTCGCGTGGCAAACCGCGTAAGCCACTGTTTGTCGAAAATCAGCTTTATTAATCGGGTTTTAGGTCATTATTCGAAACGCAACTTTCACACGACGGCGAGGGGCGATTTGGGAGCGATTTTGGGTGAATTTTCGGAGTCTTTGAAGCCACGATTGAGAGCCGATCAAGGAGACATTCAACACGCGAAGTAGATTTAATCACGGGAGAAGGGAGTTCATTACTACATCTTTCACATTCACCACGATCACGTTAATCATGTTTACATACACTTCCATTATCTTTTCTTTTGTGTTTGAATCCACCACCGACATGAACTAACCGGTTCGTGTTGGGGGTTGGAATGAATTCGGTTTATTAAGCATGTAAACAATTGACTTGATATTTTATCAGTTTTTCCATTATTAATGAAGCATGTGATTTTGTGTTTAATGCCTTTGAGAGTCTAGCTAGCTTTCAATTGATTTATTATTTTCAGTTGAGTTCGAGAGAATTAACTGTTAAAAAGAACTAGGAATTGCATGCCTAAGACGATAAATCGGTGATAGAGATATATCGAATAAGTCTTAGTCCCAATTGAACCGTTAGGTTGAAATCGAGATATGAAATATAGCCGTTTAATATAAATCTGGTGCTTAATGTGTTTTGGAATCCATAAGTTGAGGTCGAGAGATTTAACTTGTCCTTTTCAAAATGAAATCCGTTGTTGCTTGAAAGAGAACAACGGTGATCTTAAGAGATTTGGGAATCATTAAAGGGATAAATTGGTAATTGATTTGAGTCAAGCGTTTGCATGGGGAAAACCATAGGATTTCTAACCCCCAACTTTCTCTCTATCGAAGTTTCCTAAGTCGTTATTTGTTTCGTTTGTGTTTGAGTTGTAATTTACTTTCTGCAATTAAGTAGTTTAACAATAGCCAACCATCTCTCAATTCGACAGCTCAGTTAATAGCGATTGTAGTAATTGTGATATTTAGTTCCTAGTTCCCCGTGATTCGATACTCGTACTTCTCTAAGTACTATTACTTGACTTCGACCCGTACACTTGCGGTTAGATTTAGGGGGGGGGGGGGTGAGACCCACCTATCAAGTTTTTGGCGCCGTTGTCGGGGAACTAGTTGTAGCTAATAGCACTACCATCTATAAGCGCTATTAGATTGAGCATTTTTTTTATTTGCTTTATTCCATCACTTTCAGTTTTTTGGATTACTGACTTTACTTTCTTTCTTTTCAGGTACCACTTGGTTTATGCCAAGGACGACCCGAGGAAAATAGATTGAAGAATTCGATCCGGAGATTGAAAGAACCACTCGTCGCCTACGTCAAGAGACCAAAACTAAGCGACAGTTACAAATGGGTGACGAGAGACCTGTAGGCGAGAGACCACCGCGCAACGATCCTCCACCTCTTCGCAATAATCCTCCACCACCTCCGGAGAGGGTACTATGCGGTCATTTGCCAATCCAAATGTGGCAGCCGCACGTATCGGGATCCAACCTCCTACCACCGCGGCTAATTACTTCGAGATCAAGCCGAGTACCATCGTCGTGGTACAACAGAATCAATTTGGGGGAGCACCGACTGAAGATCCCCACGCACACCTACGAGCATTTGAACGAATCTGTAATACATTCAAGATCAACGGGATGGAGGAGAAAGCGATCAAGCTAAGACTCTTCAGTTTTTCTCTAAAGGGTAGAGCTGAAATTTGGATAGAGGGCTTCCGTCTACACAACTGGACTCACGGTTCTAAAACGCGGCTAATCAAGGTTTTCGCCTACAACTTCACTTCCTTAAAAGAAGGAACTTCGCGGAGTTCCTTGCCACAATAACGTGAATCTTTCATCAGGAAACATTCACTCACTTGCCAACTTGTCACAAAGCCACCCTTGAATATCCCAACAAACTCACATCCAAGAGCTCCCTCATAGGATTACGTGCAATTCTAGATTACTTCCTTGATACGACTTATGTCCTACTTAGTTAATATTTTCCTTCCCGAATCACATCGATTACATTTCAATAACGTTAACCGACTCATACATCCTCATCACTTCAATTCTCCATACTTATACATAGCTAACAGTAGAAAATCTCCACAATCCACCATCCGACGTGTCCACCAATCCGGGATGAACCAAATCCTAAAGACACACATTTAGACTCTCGCTGCATCCAACAATCATCCAATCATACTCGAAACAAGTTCAAGTTTTGCTCGCTCAACGAGGAACGACCATGCTCACCTGATACTACTTCCATTAGCTTAGCATTGAACAACAAGTTTACTTGAAACATCTCTCACCATAACACCAAGTCAAAACCAATGGTCCCTTTCTCCATACACCTACCAGGGTTCGTATACCCACCAACGACAAACTTTACACACTACTCCACACTTTCGGTGTCACTTGCCAAACTTCCTACTTCCAAGCTACTCACTTCTTCCGACATATTATCTTCACCTCCTCGCATTAGCATGAAGCACCGTCCGCCAAACATTTCTCGTCTCCTCCTCCGACCTTTTCTACAATGAAGATAGCACCTCTTCATTACTATACATAGTCAACAGTCTCACCAAAATTCTAACTCGAGGTATCCAACCGAGTCATCAAAAATGACACCGGTATTCGAAGCCACTACATGCTTCTTGATCTCCAAACTGTTACCTTCTCAGATAGTTCTTTCGCACATAAGAAACAATTCGCAATCCTTAAAGATTTCGCATCTACCACCACATCGTAGACTAACTAATCCAACATCTCCTTTAAATTTTTCCATGATCCCAAAAATATACTCACCCAGCGACTCGCACAACCAAAAACACTTGGCCCCACATTTGGGTAACCACCCACTACCGCTACGACATTTTATTCCGAGAATAGCCATATCATAACGCCAACTTACAACCACGTCTCCCAATAATTTGATTAACAAATTGTACACCTCATCCGAAATCCCCAAAAAAGCTTCCATCTGATGCTTCCTCTCTTAACAACACGTTACCACACCCTGACTGGCACATTTATCTTGGCAATTGATGCCACTAACTTATCCATACATTCCCTCCCACAACATCACACCGCAACTAGGTTCTCACAGGAATTTGTACACAGAATCAACCTTGTCTTCATATTCACCCGCATATATAACTAAATCTATCTCACGACCTTGTCTTTCCCCGAATCTAAATGGACCACAACTCACGATTTCCCAATCCACTCAAACATATTCGTTTCTTGCTGGTTCTTTGCGATCCCAAAAAAAACATTACATAAGACAGGGCACATTCCTTTACAATTCGATATAATCTATGCACCCACTTCGTTTGTGCTAAATACCTCATCCTTTTACGAACCGCCCAAACCTCATAAGTAAAACACTCATCCAATTAGCAATCGTCCACATTCTTAATGCCCACACGAGGTGTTCCATCGTCGAATATACATCTTTCCTGAACGACCTCCTACATTTACCCATACCATGGTAACTCTCTCAAATTTCAACCTCTTGACAACGCCTTCAGCTCCAGATACTTTAAATAGTTGTTGACTTCAACATTAATAGTCTACCTGATGCTGCTTCCCTAACCTTTCCGTTAACAAGGGTTCCCAACAGAACCGAATCCTTCCAATCATATCATAATCAACTTTATATCTTGTCGTCCTCACTAGAAGGGGAAAGATTTCGAGACTTACTTGAGAAATGTCAATATTACAAGACCACCCCAAAACTCAAGTTCGACGCCGAAGACATTTCATTTCTTCCTCTCAACACTACTCATAATGAGTTACTACAATAAATACTTTGACGGCTTCCAGTCCTTCCCCCGAACACAACCGTCCACCGAAAACCGCACTTCAAGTTACCGAACAAAAGTACAACTACCTTAATATAAACCATACAAACGTCCATTTCTGACTTTTCCACCATTCACCTCTCTTCCTTTATGTGAATATCAAGATCACAAAACACTCGCAACGGGTGTGACCGACACATCACCACTCTCAAAACATTTCCTTATCCGGAAATACGACAATATCCGCGACCTAGTGAGTTCATAGCCTTCATGCATGACGACACGACAATTTAAATCATTTCGCACATTTTAACATTAACAAGAAAACAACACTTGGAAACGAGTTAGGTACCCATGACTCCAACACTCTCATACTCCAATGCCTTGTACAACGATTTCGAGAATCATTGGTATGCAACTTTTCAGTAATACAATTTTACTCAACCAAAACGACGTTGTTACAACATAAACATATTGACTGAAATCTTTTTCTCATATGACTAGAAAAGTTATGAACGAAATCACATACACGAAGTAAATCAGTCGGCTCCCACACTTATTTATGATATCAATGTATCGATACTAATTTTCATTATAAAAGCTTTGCAGTCAAATGCTTTAATGATCTTCGCAACAAAATTTTTTCTCAACATGAAAAATAGCGATATAATTCGCAAATCACTAAGTTCAAAAATTTATTGTGTAACGTAACTAGTTCTGCCTTTTCCTTTAAACATACGCTTGCACGCGTCGACTCATTTTCGACAAGAAATTTGTTATTTACGCGTCTACTTTTAATCATTAAAGAACTCATCCAACACATTTAAAGACATAATGCATGAAACTCAACTTGCAATTGAAGGCTATTCACTGACAAGGTCAACCGCTGTACCCGTACGACTATCATTGGCACTCTACTTTCGACCAACGGTCGTTCCCTCATCCTTACAACGACTTGCTGTACAAGTGCTTCACATCCTTCTTGTTTGCCCAACCTACACAATCCTCGTCCTGAACAAGGATTTACAATTTATACAGTTTCAATCTTTGACCCCTCCAGGTCGATAAACACCCAATTCCTTCACATTCCGCTCTTCCAATAAGTCTATCCGACATCGATATCTTCTCTTAGACATCCTTGTCACTCTACCGTCTGATTGGAGAGTCATAGGCTCAATTCTTCACCTGATCTTGAGTTAAGACTTTCCAAATCCTAATCCAGTCCTCCCCTCTTGTTCGAAATGATCGTCACCTCAACACCAAGAATGAGACTCACTAGAAACTATGAGTTTACCCTTAATCAGTCATTCATCACCTTCGAACCCAAGAAGTTCTACCTCTAGGTGACTCATAACATTCTGAACACCATTCCTTCTACATGATATAAACATTATATCATAAGTAATCTCTCTCGATAACTCAACCCCTTGCTATCATTGCAAGGTCAGAACTCACTACATACTTCCACGCCCTTAGTCTTCTAAACAAGAGCAATTGAACACACTCATGTACCTGTAAATTTGTGATTACATTGGCCAGATGAAATTTCAAATTTACCTTACATGACGGTCCTCACTACCCTATTCTTAGCGCACTAATAGTGATCTTTCCTGAAAGCATCCTATATCTCAGCTGTGTTCCCCCCTATACTCCATAGTTTAAGTTTAGGCCCATCCGGTCACCTAAATCTCTTAAACTATGGCTCTGATACCAATTGTAACAACCCAACTCGACAAATAAAGCATAAACAACAATAATTAAATAGCACGCCGAAACGACCCCAAAGCAACATCTTAATACAACGAGTACATCACGAGGTTTGTGGAAACAACCTATTACATAGCTGAGATTTCTAAAGACTATGCTTGACATGCTAAATAAAACTGCTTCTTTCTAGCCCAAGGCTTCACGCTCGCGCTTTCTCTTTGCCCTTACCAGAGCCTTCTACTAAGTGCTTACTTGAAAAGGTTTAGTTTGGAAAATGCGAGGGTTAGACCATGAGGTCTAGTGAGCTCCCTCAATGCCACAGTTCTCAAAACATATTTAAAAACAGTTCATAACTTTCAAAGGCAACTTTTAATAAAACTTTCAAACAACATCACACTCGTAAATGGCACACTGAAGTCACTCGGAAGTGACAACGTGTCAGTCTCACACTGCCTTACTGGGTCACTCCTCCCATGGCATAAACGGATCACTCCTCCCGGTATGAGCACTGGCGGGCCCACCCCCCGACTTAGCCAATTTACGTCTAACCACAATGTATGCATACATCTCAATTAATCTTTCATACATGCATTTCATGCAAATAAAAACATCACATTTCTATTCATTTACTTACTTCAGAAAACACGTTAAAAGCACGTATTTTTAGTTAGAAAAACTCACCTGTCGCCTTAGCAAATTACTTCTCACGAAAGCTTCGGATTTTTAGGGGGAAACCACCTAAGATAATGACAGAATAAAAATCGTAAGTCTTAAGTCAACCCTTCTCCCTTCCGAACAGATTATCACTCTTGACTAATACTACCGAATCCAAAACCGTAGTTCCGGATTCCACAATCCGGATCCAAATCCGAATTCCGGTCTCAACGTCGCTCCGGGCTCCAATTCCGGGTCCAGTCCCATTCCGGATCCCGGTACACCCGGTTTCGGGTCCTAACCAGTTCCGGATCCATGGGGTTCCGGCCTCATTCCGGATCGCATGTGGATTCCGGACTACCACCCTTTCCGGACTCGTCCTATTCTGGACTCAATACCGGACTCCACTCCAGATTCCCATCCGGTTTCCCATCCGTTTTCCGGATCCATTCCGGAACTCGATTTTTCAGGTTCTAGACTCAATGGGTTTTCGGATGAATCACTCTGAGTGATCGACCAAAAGGAAATATTCTAACCGAAAACATTGGAAAAGGATGCAAGAACAAAAATGGCATTAATAGATACCCAAAATCTAGTTCCCTCTTACCTCACTTTGCGTAAAAACCCCCTTTCAACTTTGAGATAAACTTATAAACTCATCTACAGGTGCGATAAGATTAAAAGATTAGGAATTTACCTTTCCAATTTGATGCTACAGCTTCTCTGATGCAATCCCTCCCTTTGTTCTCTTCTCAAAATCACGAGCGTCTTCTTGATTCCTTCCTCAGTTCCCACATACACACAGTCGTTCTCAATGAAAGGATTTCCTAGGGTTTTGTGCCCAAAATGCTGATTTTATACCTTCTCTCCTTTTTCCACTTTGGTCCCTCAAGATTTCTGATTTTACCTTCTTTCCTATCAAATATGAACTCTTACATTTTAACCTGGTTATTACAGGACACGGTTGTTACATAGCACAAGTTATATTAATATAATATTCTCTAGTTTATCTTTCCAATACACTTCTTAAAAAAAACTTAGAGTGAATTATAGATTTGGTTCTTATGGTTTTGTGTTTTCTTTGACTATGGTCCTCGTTTTATGTTTGTTATGAATATAGTTCTTATGGTATGCAATATATTGTGGCTAGGGTCTCTCAACACTAACACCGTTAAGTTTGAAAGGTTAAAGGCATCATGTGCGGTATAATTGTCAATTTACTTTTTTTTTCAATTAACCTATATGTTTTAAAAACAAAGAATATTTAATTGTGGATTTGATCTCTATGCATCACTCATCATCTTTAAAACCCATCTATCATCCCTCTTAATTATCCTAACCAACTTTTCCGTAACTTTAATATAAAATATAATACATTCAATTTTAAAACCTTATATAAAATAATAATACATTCATTATTATTTTAATATAAGATAATAACAAATTTAATTTTTTTAGAAGAATTTCTATTTCTTCGATATTGTAATCGTAAATGAGTCGTTCAAATTTATAAGTTTTCATTCATTCTTCTCTACTTTAACCTTGTTTATGTAAAGAATATACTAAAAACTTCAAAATCTTTATTTGTATAAGATGCTCTAAAGAGGATAAACATTAAACAAAATCTAAATTAAAAAGCCATGCACACATTTATTCTAGGCATATTTCTTTTAGTGATACCCAAAGTTATTTTTAAATATTTCAAATTTAACATTATCGTAATTTAGCTAACCATATTAATCCTTTGCTGATGCTACCATGGGATGAGCTACCACTTCCGGTAGTAACGACTTATTTATGATTAAAATATCGAAAAAATAAAAAAATTTCTAACAAAATTAAATGTATTATTATTTTTATACCATTTGCTCTATTAGTTAAAAAAAACTTGAAATTTAACAGCTATTAAACAATTTTATCGTGCTTATTATATACTCTGAGATTTGATTCTCAATTATTTAGAGTTATTATTAAAAGTTTTGAATTGGCATGCTCATATTTTATTAAAAAACAGAATATTTAATTAGTTCATATTAAAATTAAAGTACTTAGGTTTTTGTCGGTTAGTAGTATGTTTAATATTATTTATTTATTTATTATATATTAACTTAAACCAATCCAATTCTGTACCCCCTCTTTTGACAAAGATTTACAATCATTTCCTACAGCAAAAAGACAACTGTCTTTTCTTCTCAGTTTTTCTGTAACCAAGTATTTGAATTTTTTTAGAGTAAACTCAACTTTTGGTCCCTAAGAGCATCTCCAACAGCTTTCCTATTTTGAAGAAAATGAGAAAAATAGGGATTTTAAAATACAAATAAGCTCCAACAGCTTTTCCAAAAGTTTCCTTAAAATGAGGATAATAGGATTTTTCCCAAAATTTTCTCCAAATATGGAGAATACTCCAAATATGATTACCAAGTGTTTTTCCAAATATGGGGAATCTGTTGGAGATGGGTGTAATTTTTTTGGGGGATTTTGACTTTTGCTTCCCTATTTTGGAAATTTTTTGAAGAAGCTGTTGGAGATGCCACAAAAAAAAACACAAAAAACACCAATTTTGGTGGACCAACACCAAAAAAAACCCTCAACTCCAACTATATTAAAAAAAAACACTAAATTTGTGGATCACACATTAAAATAACATATTTTATTTACTATTAACTATTTTTAATAACAATAATTATAATTTGTAAATATAATAATAAATAATCAGTAATTTATTTATTTAATGAATACCGATATTTTATATATTATCAAACCATTCTTATATATAAATAATTATAATTCTTATATATGAAAACTAGTTAGAAAAAAACAACAAGTTTCAATTAATAAATTTTACATAATTATTTTTAGATTAATTCAACTAATTTATTGTGCTTGAAAATAAATATTAGATGAATTAATAGTTATTAATTGATGAACTATGTATAAGTTAGTTAATTAAATTAATTTTTTATTAGTCTAATGGTGGGCCAACATGTTTGGCGTGTGAAAATCCACACTGCATATTTGCAGTGTGAAATCATAAACCGGCAAAAAAAATTGGCGTTTGGCGTGCGATTGGAGGGCTCCGTACGGCAAATCATGGGATTTACCGTGCGGTTGGAGATGCTCTAAGAGCATACACAATCATGGACCTCTATAGAGGTTAATGGTTTTTCCATATCAACTTTCTCTCTTTGCCATATCAGTTTTCTTTCTCCTGCACATTTTATAAATCTTTCACTTCCAATCATGAACTGGATCATAATTTATATAATAAAAAATTATAATAATTAAAAACTACTTATTATAATACAAATAATAATAATTATAAATTATAAATAGTTAAAATTCAATTGTTATATATAAAAATTACAATAATAAAACTCAAAATAAAATAAAATCAACAATGATAAATATAAAATGTGGTTTTTTATAAAATAAAAATCATAACAGATTAAATTTGACTATGTTTTATTAAAATAAATTTAACAAATAATACATAACAAATAAAAAAGGGAAATTAATTAAAATACCCCAAGTTTGACCAAGTGTTACCAAAATACCACAAATCTCTCCCACTTTGCAAAAATACCCCTTTTTTCCGCGATGGGAGCCCGCGATCGCGGGCCAGGGACCATTTCTGACACTTTTTTAAACTTGCAGGGACCATTTTTGAAAAATGGAATCCCACGATCGCGGGCTCATCCCGCGATGGGATACTTTTTGTGACTTTTCAATTTCAAAGGACCATTTTTGAAAAATTCCAGGGACCATTTTTGAAAATATGACCCGCGTAGACACTGTAGCACCCCGCGTAGTCCAATTTGATGAATTTGATTTGGAATGTTACACTTTTAACCCCTATACTTATTTACTAAATTTACTTTATACCTTTTACTTTCATTATTTTAATTTTACATTTAACACATATAATCGTTTATTAACTAAAATACGTTAAAAAAATACGTTTTAATTTTAACAAATTACACCATTATAATCGTCTCTTCGATACGTTCGAAATGAGCCCAATTTTGAATTTTTTTGGATTTATATATATATCATATACAGTTATACACTACATAAAAAAATATTTTTTATATTTAAAATTCATACCCTTATAGTTAATTATTTAATTTATGGTACATCTCTTTTTTTTCAATTTTTGTTTTACACTCCTATTGCATTAACATAATAATCATATATTAACTAATTCATTAAATCGTTTTAAATTATTATTATTTGAATGTGTTTATAGATATCGTGAATGACAATAGGAGAAGGTTTCACGAGAAGAATATGAAATGGGGTTTTGACAAGTTGGTATCACTTGACTCATTTAAGAATTGTGAAAATGGGTATTTGACGAATGATGATTCATGTGTGTTTGGAGCTGAAGTATTTGCAGTTACAGAGTATGCACAAAATGATCGATGTATTTCCAGCGTAACTTAGATTAAAATTATCTCCTTCAGTTCAGTCTCGTCCCGTCCCATCTAGTTCAGTCCCGTCCAGTTCCGTCCCGTCCCATCTAGTATGCGTACCAAACGCTACCTAAGAGTATCGTAAATTAAATAATTAACTATAAAGGTATAAATTGTAAATATTAAAAATATTTTGATGTAGTGTATAACTGTATATGATATATATTAAAATATATAAATCAAAAAAATTCAAGATTGGGCTCATTTCGAACGTATCGAAGAGACGATTATAATGGTGTAACTTGTTAAAATTAAAACGTATTTTTTTAACGTATTTTTGTTGATAAACGATTATATGTGTTAAATGTAAAATTAAATTATGAAAGTAAAAGGTATAAAGTAAAGTTAGTAAATAAGTATAGGGGTTGAAAGTGTAAATTTCAATTCGAAATTGTGATTTTGATTTGGAATGTTACACTTTCAACCCCTATACTTATTTACTAAATTTACTTTATACCTTTTACTTTCATTATTTTAATTTTACATTTAACACATATAATCGTTTATTAACTAAAATACGTTAAAAATACGTTTTAATTTTAACAAATTACACCATTATAATCGTCTCTTCGATACGTTCGAAATGAGTCCAATCTTGAATTTTTTTGATTTATATATTTTAATATATATCATATACACTACATAAAAAATATTTTATATTTAAAATTCATACCCTTATAGTTAATTATTTAATTTATGGTACTCTTAGGTAGCGTTTGGTACGCATACTAGATGGGACGGGACGGAACTGGACGAGACTGAACTGGATGGGACGGGACGGGACTAAACTGAAGGAGATAATTTTAATCTAAGTTACGTTGGAAATACATCGATTCTTTTGTGCATACTCTGTAACTGCAAATACTTCAGCTCCAAACACACATGAATCATCATTCGTCAAATACCCATTTTCACAATTCTTAAATGAGTCCAGTGATACCAACTTGTCAAAACCCCATTTCATATTCTTCTCGTGAAACCTTCTCCTATTGCCATTCACGATATCTATAAACACATTCAAATAATAATAATTTAAAACGATTTAATGAATTAGTTAATATATGATTATTATGTTAATGCGATAGAAGTGTAAAAAAAAATTGAAAAAAAAATAAGAGATGTACCATAAATTAAATAATTAACTATAAGGGTATGAATTTTAAATATAAAAAATATTTTTTTTATGTAGTGTATAACTGTATATGATATATATTAAAATATATAAATCCAAAAAAATTCAAGATTGGGCTCATTTCGAACGTATCGAAGAGACGATTATAATGGTGTAACTTGTTAAATATAAAACGTATTTTTAACGTATTTTAGTTAATAAACGATTATATGTGTTAAATGTAAAATTAAAATAATGAAAGTAAAAGGTATAAAGTAAATTTAGTAAATAAGTATAGGAGTTGAAAGTGTAACATTCCAAATCAAATTCATCAAATTGGACGAACGCGGTGCTACAGTGCACTACGCGGGGTGCTACAGTGTCTACGCGGGTCATATTTTCAAAAATGGTCCCTAGAATTTTTCAAAAATGGTCCCTTGAAATTGAAAAGTCACAAAAAGTATCCCATCGCGGGATTCCATTTTTCAAAAATGGTCCCTGCAAGTTTAAAAAAGTGTCAGAAATGGTCCCTGGCCCGCGATCGCGGGCTCCCATCGCGAAAAAAGGGGTATTTTTGCAAAGTGAGAGAGATTTGTGGTATTTTGGTAACACTTGGTTTGACTTAGGGTATTTTAATTAATTTCCCAATAAAAAAGCCAATTATTATAAGTTTTTTCAATGCATTAAATGTGGCACCATTATCTCTTCAATTATTTACAATTAAAAAATTTAAATGAAGCAACATTTTCATGGCATGGACCGCTCCATGCAGGTGGAGCGGTTTGCCATGTCATCCCTTCCCCAATGGTAGGTTTTTTTGATGGAGTGGTTTATGAGATCCACGTGGGGTAAGAACCTCCTATTGTGGATGCTCTAAGGTATAATGATTTCTTTGAAACAAGGACATGTGGTTTCATAAGTTGACTTTTGGTTTTCATGGTTCTGATTTTGCTCTAGAATCAGGACCTTACCACTAACTCCGTCAAATGGCTTCGTTAGTGGCAGAGGCATTTTCGTCCTTTCACCATTTTGTCCCATTTTTGCACTTTTTGTTTTTTGTTTTTGTTTAAAATGATTGAAGTATAGGGACCTGTTATGTATTTAACTTTATTCTCTATATATATAGCCATAGGTTCAAAAGAGAAGTGCAAATATTTAGAGAAATAGAGAAGTGATCTTGGCCATTTATTCGGTCAAGATCGGTTATAATTGGTCAAAAGTTGCGTATTTGACTGGTCAAAAGTTGCGGTTGTTCCAAAAATAGAAGAGCAATTTCGTAACTTTTACAAAAAACACGGACTGGGTTCATATATGAATCTGTGTGATTCGCATATGAACTATACGTTCATATATGAACCTTTGTAATTCACATATGAACTCTTTATAACGAATTCATATATGAATCTTGTGATTCATATATGAACATTTGTATTTCATATATGAAACTAATTAACCATAGGTTCATATATGAATTAGTTGAACCAATTAACTGATTCATATATGAATCTTTGTGTTCATATATGAACCTTTGTGATTCATATATGAATTTTTTTTAACTAATTCATATATGAACCTTTGTGTTCATATATGAATCTTTGTGATTCATATATGATTTTTTTAACTACTTCTCGTATGAACAAATTAACTGATTCATATATGAATCACAAAGGTTCATATATGAATTAGTTAAAAAAAGTTTATATGTGAATTACAAAGGTTCATATATGAACACAAATGTTCATATATGAATCACACAGATTCATATATGAACTCGCCTCGTGTATTTTTTACGAAACTACCCCTCTATCTTGTGCAGACCACGCACAGACCATGCGGGAAATTATCCGCTGCTTCTCGGTCAAAGCCGCCGATCTTGACCGAATAAATGGCCAAGATCACTTCTCTATTTCTCTAAATATTTGCACTTCTCTTTTGAACCCCTCTCTCTATATATATATATATATAGGGGTGGGTTCAAATGAAAACTCAAATTCAATTGTAAACGTGAGGACAAACCACAACCGTTGATTAATAATCTGGTGAAGAGATCAATGGCAAAAAAACACGGTGGCAATTTTGTAAATAAGTTGAAAACTCTGTCCATGGCTTAATGAATATTTAGCGCGCAGGGGTAAAATTGGAAAGATGAATATTTAGCGCGCAGGGGTAAAATTGGAAAGATGAGAATCAGCGCCTATTTTTGTTGAATTTTTATTTTCTTTTTTAATTAAAAAACTTTTACCCCCTTAAATTTTAAAATAAATTATCTCAAAAATTACTAACATTTTAATCAAACAAATTACATCAAAAAAACGAGAATTTCGTGCTCTTCGATATGACATCCATCATGATATAGTTTTTTTTCGATTTAACCGTTTTTACGTGAAATCGTGTATATGTGTTATATTCAGACTGAATATAACACATATACACGATTTCACGTTATAACACATATTCAGACTGAATATAACACATATTCAGTCTGAATATAACACATATTCAGACTGAATATAACACATATTCAGTCTGAATATAACACATATTTGAGTTATATTCAGACTGAATATAACACATATTCAGTCTGAATATAACACATATTCAGACTGAATATAACACATATTCAGTCTGAATATAACACATATTCAGGGTGAACTTGATCAGTCTCCCCCTACCCCATTGTTACTGGGTCAACGTAGTTCTCCGTCAAAACTGGTGCGTGGACCATCGACATCCAATAAATTAAGAGACGATCAAAGTATGATAATTGGTTTGCCTGCAAAACAAGTATTGGGACATAAAGACAAGAGCGCTAAACGAAAGGATGTCAATACCGATGCTTTCAAGCCAAGGCTAACAAGAAGTAGTGTGATGAGAAGAGATTGGAGTTTGGAGGATCTAAGACAATTAATGGATACCAGATAAAAAAACCAAAAAAGAAAATGAAAAAAAATTGACAAAATTATGAAATATGTGTGTGTGTGTGTGTATGGTTTAATTGAAGACATTTTATTAGTTTGATCTTGTTTTTTTTTCATGAATATAACTACCGCTAGCCTCATATTTTTCAGCTACATCTCGATTTGAAGAACTTGATCATCACGTGATATCATATACCACATATTAGGTTTTACCACACAATTATTGGTCGTGTTTATCGCATGATTTTATGTGTTATATTCAGTCTGAATATGTGTTATATTCAGACTGAATATGTGTTATATTCAGACTGAATATGTGTTATATTCAGTCTGAATATGTGTTATATTCAGTCTGAATATGTGTTATATTCAGACTGAATATGTGTTATATTCAGTCTGAATATGTGTTATAACTTGAAATCGTGTATATGTGTTATATTCAGTCTGAATATAACACATATACACGATTGCACGTAAAAAACGGTTAAATCGAAAAAAAACTATATCATGATGGATGTCATATCGAAGAGCACGAAATTCTCGTTTTTTTGATGTAATTTGTTTGATTAAAATGTTAGTAATTTTTGAGATAATTTATTTTAAAATTGAAGGGGGTAAAAGTTTTTTAATTAAAAAAGAAAATAAAAATTCAACAAAAATAGGCGCTGATTCTAATTTTACGAAAATACCCCTAAAGCTGAATTTTAGGAATGACTTAAATATGGCTGCGATCAATGGACGAGATTTGTCCTCATGTTTACAATTGAATTTGAGTTTTCATTTGAACTTTCCTATATATATATATATATAGGAAATACTGAAATTTGGTTTTTCTTTTGAACCCCTCCATATATATATATATACATATACATATACAGACATACATATACACACAGGGATGTGACCCACCATCTTTGTCATGAAACTCAACCAAATCGTCCCTGTGATTTCCTGATCTAAGAAAAGGAATGGAATTTTCCATTTTAGAGAAAGAATTATACTTGAAATTGAGCTTAAAGATTGCTCATTAACCAATAATCAAACCAAACTCATCTCTCTCTGAAATCCTCAGAACATGAAAGAAATCAAAATGAAAAAACCCACAAATTAGAAAAATACTCAAATAACATAGTTGTTAATCCAAGATCTTCAATAACATGCTCTGATACCAATTGTAAAACCCTAAAGATCAATCAAGATAGAGAAGATATGAATTCGTCATCCAATTATCAAGAACACTGTTACAAGCTCTCTAAGGATATGAGTTATGAGTTATGAGAGTGTTTCTAAGAGTCTCCTAAACTAACACACAACAAAACCTATTTATACTAAACACAATACAAGGTGTAAACAACACAATACAACTCAAAACATTGACTTTGACTTTGACCTTTCTATATTTAAACCTTGAAGACATATTGCACTAACAATCTCCCCCTTGGATTCAAGGTTTAAACAAATGCGATCAGCAAGCTTTAGCTTTCTTGAAACTTCGGTCTTCATCAAAGCTTGTCAAAGTCAAAACGTCATCCAATCTTCAAACGGCAAATAACGAACTTCTTTCTTCGAGCAGGAGAATATGAATCTTCACACAAAGCTTTTTAATACAATTAAGCACAAGTTCAAGAAAAAGAGATCACTGAAAGGATCAATCGATTTTCCTCAAACTCTTGAAGAATTCTCCCCATTACCATTGACTTGCGAATTTCATTCTTCAGTGTCGATCTTCATAAACGCACGAGTTCAAAAGAAAGAGATCACTGAAATGATCAATCAATTTCTTAAAAACTCTTGAAGAATAAAACTCCCCCTATCATTTCTTGAAACGAAGTCTTCTTTCTACAAATCTCCCCGTTGACATTAAAACGAATCTTTGATTTTAAACTTTCTTTGACATGAAATTGATGTAGACATTCTCCCCCTTTTTCGATGAAAGTGAGCATCACGAGCATCGAAAATCTTTTCAATTTCAGTCACGGACAATCTCCCTCTTCAAAAACATTTCTTCCCCTTGAAAAACACGAACAATCTCCCCATAAGCGAAAGATCTTGCTCCCCCTAAAAATAAGAATTGTAGGGCAAGTTGATTTTCTCCCCCTGAAAATTTGCATAAAATTTCATCAGCGCACAATTTACCAAACTTATATAAGTAAAATAGAATTCATTGAACAACATTTTATAACTATTAACATTTAATCATTTGAACACCAAACAAAAGAAATTCAACTTAATGAAATGTAACAGATATTTCCATCAAGTGAAATCAAATGCATGCGTTTGGATTCAAAAACAAGACATCATCGCATATCGAGTTACAAAAGTTCAATTTCAACCCCTTTATAAAATCTATTTGGTGAACTAGCATGCGAAATATGATTAGCAACAAGCAAATGCACCTCTAAAACCTATAAGAATACTTTGCTCTTACTCACACTATTTGTCCAAAAACAGAATTTTCACAAATTTACAGGTTTATCGCGACTTTGTATTTTCCCCAAGTTTCAAGAGATGTGTGCTCTTAGGCATCTTTTCATATTGTGCACATTGGCAACTTTTATTATGTGCTCATTGGCATCTTTTATAATCAAACAGTTTATTAAGACTAAGATACACCGTAAACGTAACTTTCTAACTGGTCCTATAGCAGGATTTGGGTCAGCCGATCCCAGACCAGTTGGCCTTAGGGGCTAGGTGACAAGCACCCCTTGGAACTTACTCTCCTGAACCAGAAAGGCTACATCGATATACCTTAATCCCATCTGTACCAGTAGAACATGGCTTTCTACCTGGTTCTATAGCAGGATTTGGGTCAGCCAATCCCAGATCAGTTGATCTTAGGGGCTAGGTAACGAGTACCCCTTGGGACTTAATCTCCCAAACCAGATAGGCCACAGGCACAGACTATCAAACTGAATGATTTTATTATATATATATATATATATATATATATAATTTTTTTTAGCATCTCAATCACTTGGTTCAAAAACGTAGTGCTTCCCCCATATTTTCGTTTCCATTCATGATTAAGACGAATAGGCTTTGTGAGCATTGTATTCTGTATAAGTCTAGATTTACACAATTTTGCACTTATATCAAAATCTCAAACATGTTTCGCTGACCTTTCGACTTATTTCAGAAGCGAAAGTAGAAACAAATATAACTCTGACGATACAAAAATGCTCGTAAAATCATCCTTAACACACATTTTATTCATTGAATGAAAAATTGAAGAATTTCACTTCATTGAATTAAATTTGTGAAGGTTCAAACTTTCAACGTTAGTAGACATAAAATATAACAAAATGTTACCTTTAAGCACATGTCCTAAAAATAGAAAGATATGTCAGTGAAAGGATATCACCTGATAAGTACGAGTTCTAAACTGATATGTTTAGAAGTCATAGCCTTTGAAGTACGGGTTCTAAACTGATTTGTTTAGAAGCCTTTACCGTTGAAGTGCGGGTTTTGAACTGATGTGTTCAAAATCCATTACCGTTGAAGTGCGGGTTTTGAACTGATTTGTTCAAAAGCCATTACCGTTGAAGTGCGGGTTTTGAACTGATTTGTTCAAAAGCCATAGTCTTTTATCTTTCTCCCCCTACAAAATACCAAAAGATTTGTCATTAATCACATGTATATAAAAAATAAATAATAAACTCCCTGAAAATATGTGATGTTCAATATATTCTTGAATGCACAAGTCATTCATCTTCCGAGAGTTCAACACTTGTCTCTAAATCTGCAAAACAGATTAAGTAGTTTTTGGTACCCAACGAGTATTGGGTCCTGACACGTTAAGCGGAGCTCTATAAGAAGGAAAATGGTAAGTACCATACCAATATTGAACATAATTATTATTAACAAAATCATTATTTACGCAATAAGAATTAACAAAAGAATTAACTTTCGTTGTAAAATTCTTATTTGGAAATGATGATTTTGGTACATCTTTTCCAGGAAATTTACCTTTTACCTTCCATTGCATGTTGACTCTTTTGTAGGAAGGAAGATCAGCATAGTATTTGGAAGACATATCCACAGAATGCTCGTAGAAAATGTTAGAAGGACGCATCGGACATTCTGAAAAACACTCGGAGTTGTTGAACGACCTCACTTTGTCTTTTAAGGCATTTCGTTCCTTTGTCATCAACTCGAGCTTCTTCCGAATATCACAATTCACCCTCTTTTCCTTCATGACATCTGTAGATAAACCCGCCAAATTTTTCGTGAGTTTCTGAATTTCTTGCTGAAATATCTTCCGTTCTACAGAAAATCAGCTTTCTTCATCTTTTCAAGCTCTTCACTTTCCTTATCTAACTCTTTTTGAAGCTCAGAAATTTTCTCTGACAGCTTTCCATTTATAGCTTCAAAATCTTTCCTTTTCTCTTCAAACACAAGTCTTTCCTTCTCCAATTTTTCTTTCTCTAAAAATAAGACTTTCTGAAAATCTGAGTTCTGCTTGGAAAGTCTTAGACATTTGAGTTCAACATCTTTCTTGTCATCAATTTCTTTAGTCTTTGACTTCAACGCCATTTCAAGTTCCGAAACCCTTTTAGCAAGGCCCATTCTTTCTTTCTTGAAATCTTCTCTTTCATCTTTTATTAATTTTTCTAAATCTGATAGTCTCTTTGTAAGCTCAGTAATCTTCTCAGAATCTTCTATCACATCCTTCATGTCTTCCTTTTTCTCTAAATCAACTTTCTTTTCTTCCGCTTTTGACGATTCCTCTTTGTGAATTTCTGATGTTGTCTGATTTGTATCCTCCTTATCAGCATTCTTCACTTTCTTTACCCTGAAATCAACATACGATCCATGCATTAGCTTTGTTAATTCCTTCCAACACAACATAGGATTATTTTTGAAAGCATTTAATCGAGCACAAGTATATTGTGGAAGTTTGGAAATAACAAGGATCAAATATGATGTTGCATCTTTATCAGCTCTCTTCTGATATATCTCTTCTTCAGTAAAATCTTCTTCCCGTTTATAAAGGATCAACGGGCCTTCGGTGAAAGATTTTATCATTAAATCTCCATTTTCTCTTCTCGAAATGAAATCCATGAAGTCGACCGTCCATTTCACAAAATCCGAATCCTTGTTAAGCATCGGAGGACGATTACCTGAAGCTTGATAAGCCATCGTGATCTAAACAAAAATGCTTAAACAGAACAGATCAGAAAACAGTAAGAAAGAGCTTAATTTGAACCGATAGTAAGGACAGAAATGAACAGTAAAGTTTGACCGAACAGTACAAAAAAAATTTATATAAAACTTTTTCTTGAAAAACTCTTAAAATGTATGAAATACACTATAGAAAAAATTTAATTATAAAAATTTTTCTCAAAAATTTATATAAAACTTTTTTTTTAAAATTTGTCAGAAAATTTGACCAAGTGTCAGTTTTCGCAAGCAACAGTTGCGAAAACCACCAGTATGCGTAAGCTGAAGAAACGAACAACCAAAGTTTTCGCAAGAAACAGTTGCGAAAAGTTAGACTTAGAAAATCTTGAAGAGATCTGAGGTATGCGTGGCAGAGGGATACGCAAAGTTACTGTTTGCGTTTCTTTGGCTTGCGAATAGTTACTGTTTTCGTGACTTTGAGTTGCGAAAAGTTACTGTTCTCTTGACTTTGAGTTGCGAAAAGCTACACTTAGATTCTGATGATCTTCAAAAGATGATGAATCTTGCGAAAAGTACGATGAGTCTTGCGAAAAGTTGATGAATCTTGCGAAAAGTCCAGATCTTGCGAAAAGTTCACAAAAATCTCAAAAACGTCTGAAATCTGAAAAATCTCTGCAAGAAACTTCACAGATAAGCTCGAAATCGATATGAGTTATGAGAGTGTTTCTAAGAGTCCCCTAAACTAACACACAACAAAACCTATTTATACTAAACACAATACAAGGTGTAAACAACACAATACAACTCAAAACATTGACTTTGACTTTGACCTTTCTATATTTAAACATTGAAGACATATTGCACTAACAATAGTTATTTCTTGAAATTTCATGAACCTTTGTGTTCATATATGAATCTTTGTGATTCATATATGAATTTTTTTTAACTACTTCTCATATGAATAAATTAACTGATTCATATATGAATCACAAAGGTTCATATATGAATCACAAAGGTTCATATATGAATTAGTTAAAAAGAGTTTATATGTGAATTACAAAGGTTCATATGTGAACGTATAGTTCATATGTGAATCACACAGATTCATATATGAACTCAGCCCGTGTATTTTTTACGAAACTACCCCTCTATCTTGTGCAGACCACGCGAGTAATTATCCGCTGCTTCTCGGTCAAAGCCGCCGATCTTGACCGAATAAATGGCCAAGATCACTTCTCTATTTCTCTAAATATTTGTACTTCTCTATTGAACCCTTCCCTATATATATATGTCAAAGAGAGCCCACCAATAACACCACACACCAAGCCCAAGCAATTAAATGATTCATTTAATGCTCAATGGTTGGAGTTTATTAAGTGGTCTAAACTTTGCCTTGACTCCTATGTGGGACAAGTTTTTCTCACATCTCTACTAAGTTCCAACACTAAGTGTATCTGAAGGTTTTGTATTTTTAATAAATGAAATTTATATGATAAAAATATTATTAGAAATCAGACGGAGGGTTCTACCAGAACCCTGTTCCACAGTTCCATATGAGTGTTCAGTTCTACGATTTCTTTTGGATTTCTCAGCAATTGGAGCAATCAAACGTTTGTTCTATTAATTTCTCATGGATTTTGATCTTCAATTTCGGTTTTCAGTCGACTTGATTTCATTTTATCTTCATCTATTCTTTAGGGCTCGGGGATTTATCGAGTTATGGTCTCCAATGGAGACTCCAAGTTTGTCTTTATATTTTGATTTTCGTTTCTACTACTTACTACTTACTAGTTTGATTTGAATCTAGGTTTGAGAGCACTGCATATGCGACACTTATGTTCCCCGCACTTCCTTGTTTCCGATTTCTACTTCTTCTTCTTTGAAATTTCTGTTTTTACATCTGATTGAGAGCGCGTATTTTCGTTGATTTGTAGCTGTTGCACCATGATGTAGGCTACTGTTAAAAAACTGAAGGGGAGTAGCTTCGAAATCGAAGCAAAACCTCATCACACGGTTCGTTTTCATACAACTCTCTTTATTTCTATGTGCAATTGATAAGAGGATAGGGTTTTATGCGCTATTTGATCTGAAATTTAACTCTAGAATGTTTTAAGAATGAGTTTTTTATGGTAGAGTTGTAACATTGGCAGGGTTTAAGGGTTTACGTATCAACTTCTTGATTTGATTTTTGTTTTTGTTTCCTGCGTATTCATTGACGTAAGAAAAACAAGTGGCAATTTTATTCGTTAGTCTTCTTAGTAGGTTTAATTATGTTGCTATGCTTAAGTGATATAACATGCAATTTTATTGGATCGGATTGATTGAAAAATTCTTGACTTTTATTATGATAAATGTATGATTTTTTTTTTGAGTTTTTTATGTTGTTTTTGCTGATTAATAATATTATTTATAATATATAGTTATATATAAATATAAAGCTGAAATATGGATGAAAAAAATAATACGCTCTTTAGAGAAGGAATTGATTTTTAAAAAGTGAATCTAAAGACAACCTTTTAGAGAAGGTTTTGATTATTTGTATCTAAACAAATATTCCAGTTTGTTCCACCTTGTTCCAGTCTGTTCCACATAAAAATCCTGCCAAACGTGGGACATCGAACCTTGTTCTATCCTGTCATGTCCTATCAAGTGTACCAAACGCACCCTTAGAGAAGATTTGTGAAGTGTAACTATAGAATATCTTTAGAGAAGGTTTAAGTAAAATGTCACTAAAGACAACACCTTTAGAGAGCTTTTTTGTAATCTTCTCTGAAGGTACTTTTTAGAGATTGTTAGACAACCTAAGGGGGGGGGTAAGGTTGTATTTTAAATCTTTTACTTTCAAAAAATTCTTTTTACAAATAAATACAGAATAAATAAAGCAGAGTATAAATAAATAAGTATACAACAATTATATAAACAGATATAATTTAAATGCACAGCGGAAATGTAAATAGATAAGGGAAAGAGAATACTTGACAACGATATTTTTAAAGTGGTTCACCAAACACAAAGTTGGCTAGTCCACCTCGAGAAAATAACACTTCTCGGAGATCCAATACGAACGTGTTCTTTACGGTAGAAACACAAACCTTAATACAACAAACGCGAAACACTCTTCTTTGAGAGATTAATGTGGATCACTCACTCTATTCAAACACTTACAAGAGGGTATAATTTTAATATGAATAATCACTCTTGAATAAGGTTTATCACTTGGATATTTTTAGAGAGTTTGATCACTTGAGTTGTGTTGCTGATTCAACTAATCGAGAGATTTTAATCTGCTATCAACTCAAGATTTCTTACTCAAAAATTAATTTTATCAGTTTAAGTGATTAGTGTGAGTAAGAAGGCAGCAGAATAATAATCAAATGCTGAGGGAGAATTTATTGCTGAAGTTGGTGTAGTCTTGAATGCTGGTGGATGCATGTATTTATACTGGATGATCAACAGGGCAGAAGCTTTCGCGGTATACCGGCAGCCCATCGCGGTATACCTGCGTCAGAAAAAAGGTACTGCAGAGGAGAAGGTCAACCCTGCAAAAAATCAAACGGTACTCGTACCCGCGGTATACCGCGTTGCACACGGCGGTATACCGCCTGACAGAGATCCTGACAAGAGAAGCTTCATATTGCAGAAGAACTGATGGGTGAATAGTGACGCGGTATACCGCGTGGACCTTGGCGGTATACCGCCTGAAATTTTGTCCAATGAGAGCATGGCAACGCAGGGTTACTTCGGCTGAGACTCTTTGCAATTAATGAGCAACAGTAAAAGGCATGAGATGTGATTTAAATAAAAAACATATATATATATATATATATATATCAGCGATTTATATATATATTTAATAAATAAAAATATATATATTATATATATATTTGATTCAAATATATTTATATAGATACGAAATATCCAAGAGATAAAAATATTTTAGGGTGTTTATCATTTTAAAATAAAATGACGAAACTCTTCAGACTTGGATTCTTCAGATAAAAAATTATCGAGATCATTTAAATATCTGCACACTCAGATAAAATATTAGATAACAATTAATGCGGTGTGTTTTGTAATCATCAAAATAAATATGGAGATGTGATTTTATGTGTACCAAAAATATATCACAATATTTAAAGCTGGGTACACTTGCACCAACAATCTCCCCCTTTTTGATGATGACAAACACAACGCTAAACACGAGAGCATACTCGGTTTCTCTCCCCCTTTTGTCGAAGCAAAAAGGGTTTAAGAAAGTCGCTTATGCTCCCCCTCGAAAGATGCTCCCCCTTAAAATATGAAATATTTGAGAGTTAGTATTTATCAAGGGTTATACTCAAGCATGCCTAAACCAAGTCTTAATTTAAAGAAGGCTTTTTTGTTAAGGGCTTTTGTGAAAATATCGGCCAAATTATCTTCCGAATCAACCTTTTCAAGCACGATTTTGCCTTTTTGAACATTATCTCGTAAAAAGTGATGTCTCAATTCAATATGTTTGGTACGAGAGTGTAAAACGGGATTTTTACTTAAGTTTATGGCACTTGAGTTATCACACATAATTGGAATTTTGGTTAGGTGTACCTCAAAATCGGTAAGTGTGTGTTTCATCCAAAGGACTTGAGCACATGCTCTTGCGGCGGCTACATATTCCGCTTCGGTTGTAGACAAAGCTACGGATTGTTGTTTCTTAGAGAACCAAGACACAAGTGAGAGACCTATAAAGGCACATACCCCACTAGTACTTTTTCGGTCAACAATAGATCCACCAAGATCGGAATCGGCGAAACATGTTACTTCTAACTCGGGTTTCTTTGCGTACCATAAGCCAAGATTAGTAGTACCTCGTAAATATCGAAAAATACGCTTGACAGCTTCATAGTGAGTTTGTTTAGGTGAAGATTGAAAGCGAGCACATAAACATACACTAAACATAATATCAGGTCTACTAGCAGTTAAATATAACAAGCTACCAATCATACCACGATAAATCTTTTCATTAAAATCGTTTCCCTCCTCGTCACGAGATAATTGCAAATTTGTGGTCATTGGAGTTTCAACGGGTTTGACATTTTCAAAGTTAAACTTTTTCAACATATCTTTACAATATTTAGATTGACTAATAAAAATACCAGTTTCACATTGTTTTATTTGCAATCCTAAGAAGTATTTTAACTCTCCCATCATGCTCATTTCAAATTCGCTAGTCATTTTCGCAGAAAATTCATTACACAATTTTTCATTAGTGGAACCAAAAATAATATCATCAACATATACTTGCACAACCACAATATCATTTTGAACATATTTCACAAATAAAGTATTATCAATTTTACCCATAATATAGCCACTAGAAATTAAAAAGGTTTTTAATCTATCATACCACGCACGCGGAGCCTGCTTTAAACCATAAAGCGCCTTTTTTAATTTATAAACATGTGTCGGGTTTTCAAAACTTTCAAAACCGGGAGGTTGAGAAACGTATACCTCCTCATTTATAATACCATTTAAGAAAGCACTTTTAACATCCATTTGAAATAACTTAAAATCTTTAGCATTTGCAAAAGCGAGAAGCATTCGAATAGACTCCAACCTTGCAACCGGTGCAAAGGTTTCGTCATAATCTATACCTTCTTGTTGACTGTACCCCTTGGCAACTAAACGTGCCTTGTTTCGTGTGACTCCACCGTTCTCGTCTACCTTATTTCGGAAGACCCATCTTGTGCCAATAATGGTTTGACTACTAGGGCTAGGCACTAAGTCCCACACATCATTCCTAGAAAATTGGTTTAACTCTTCTTGCATGGCCATAATCCAATCCTCATCACCTAAAGCTTCATCTATGGTTTTAGGTTCTATGGTTGAGATAAAGGCATGGAAAGCACAATGGGTATGGATTTGTGATCTAGTTGTCCTTTGGTTTAGGTCACCTATAATTTGATCTACGGGATGGCCTCGAGCGGTTCTAAGGTTAGGATCATCTATACCTTGTGGAATAAAGCACGGAGGGGCATCACTAGATTCAATATTATTTGTGGAAGGTTGGGTACTTAAATCCAAGTTGCTAAGTTGTTGTGCTAAGACGTCTCCTTCACGGATATTGTCATTTGCTAAGGGTGCACTAGGTTTGGGAGGACTCTCGTCAAAGCTAACATTTAAGGATTCTTCTACTACCATGGTCTCCTTATTTAGGATTCTATAGGCTTTGCTATTCCAAGAGTAACCTAGGAACACTCCTTCATAGGCTTTAGGGTCAAATTTGGTTAAGTAGGATTTGGTGTTTAAAATGAAACATTTACAACCAAAAACTTTCAGGTGAGCTAGGGAAGGTTTTCTACCACGGTAAAGTTCATAGGGTGTCTTATTTAGGATACCTCTAATTAGGACACGGTTAAGCACATAGGTCGCGGTAGCAACGGCATCACACCAAAACTTTTGGGGAACTTGATGTTCGTTTAGCATAGTTCTACTCATTTCTTGCAACGTTCGATTTTTCCTTTCAACAACCCCGTTTGACTGAGGAGTTCGAGGAGTCGAAAAGTTATGAGTTATACCATGTTTATCACAAAAGGCACCAAATTGTACATCATTATCGAATTCTCGTCCATGGTCCGTACGTATGGAAACAATCGTACAACCTTGTTGGTTTTGAATTCGTTTTCCCAAAATTTTAAACTTTTCAAAAGCCTCATTTTTATGTCTCAAAAATAAAGTCCAAGTATAACGGGAATAATCATCCACAATAACCAAAGTATAAAAATTTCCTCCAAAACTTTGAATAGCCATCGGGCCAAAAAGATCCATATGTAAAAGTTCTAAAACTCTTTGAGTAGAAATAACATTTTTTGATTTATGAGAAACGTGATGTTGTTTGCCGACACGACAAGCATCACAAAAATGATTATC
This sequence comes from Saussurea involucrata, assembly GCA_033807775.1. Taxonomy (NCBI): domain Eukaryota; kingdom Viridiplantae; phylum Streptophyta; class Magnoliopsida; order Asterales; family Asteraceae; genus Saussurea; species Saussurea involucrata. Next base: position 80,381,269 of record CM066321.1, read on the forward strand.
AAACTTTAATTTTGGCAGGTCACTCACAAGCTCCTTATTTTTTAAGTTTTGTATTAATCTTAGATTAGCGTGACCTAAACGCCTATGCCATAAGGTAGAAACATCATTAATAGAAGATAAGCATACATTTTCAGATACAACAGTTTTACAAATATATAAATTTCCTTTTACAAAACCATTTAAAAGAACTTTGCCATTTTTTATGATTTTACAAGAATCTTCTTCGAAGACAACAGTTGTATTATTTTTACACAATTGGCGAACACTTAACAAATTAAAATGTAAATTATCAACATGATTAACGTTAAGAAATTGAACATTATTGCAAGAGACTGTACCTCTACCAATTATATTTCCTTTGGAGTTTCCTCCAAAAATTACCTGTCCACCATCACATGACTTATATGATGAAAAGAGATTATTGTTTCCGGTCATGTGACGTGTGCAACCACTATCGAGTATCCAGTCCATATCAAGGTCAATCTACAATAATGAAGATGTAACTTTTATGGTCCCCATTTCTCGTGGGTCCTTGACAATTAGTTTCAATGTCAACCAACATGCATATATATAAAGTCAAACAGAATATATATATATATAATACATCAAACCATATTAATATATATATATAACACATATCAAGTAAGACAAAAAAAATATATAATATATTAAACAACTTTAATATATAATACATTAAACACAAATATATATATAACATATTAAACAAACACCATAAATATATATATATGTAATACGTATATATATATATCAACAAACAGTACATAGTAATATATATTACTTATATATATAATATATACAACAAATTATATTTAAACTATATATATATATATAACATATATACATAACACATTTAAAACCATAAACGCATACCACCGGGATTATCATTACTAAACATTCCTTTTGGAATCCATTTATTTACCATTTTAATTTTGCGATTATATTTATCATACACATAAAAACAAGCATTTACATTCGCATTATTATTAGGTTTAGAATATTTATCATGGTACATGCGAGCATACGGTTTTCTCGTATTATAATTTACATTATTTATTTTACGCACATACGGAGGTTTTTGCACATATTGATTTCTTGTATTTACTTTAGGTGATTCATAAAATCTTTTGATGGGTATACATGAACATTTATCAACACAAGTATTGGAACCAATGCCTTTTCTACAATTTATACGGTTAGGCATATTTAGCATGTTAAGTACCTTTTTATTACTACTTTCAAAGGCTTTAGCTAACATGTTATCTTTTTCATATGAAGCACATTTAGCCTTTAAACATGTAATCTCATTCTCAAGAATATCACATTTTGTACAAATAATATTTTCATGTGATTTTTTATTTAAGCATGCAATTTCTTTATTTAAAGCATCACAAGATTTACAAAAATCTTTTTCTCCTAATTTAGTTTCTAATTTAGCAATTATATCCATATCATTTTCAGATTTTTGTTTAACATTTTTTATTTCCTTTTTACATGCATTTACAGTTTCTTTTAACATAGCATTCTCATCTTGGTAACGATTTGCAAGAGCGGCCATTTTATGAAAAGATTCATATAATTCTTCAAGATTATTTTCATTATCACTTTCATAATCACTATCGTAATCCGAGTAAGAAGATTTTACCTCGTCGTCGCTTTCGGCCATAAGACAAATGGCTTGATAGTCATCTTCTTCTTCACTCTCGCTCCACGCGCCTCCAATGAAGGCTTTCTCCTTCTTCTTTTGGAACTTGTTCTTTTTCGGACATTCATTTGCGTAGTGGTCTTTGTCACCACATGAGTAGCAAAAGCCTCTCTTTGGCTTAGCTTTATCGTCATCACTCGAGTCGCCATTTTTCTTAACTTTTTCGTCTCGTTTATGGAACTTACGACTTCGATTTTCACCACCACGACGGTAGTTACCGTTTCTTTGAAATCTGCCATTGTTAGAAAATTTATTATTATTATTAAGAAATTTGGAAAAGTTTCTTACCAACATGGCGACTTCATCGAGAGTTTCGGATGGATCTTTCGAGGAGCTAGCTTTCTCCTTTTTCTTCTCAACTTTTGGTGTTGAGACATTGAGAGCGATTGACTTCTTTTTAACTTGCTCCCGATCTTTGTTTCTTTTAAGTGCAATTTCATGCACTTTAAGATTACCGATCAAGTCATCTATCTTCATTATGGAAAGGTCACGGGAGTCTTCTAAAGATGTTATCTTTTGCATCCACTCCGAAGGAAGGGCTCGTAGGATTTTCCTTATATAGTCCTCGTTAGGATAAGTGCGATCCAAACCTTTCAAAGTAGTCACAATAAGGTTAAATCTTTTAAACATTGAGTCAATTGACTCATCTTGTTTCATTTCGAATAGTTCATAATCGTGAACTAAAATATTCACTTTACTAGATTTAACCTCCGTGTTTCCACGATGAGTATTATTTAAACTTTCCCATATTTGATTTGCAGTTTTATATGTATATACTCTTTCAATTTCATCAGTTGTTAAAGCAGCATATAATATATTCTTAGCTTCAAAGTTTAAACAAAAATGAGCTTCATCAGAAGTAGTCCAGTCATCTATAGGTTTATCAATATAAACATCATCTTTCACAATGGTGGGTTTAAAATTCCCTTTTTCTATAATATTCCAAATCTTTTGATTTTTGCCACGCACGTGACATTCAAATAGCTCGGCCCAAATGCCAAACTTTTCAGTATCTATCAAAGGAGGTTTTGAAAACACGATATTAGTTTGTTGAGCCATTTTAGAAGAATAAGAGAAAATTATGCAGAATATTTTTGAAAGACCTGCTCTGATACCAAATGTTAGACAACCTAAGGGGGGGGTAAGGTTGTATTTTAAATCTTTTACTTTCAAAAAATTCTTTTTACAAATAAATACAGAATAAATAAAGCAGAGTATAAATAAATAAGTATACAACAATTATATAAACAGATATAATTTAAATGCACAGCGGAAATGTAAATAGATAAGGGAAAGAGAATACTTGACAACGATATTTTTAAAGTGGTTCACCAAACACAAAGTTGGCTAGTCCACCTCGAGAAAATAACACTTCTCGGAGATCCAATACGAACGTGTTCTTTACGGTAGAAACACAAACCTTAATACAACAAACGCGAAACACTCTTCTTTGAGAGATTAATGTGGATCACTCACTCTATTCAAACACTTACAAGAGGGTATAATTTTAATATGAATAATCACTCTTGAATAAGGTTTATCACTTGGATATTTTTAGAGAGTTTGATCACTTGAGTTGTGTTGCTGATTCAACTAATCGAGAGATTTTAATCTGCTATCAACTCAAGATTTCTTACTCAAAAATTAATTTTATCAGTTTAAGTGATTAGTGTGAGTAAGAAGGCAGCAGAATAATAATCAAATGCTGAGGGAGAATTTATTGCTGAAGTTGGTGTAGTCTTGAATGCTGGTGGATGCATGTATTTATACTGGATGATCAACAGGGCAGAAGCTTTCGCGGTATACCGGCAGCCCATCGCGGTATACCTGCGTCAGAAAAAAGGTACTGCAGAGGAGAAGGTCAACCCTGCAAAAAATCAAACGGTACTCGTACCCGCGGTATACCGCGTTGCACACGGCGGTATACCGCCTGACAGAGATCCTGACAAGAGAAGCTTCATATTGCAGAAGAACTGATGGGTGAATAGTGACGCGGTATACCGCGTGGACCTTGGCGGTATACCGCCTGAAATTTTGTCCAATGAGAGCATGGCAACGCAGGGTTACTTCGGCTGAGACTCTTTGCAATTAATGAGCAACAGTAAAAGGCATGAGATGTGATTTAAATAAAAAACATATATATATATATATCAGCGATTTATATATATATTTAATAAATAAAAATATATATATTATATATATATTTGATTCAAATATATTTATATAGATACGAAATATCCAAGAGATAAAAATATTTTAGGGTGTTTATCATTTTAAAATAAAATGACGAAACTCTTCAGACTTGGATTCTTCAGATAAAAAATTATCGAGATCATTTAAATATCTGCACACTCAGATAAAATATTAGATAACAATTAATGCGGTGTGTTTTGTAATCATCAAAATAAATATGGAGATGTGATTTTATGTGTACCAAAAATATATCACAATATTTAAAGCTGGGTACACTTGCACCAACAGAGATGTTTCCAAAGCGTCACAAATACTTGAAAAACGTCACTAATAAATGCTTTTAGAAAAACTTTTTGAAAAAAAATTGATTAACCTTTAGAGAAGCTTTGAAATTGTATCTAAAACCCCAAAAAAGTGTCTCTAAAAGCTAACAAAAACATACCGTCCGAAAACCTTCCCTAAAACTTTTAGCTACCCTTATATAGAGAATGTTTATGACGGAATTGAAAAGATTCTCTAAAGCCTTTAGAGAAGTTTTTAATACTTTTAAGTTCAAAACAAAACCTTCTCTAAAACCCTTTTTTTTCTTGTAGTGCCTTAGTTGTATGTTAACCGCTCCTACTTTTTTAAAAATCAGTCAAAGTTATCTTAGGAAACGTATAATCCATTTCCTTAGTTGCGTAAGATCTTTCATAGGCAATAGACTTTTCTTGTGTCTATGTTGCCTAAGGTCGAAAATATTAATAAATATAAGTCGTTGAAAATTTTAAGGTTGACCACCGACACCCTATTAAATATTGGTCAAATTTAACTCAGGCAACATATAATATATTTTCATTGGTTGCCTAAGTTCTGTGTTAGGCAACATACTCTATTGTTTTTATGTTGCCTAACGTAAAAAAATGTAATAACTCAAGTTGTTTTAAGGTTGACAACCAGTTGTTTTAAGGTTGATAATTGACATTGTAAGTTTTACTTAGGTAACGTAAAATCTATTGTATTTGTTGCTTAAGATCTGTCTTAGGCAACATATTTTTTGTTTCTATGAGTCCTAAGATCAAGACGAATAATAATATAATAGTTCCCATGCACATTTCCAACATTTCCTTTCCATTTCAAACATTTTCGTTTCTGAGGGTTTGGGACGCGATTTCGAGCGATTTTGGCAATTTTTGGCTTCCAACAAACATTGTTTTCATCATCAAAAGGCATTTAGAGATTCTTAGGTAATTATTATCTTATTTTCTCTAATTTTGTAGTTATTTCATGTTTATCTCATGTAAATTTGGAACGCGATTTGGAGCAATTTTGGCAAGGTTGTCTCCCTATTCCAAAGAACTTTGTACATTGGCCAGATCAGGTAGGATTTTTTGTGTATGCTTTTTGAAAAAGAAACATGGAAGGTATTTAATGCGTAAATAGTTAAATATACAAATTATTGTTTTGAGTTTAGATTGTAAAATAATTATTTCTCATGTTGTAGAATAAATCAAGGAGAATGTCGGAAACAAGGTTCTCAAAAAATAGGATCGAGCATAAATCGGGACCGACTTTGTTCCGGTTTATGTCTAATAAACTTTAAGCTAATGGACATGTGGCTCCTCTTCTCGGTAGAATTGCCGAGACCACTAAAAGTGAAGACTGTAAAGTAAGTAAACTTGAGTTAGTGTTATCAATGCTACCATTTAATTTGAATGATTCTTATGTATGCATTTTCTTCTTAATTCTTTCTTTGATGACATTTTGTTCTCTTTCTTATATGTTTATGTGCTACAGTTATGGGGTTATCGTTTTAAATACAAATATATAATTGTAACTAAAAACAATGTCATTTATGGTTTTAATAATGTTAACAATTGTTTGAATCGTATTTACATAAGCTTGTTGAGGAAGAGATTGACAAGATTAAGAACGCTTCCGACGACACTGTAGATTTTCTCTTGCCTTCGATATCTATGGTTAACGAGGATGGTTTGCGGCGACAACTTGTCGAGCACAACGAGGAGTAGGGGTGCTCAAAAACCCGATCAACCCGACCAACCCAACCCAACCCGACGTGGAAAAACCCAACCCGAAGTAACCCGATGTCCAATCGAGTTGTAAAATCTTCAAACCGTATGTATTGGGTTGATATCGGGTTACGATAATTTGAACCCAACCCAACCCGATGAACCTGATATATATATATATATATATTCAATCTCGTATACATCTCTATATAACTATATATATATATATATTCAATCTCGTATACATCTCTATATAACTCCTTCTCACACACACACACACACACACACACACATATATATATATATATATATATATATATATATAGTAGATGTTAACATATATATGTAAATTGAGAAAAACATTTGATGACTATATGTTTAAGATTTAAGAAATATGCAAATTGAAAACGTCAAGTTATTTGATCATATTTGGTTTAGACATTTTTATATATAGTATCTAAGTATTGTCTGAATTATCGGTTGTATTTTAAAGACATGTTTCCTTTATTTTTATGTTTTTAATTTTGATTTCACCTTGTTTAAACACAACCCGACCAACCCGACTAACCCGATCAACCCGAACGGGTTGGGTTGGGTTGGGTTGGGTTGAAATTTTTTCAAACCGCCAACATTGGGTTGATGTGTCGAAATGCCTTCAACCCGATCAACCCAACCCGTGAGCACCCCTAACGAGGAGATTCACTAGCTAAAAGAGGGAGAAAATGAGGCAAAAAAGGAAGCCACCAGACAAAGAGAGATGATATAATTTTTTATGAGTATGTTCGGTGCTAGTGATGCAAACTCTAACTCAACAACCCCGACGAACAATGCTTTAGGTTAATTTTTTATTTTTATATTGTTTGCCTACTTTTGGACTTATTTAGGGAAAATGTTATTTTTCAATTATTGAACTTATTAGTTTTGTTTGGTTATGGGAGTTGTTTTCCGGTTCACATGTGTTTGCTCGTTTTTGGGAGTTTGCAGAAAACATGTTTGTTTGTTTACAAGATTTGTTTGTAGAAATCGTGCAAGTAAAAAGCTGCAGCATGGTGCACAAAATGAGCAGTAACGTTTTTTTTATAAAAAATTTTAGGCAACTTATAAACAATATAAGTGTTGCCTAAGAGAAATATTATATTATTTTAATTACAGTTCAAAGTCAACATATCTAAATAGATTAAGTTGTTTTAAGTGCGTGTAAGACAACATATGCAAATAGAGTATGTTGTCTAAGCTGATACCTTAGACAACACGTGCATAAATCTAATGTTGCCTTAGGCCTTCCGTAGCGGAGGCGGGATGGGTTCGGGGTTGGGTTCGGGGTCAGCGGGGATGGGCTACGGGGAAAGCGGGGTTGGCGGGGCGGGGATGGGTTCGGGGTTGGGATCCCGGATCATCCCGAAGGTTTTTAAAAAAAAAATGTTTTAATTAAATTTTTAAAAATATAACCGTTGAACGGCTCTATTACTAAAAAAAATTATTTTTCTCAATTTAATCCCACTATATATTTAACCCTCAACCTCTTATTTCTCACACCTCTCAAATTCTCTCAACCTCTTATTTTTCACACCTCTCAAATTCTCTCAACCTCTTATTTCTCACACCTCTCAAACTCTCTCAAATTCTCTCAACCTCTTATTTTTCACACCTCTCTCATCATGAATTCAAACAGAACACCTACATCCCGTCGTAACCGACCGAATACACCACAATCGCAAGAAGATCAAGAGCTTGGTTTCCAAGCGTTTACACAACAAGGTTATCATCCGCAATTTTCGCAACAAATTCCGCCACAATGGTCGCAACAAAATCCGCCACAATATCCGCAACAATTTCCCCAACAATTTCACCAACAATTTCACCAACAAATTCCTTACCAATTTACACGTCCCGGGTTGATTGAACAAGGTTTTACTCCGGCCAACTTCAATCTCGACGACGACATTGTTCCGGAAACCCAACCTTCTACCCCGAACACACCACAATCTATCCCGGCACAACAATCTAACCCGGAACCATCAAATCCGAGACCAACGAAAGCCGCCAAACAAACGTGGAGTAAAGCCGAGGAACTCGCGTTAGTGTCGGCGTGGGTTGACGTTTCGGAGGACCCCGTGGTCGGTAACACACAAAGCGGTGGTAATTATTTTTATTGATATTATTATTATTATTATTATTATTATTATTATTATTATTATACTTAATTTTACATAAATGTAGGAAGTTTTTGGGGCCAAATCGGGCATGTGTTCTTTACTCGCATGGGTCGTGAACCAGGTTATAGATCAACCCATCAACTCAATAGCAAGTTCAACGACCTCAATAAAAGAGTTAATTCGTTTGGCGGCATCTACAACAACTTGCTCAATAATAGATCAAGCGGGATGAGTGAGGCCGATATATCCCGAACGGCACACGAACGGTATCTAGCACGCCATAAAGTTGCTTTCACTCACGAACAAGCTTGGGACGTCCTAAAAAATGTCCAAAATGGGGAGCCGTTCCAACGATGACGACAACTTCATCGCGGGGTTCAAAACGTACCCAACCTTCCGATGATGACGATGACGAGCAAATTCAACGACCCATCGGGAGAAACAAGGCAAAAAAATCATCAACGAGTAATACGTCCGGGGCGAATACGGACGAAAGTGTTACTCAGTTGTTGACGACGTTCAACGACAAGATTGATGATACAATGAAATACAAAATGAAAAAAATCGATCTCGAACTTCAAAGGTTAGAACACGAACGAGAAATCGAACGAGATAAACGATTTGAGAAAGACTTCGAGTATTTCATAACCCCGCATGATCACCTTACGGGAAACGCTTTGAGGGCTACTTTAGCGAGAAAAGAGCAAATTCAAAAATTTCATAATTGGTAGTGTTTTGTATTTTGTATTTTTTATTTTTAATGAATGATATGAATTTTAATTTTTATTATTTATCTTATTTTTATTTATTAAAAAATATATAAATATTTTTATTTTGTTAAATAATTAAATGTATAAATAAAAGAATTAAAATAAATGAGGTGGCAAAAGAGTTTGAGGAAATGGGGTACGGGTGTTTAGGGATCGAGTGAGGGATGGAAGAAAAGCTGATGTGGCGCTGATGTGGAGTGGAATCTTTGAAAGATGCTGTCCATGGAGTACTGATGGCCTTAGTGTTTGTTTGGTGCAACATATGTTTTTCCATAGGCAACGTAACCTTTTACGTGTTGCCTAAGGAGTTTGTCTTTGTTTCCTAGATTTTTATGCAACATTGAGAGGCAATCCCACTTAGGCAAAATGGACTTGTTGCCTAAGCTTAGGCAACACATAAACCACTCTTAGATACAATTTTTTATTTGTTGACTAAATGGCATTTTAAGGTAGTGAGTAGACCCATATAGTGGTTTAAATTCCATGAAGGTGTTAATGGTGCATGCTATTCAACACTTAAAAGTGGTGGTGGAATACTAATCAAAGATTTTGACTTCAACCTTGTGATGTGAATGCATCACATACACTACAAAAATAAATTAATATTATTGACGGAAAATTCGTTTGTATCAGATTAAAAATCGTGAGCAATGGTATCATCGATAGATCCGTCGGTAATATTTGAATCTGTCAGTGATCTGTTGGAAATTACTAACGGATTTAAATTCGTTGGTGATACTGATTTCTTTAGTGACGTGACCAAAAAACCATTCGTTGTATCAAGAACGATCTATCTTGATTCTTATACAAACATAAATTAAATTTCACATGATAAAGTATCGATCACAACGAAAATATGATCACACCATACCCTATAATCATTTTGTTCCAAATGAAAATACCGAATTCCATTCGAATATAACCTAAGCTTGAAAATACGATTACATCCACAAGCATTATAAAAATAGAAATAAAACAGTAATAATACATACAAGTGAAAGTTATAAGTACATATATATATATATATATATATCTGGTTGGGTGAACCTAGTTTGTGAAATAGCATTAGCAAACACAATCGAGCCAACTTTATCTTTGGTGAGCACAAGCTAAACTAAAATCTTGTATTCATTATCCTCTCAATCATATCTCTTGGTTGCCTAACCCGCATGCTCCTCACCCCACCCTTTCTCTCTCTACAACTCCACCCTCACTCCTATATAATCCATCTCAACCCCCACTCCTCTCTTCTACCCATCCAATCTCAAACTCTATTCATCACCACCTTCAATTCCATGGCGGTTTCCGGTTTCGAAGGCTTTGAAAAGCGTCTGGAGCTTCAGTTCTCCAGCCATGATCCGGTCATCGGAATTGGCCTCCGGCAACTGGACTTCAACTCCGTCGAACAAGTTCTTCATCAAGTACAATGTACAGTTGTTTCTGCACTTGGAAACCAACACTTTGATTCCTACGTTCTTTCTGAATCATCACTCTTTATTTACCCTACAAAAATCATCATCAAAACATGTGGCACCACTCAGCTTTTGAAATCGGTTCAACCATTTATCCATCATGCCACCACCCTCAACTTCCATTTAACGGAGCTCCGTTACACCCGTGGAAGCTTCATCTTCCCACAAGCTCAACCCCATCCTCACACAAGCTTCCAAGAAGAAGTTGTCTATCTGGAAGATAGTATTCCCACAAGTCTTTGTTACAGAAAGGCTTCTGTTATTCCTTCGAAACTCACTTCGCATTCATGGCATGTGTTTTCCGCCGGAGTTGTTGAATATTCCGATGACGTGGAGCTGAGTCAGCTGGGTTTGTACACCGTGGAGGTGTGCATGACGGATCTTGACCAAACCCTAGCTCGCAAGTTTTTCCGACAAACAAATGACGGAAAAAACGGAGATTCTGCTGGAAGAGAGATGACGGAGATAACGGGAATTAACCGGATTAACGTTAATGCGGAGATTTGCGATTTTGCTTTCGACCCATGTGGGTACTCCATGAACGGAATCGACGGCGACCGTTACTCGACGATTCACGTGACGCCGGAGGATGGTTTTAGCTATGCAAGCTTCGAGTGCGTTGGGGATATTTATAATGATGACATGGCTGAAATGGTGAAGAAAGCTGTTAAAGTGTTCGGAGCCGGAACGGTTTCGGTCGCCACCACCGCCGCCACCGCCGACATGTGTACACGTATTAAGGTTGCGGTGGAGGAGGTTGGGATGAAATGCCGGAGTTATAGTATGGATGAGTTTCCGGCCGCCGGGACGGTGGTGTTTCAAACGTTCACAACTCGCCGGATTAGAATATGATAGAAAAATATTATTATTAAGATGATGGAAGGGCATGCATGATGACCATGAACATGATGTGATGATGCATGAGTGATATTGATGTGCATGTCATAGGATGGTGGGGTTGACTTGTGTAGAAAGATATATTAAAAAAAATGGAAAAAAAAGTTAGAAAGGTGAGGGTGAGGATCTTGACATGGCAAAATTTGAGGGGGATATGATGGTGTGTATGTGTGTTTATGTACATCATGATCATAATGTACCCCACTTTGGTTTGTCACGCCTAAGATTTTGAGGATATGTGTTTTCTAGTGGAAAATATTTGGTTCTTCAATCATATTCTTTTACTGAGTTGGTTTTATTGTTGGTTTAATAACAAGATTTATCAATAACAATTAGTATACATTTTCGACAATAGGGGTGCGTTTGGTACACTGGACAGGACAGAACAGAACATGGTTCACTGTTCCACGTTTGGTAGGACCTTTATGTGGAACAGACTGGAACAAGGTGGAACAAACTGGAACAAACATGTTCCACCCCCACCCATGGAACAAGCTAGACTTAACAAGGTGAAATAGGCTTATGTTTTACCAATATAATCTCAAAATAAAATCTAATTCTATTCTAAAACATCAAATAAACATTCTATTTCATATTTTATTCATTCTTTAAATTTAGCAAAGGTAAATTGGTCAATGGTATATGTTCTGTTCTATCCAGTTCTGTCTTACCAAAACGTGGAACAGTTGTTCTGTCATGGCATGTCCTGTTCTGTTCCACATTGTCCTGTCATATCCTGTTTGCGTACCAAACGCACCCTAGAACTAGAAAACGATTTATCGGTCATGTATAATCATGGTTCAGTATTGACATGGATGTGTGTATGTACTATTTAGTAACGTTAAAATTGAAATACTTGATTAGAAACGAAAAGGGTATATGGTAAAAGGGTGTTTTAGACATTTAGACAATAGTTAAGAAAATTCTTTAAACTATTTATCAGATCAAACTTTAATTACTTGTGACCAAGCTCGTTTTATCTGATAATAACCACATACTTATTCAACTAGTTATCAATTGACACGTACTAGAAATGAACTTTATAATAAACCTAGCTCATTATATATAATTAAGTTCATCTAAATACGCATGCATATGCACGAGGGTGACAACACATAGGCGGCATCATATTATATATCTATAAATATAATATCTTTTCGAGCTATATATATATATATATATATATCCTATTGAAATGAGCATTTTTGTTCTACACCAAACCTTTTTAACCAAAAGAGTTTTTAGATTCTTTTTTTCTTTTAACAATGTTGGTTTTCCCTGGTTTAACTGTGAAAACAGGATTTAAACCCGATAACTATCGAAATATAAATCCAAGGTATTACCATTTGAACAGATCCAATATTTTTATTGAGTGAATAAACGATTTTAGATTGGGGTTAGATAAAACTTTGTTTTTATTTTAATTAGTACAAGATATTAATATCAAAGGTTTTAGATAGAAAATATTAAATTATGAAAATATGTGAGTTAGATAAAAGTTACAGTAATGTATATAAATAATAAAAAATAAAATTAAAGAGATAATTAATTAATATTTAATATGATGGTGATAGATGCCACATTTGGGCTTGTTGTTTGGTAACATAATCATCATGGTTCTTGTAACTTGTAAATATATTTGAGTGGCAAAAAAGAGTTTGTAGTGTGCCACAAACTAACGACAGAATAAGTGACCTACCTTTGCATGCCAAACTACCATTTCCACCTCATTTAATAATTTTTTTTTTAATTTCTTTAGTTTTCAATATAAAATAAATGAAATTGCTTTAAATATAAAAAAATCTAATATAAAATAAATAAACTAACAAAACACATGAAACTTTGATTTAAATAAAAAAAAGATTTATTTAATTAAAAGGATTTGCATGAGCATGAGAGAATGTTTGATTAAATAATTGGAAATTTTGGGTCTACACCACATCTTGACGTGAAAGAAAGCCACGCCGTTTTTTTTAAAAGATATAAATTTATATATAAATATAATGAAAGAATATGTTATATTTATTTAAAACATATATACAATGCATTATGCATACACAAAGTTATTAGATATAATTATTGAAGAAAAAAGAAGAGAGTTATAAAGGAGAACAAGAGTGGTGTGTATGGGGTCGTATTGTCCCAACAAACCTGTTTAAAATTGAGACACAAGTGGCAAAGGATGCCATCCACCGGCATATAAATGTTTCTAGTTGCCATAGACCAACCATAATTTTCAATTATAAACACCCACCCTTTGTCATTTTTATATACATATATATATATATATATGGTTGGGTTCACGTGAGACCAACATGTTTTCGTGAGACCACAAAATAACACTAAACCTTCACAACAATTCATTGTGAAGGTATGAAAAACAGCGAACCTTCACAACAAAAACACTGTGAAGGTTTACCTTCACAGTCTTTTGCTGTGAAGGTTTAGTGTTATTTTTGTGGTCTCACGGGTCTCACAGAAATAGCTTGGTCTCACATGATCTCAAGTCTCTCTCTCTCTCTCTCTATATATATATATATATATATATATATGGTACAAATCAAATACAAACCATGTATTTGTTGCACCCCTTACAAACCAATTTGCATATATGCATAATCTGAGATGCATATATGCAATATCCCATATGAATGTATGTCCATTATATGTATAGGGAGGTTCAGGGGAAAATCTCAAAAAAACGGAAAACTGAATAACACCCTGGTGGTCCTTCATCTGGACGGTATGCACATGTGCATACAGGTAACTTATGTTTTTTTTTTGTTTTTATGCACATATACACATGTGCATGTTACAAATTATTTGCACCCTCTAGATGAAGGGCTACCAAGGTGTTCTTCAGTTTTTCGTTTTTAAGGTTTTCCCCTGAACATGACCCTATATATATATGGTTGAGTTCTGATAAAAAGTTGAGGTTAACATGAGAAACATGAGAAGTGGTTATCAACCGTTGGATGAATAATGGATACACACTAGGATGAGATACACCAAAATTAGATATACCAAGATACATCAAGATTAGATATACCGATATACGTAAGGCATTACCTATTAAAGCTTAAAATCATAATTACCGATATATGCATAATTACAAGTTTTTTTAAACCTGATACCAACTCCACGACCCCACCACCCATTTTGTGATTTTGGGATGGCTTAGAGTTTGCTTTTCACCTGGTGAGTTTTTTCTTCGCCATCGATGACTATCCATACTTCCAGAACCAAATTTGATTTGATTCCTAAGACCATTCGTACCACCCATGTAAGACCAAACTTCTTTTTAAAGTGTCACATCAACTTTGTAATAACACCTTTCACATTCATGCAAGACCAAACTTCTTTCTTAAGTAATAAATTATAATATAGATAACTATAATATAACTAATAAATTATTTATAAAATACAGATAACTAAAATTTTACTTTTGTTTTTTCTTTTACTATATTTTGTGTAAATATAATTTAATTAGCAAATAAAATACATGGATATATTGAAAACATGCAACGTTTACTAAAGTACAAATATTACACAAAATACACAATGAACATTACATATTACTGATTTTTCTTCTTCTCCAAATATAATTTAATGTACTTTTATTTTAGTAGTTTAAATAAAAAACATTGCATAAAAATATCATTTTTTTAAAATAAAGCCTGGATAAAAATTTTAATAAAAAAATAAAAAAATTAATGTTCAAATAAACTAATAAATGAATTAAATTTAATAACCATATTAATAATTAATGTTTAAACAAACAAATAAATTAATTAAATTAAACAAAAATGAGTTTGTTTAATATATATTTGTTTGTGAAATACCTTTCTAATTGTAAAAGGAGTTGCTACACTTGCAAGACCTTCCAAGCCACATGGCATGCCATGTCATCTTGCAAGGTCTTGTACAAGAGGTGTGTGGATGCTTTAAGAGGCATACCTCTCGAGCCCCCAATTATTTGCAGACCCCAAGAGAACTCAAAATTTCAAGTGATTTCTAAATTTCTTCCGCTCTCGTTTCTAAATTTCTCCAGCCCACGTTTTCACTCACGCAATTCAGAGGCAGTTATGTTGTCAATTAGGGTTTGGTTCTCTCTCTCTCTCTCTCTCTCTCTCTCTCTCTCTCTCTCTCTCTCTCTCTCTCTCTCTCTCTCTCTCTCTCTCTCTCTCTCTCTCTCTCTCTCTCTCTCTCTCTCTCTCTCTCTCTCTCTCTCTCTCTCTCTCTCTCTCTCTCTCTCTCTCTCGATTTTAGAAACCCAGTAATGAACCTCTAGAAAAATCTTCTTCAAAGATCAAATGTTGAATAGAAAACCCCAAAAGGTATTAGCATTCTTGTTTCTCATTTAATTTAATTTTGACATCAACCCCACCTTTTTGTAAAAGTTACGAAACTGTCCTTCTATTTTTGGAACATCCGTAACTTTTGACCAGTTAAAACCGCAACTTTTGACCTATTAAAGCCGATCTTGACCGAATAAATGGTCAAGATTAATTTTCTATTTCTCATATATTTAGCAATTCTCAAATGAACCTAAGGCTATATATATATATATATATATATATATATATATATATATATATATATATATATATATATATATATATATATATTAGAAACTAGTTTTTTTTAATTGCATAATATGCCACTATTGTTTTAAGCCATTGATTCCATTTAATTATGGGTTGAGATTTGTCCCTCTATTCTTTTAAATAGGCATCATTTTTGTTTTAACCAACCTCTCTCTCTCTCACTCTCTCTCTCTCTCTCTCTATATATATATATATATATATAGAGAGAGAGAGAGAGAGGGGTAGATTCAAACAAGAATGATGCATATATATATATATATATATATATAGTCGGTTTCAAACGAGAATGATATCTATTTAAAAGAATAAAAGAATAATTTTGGACCAACCATTTTACTAAATAATACCTTAAATAAAACTTTCTTAATAATCACCCAAAAGGGCATCATAGTCATTTGTTATATAGAGTATATATAGAAACTAATTTATTTTTATATAGATTATGTAATAAATTTAATTAAGGTATTTATTCATTTTTTAATAATTTTGTATTTTAAGCATGATTATTTATTTATTTATTATTTTTTACAATTTCGTCAAAAATCACTTGTGATATTCACAATTAATTCATGGTGAATCACATTTGATATCCACGATTAATTTTAAATCACATGTGATTAGAAAAACAGTTCGAAAAAAATTAATTCATTATGAATCACAAGTGATTTTGATGAAAAATTATGAATTATGTTTTGAATCATATGTGATTTTATACAGTTTAAATTAGAAAAACAGTTCGAAAAAAAAAATTAATTCATTATGAATCACAAGTGATTTTGATGAAAAATTATGAATTATGTTTTGAATCACATGTGATTTTATACATTTTAAATGTATTTTGCTACACACCATATATGATTATTTTTTAATTATTTTTCTTTTTTAATATTAAAGTTGAATAATTGTTTTTATATTTAAAATCACATATGATTAGTAAAACATTTTTAAAAAATAATAATTCACGAATCACAATTGATTTTACGTGTTACTTTAAATTAAAAAATTATTTATTTATAAAGAAAATTAAATATGCTTATTTTAAGTGAAATAAATATAAGATATTTTATTAAATAAAAAATTAAATCATATTAAATTCACAAATATGGTAAACATAAGTTATTTAATAAATACCTAAAATAACTTTTGTATGACTAAATTACATTTATATCCTTATTTAGTTATTTTTAAAATTAATTAATTAAGGTATTATTTTATGAAATAATTGACCTATAATTATTCTTTTATTCTTTTAAATAGATAACATTTTTCGTTTGATCCTTCCTTTCTATATATATATATATATAGAGAGAGAGAGAGAGAAAGAGAAAAAGAGAGAGAGAGAGTTAGGTTTAAGTACAAGAATGATGCATATTTAAAAGAATAAAAAAACAAATCTCAACCCATAATTGAATGCAATCAATGGCTTAAATGCAATCAATATTATGCAATTAAAAAAACTAGTTTCCAGTAGGGTCAAAAGAATTTAGGGGTAAAATTAGAAAAAAAATATTGTTTAATTGCGAGCGATATATATAGGGGTGGGTTATTAAATTATTATGCAACCCCCTTTACATGAGGTAACCTTTCTGTTCATCCCTCCTTTTATTTTCAGCATTTTTTCCTTTTTGTTAATTACAAAAGTGAATTTTGTTAATTACAAAAGTGGTTCGTGAATGTGTTGTTTTAGTTTGTATTTTTGAAATAAACTACATTTCATTTTTATACAATTTGTGTTAAAATGATTGGAAAAAATCATACACGTCATCATTTTTCATGTCTCATCTATGTCCCACCAATCATTTAAAGACACGACATTTATTAATTCTTATAACAACGTCCCTTCTAGCACAAGGTTACGCCATCACTCCTACGTGTGTTAGTGAAATCAATCATAGACTTTTGTTTTTTATACAATCTCGACTCGAAAAGTCTAGTCAATACTACTTGTTGTAGACCAGAATCACAACATACATGCAACACCCATGTATGTTATGGTTGTAATTTTGGGGTAATCAAGTTTTTTTTATTAGAACTTGGTAATTTGGTATAATTTAAACATAAGTTTTAACCTTAGCATATGTGGGGGTCATTGGAAATCGGAAAACAGAAAATTTCAGGCAAACTGGATGTCTACACGATCGGCATACAACCTTGGTCGCGGCCAGGGTCGCGTAACACTCTCGAAGTTTGGAAAGTGGTCTACGAGACTTGGCCTACGACCTCTAGTCATGAATAAGGTCGCATTAGCAATGGTGGCTCGGCAAGGTGGCACAAGCAACCTGGTCGCGACTTAATTCACAACCAATGTCGCGACAACTCTCAAAACACATAAAGAGGCTACTCTCATGCTCTTATTTCTTCATTAAACCCGGTTGTTAGGGCGTTGAAGGCCAAATTTCAAGAGATTTAAAGGTGTTCAAAGCTAGGAGTTCAAGTGGATTGAAGCTTCAAGTCTTCCCCCTGCCCTCCCAAAGATCTGAGGTTTTACTTGGTTACTAGGTTAAAAATAAAACCTAGCAATTTTATCAAACTATATACATGTCAAAATATATCTTTACTTGAGTCTTCAAATGCTTCCTTGAGTTTCTTACCAAACCTTGTTGGATTATTTGGTGTATTTGCAACATTGGGTAATTGTGATTACACTTAGGACATGAGAAATGATTGTTTTTGGGTTTGATGGACCTTTTTGGAACTATTACTCATAAATACTTCAACTTTTGAAGATTCAATCCTATTATGGAGAGTCACTAAGCCTATCCACACACTTTTGAGAGAAATCTGGCATAAACTAAAACCTATCAACATGTTTGAGCATTAAGTGTTATTTTAGCCTCAGAAATAGAATTATATGTCATTAGGCAATTTGAACATACTACAAATTTTCAAGTTTGTGAATCTAACGCTTAAATCCTCATGCGTGAGAGATAAGTGTCTTATTGTTGATTCAAGTTAAAATGTTGGCACTCTCAACTTGAGACCCAATTAGTATGCATGGAGTTAATCTTATGGTCTTGTCATGGTTCACATAGAAGTCATATATGGTGCTCGGTCGCGGTGGTACTTGTTAGAGTCTTATACATATTTACTCGTTCCTAACATTTTTATGCCCTGGGCAAGATGTAAAAAGGGAAGTATGAACTTTTTTTCAATATATTGTTTTTTATCATCCAAAATAACACTGGGTTCAAGAAATACTAATAATTTATATAAAATCGTTTTTTCGAGAATTCCTATATGCAAAATCAATCAATAATTATTTCTGTTAATGCTAAAAATCGACCAAAGGAAGACTTAAAGTCGATGTGGAGCTTTAACAACTAAAGAAGAATTCTCACGATAAATAATAAAAATGGAAAAAGACAACAAAATTTGGTGACGTGGAAGACCCCGTCGAGGGTAAAAACCGCGGTCGACTATAGAAGTCGACGGTGCACTATGGTCGTAAAACAGGGACGTCGTCCTTTAGTAACAAGTGTCGTGAGTACAATAGATTACAATGATAGACAAAATAAACTTAATTATAACAATCTATCGTGCGTCGTGAGTGAAAATGCTTCGTCGTGAGTATCTTCGAAGGAAAATATGAGTAATCACTTGAGAGCTTCGAGAGTGCTTCTGGAATTTCTTGTGTGAAATCTTGTGTCGAAAACCGTTTCCCTGAGTGTGGCTTCGAGCTTGATTTATATAGGTTTCGATGTCTTTAATGTCTTCATAAATGCAGATAACGGTCTTCGTCATTGAATGCGCTTGATTGCGGTCATCGGTTATGACCGTTGTTCTTTAATGTGCTTGACCTGCATTAAATAGTCACAAAGGAAACGCTTGTCGAGAGTTAATTAGTTATGGTCGAGAGTAATCCTACGATGGTCGTGTATATTGACTGGGGTCTTGGTTGTAGTCGCGGATATCTGACTACCAATGCATTAAGTGTCGACTATCGTCACGGTCGTACATAGATTACATGACCTTATCTCAATACAAGACTTGTCTTACGAAATGAGTCATTGGATTTCTTGCGTCGGTCACGAGGTGTGGTTTTTTACCCAAACAGTTTGCCCCCAAAATTTGAATTTAGTGCGTAAATTTAAATTTTAAATCTCGAGGTAACTGAATGGACACGTGTCGACCAGAGAGACCACTCTGGCTCGAAAGAAACTAAATCGGTTCGATGGCAACTGAAAAGTCAATAAGATCAGTAACATCATGCTGACGTATGGGGCATGTGGATGACAGTTGTGGACATGTATCGATCATCCGACGGTGGCATGCGAAAGGGCGATGCCACGTGTCGATCATCGAGCGGTTTGACCTGACATTGGAAACGGTATATATATAGGGGTAGAAATCCAATCCTTTCCTTTTTACGCTTTCAGGCACTCTAGAGAGAGATTTTCTATGATCTTTGCCGAAAATTGCAAAAGCCGAACACTTCCAAATTCTTACTCGAGGTTTAAGATCTATATAAGGTACGATCTCTTCTCCCCATTCTTTATGCACATCAAGACTTTAGCAAAGAAACCCTCAAAGAACTGGGACGTTAGGGAATTGTACGTAGCCCACGTGACATCCCCGGACTTCATCATGTCGAACGAACCACCTAGTTCAATTGATGAGGGTGATGAGCTTGATGCCTTTAGGGTTTTGGCCCAAATCCCTACTGTGATAAAATCTTCCTGATCAACTTTCCCCGCAACAGTATCCAAAGGGGTATTTCGTCACGTACGAATATCCATTCAAAATAGGATTCAGATGGCCATACTCGCCGCTGTCCAGGGTGAAACACCCTGAAATTCACAATGAATTTAAACCTTAAATTTATCAGAGTTTACCACCACAATTTCAAACTTACATAATTTATCATAACAACCAGTTAATCTAATCCGTAATCAACATAAATAGATTATCATAGTTGTTCACAACATCTTTCAAAATATCTCCTATAACGCTAAATTCTCCATCACCAATCCTAAAGCACAACTCTGATACTCCTCGACACTCATCACTTTGTATCCCATCCCGAGCTAGTACCTGGTAAGAAAATTGAATTTGAAAAGATTAGGCTTACGCCTAGGGAGATAAACTTTAAATCAAAATCTTTAAAAGCTTTGAAACCAACATTGTAGCAAAGCGATTACATTAACCTGATCCCAACTTTCTTATCGTATATATAACATCTTTCGATGACGGGAATATACCTGATTCCATGAATATGACTAACACTAAGTAGTTCATATCATCACGTTCAAGAGCCTACTACGAATCATCACAGATTCTAGATCATTGCTCATGTCCAAGAAATTATAATTAGCGCCATGCCTATTTCTTGGAGTGGAAGTAGAGATTACAGTTAAACTCATGCCTATCTCTTATCTTCCCATAGAAATCAGGAAATACGATTAACTCACGCCTAGTCCAAGATTTCTCGTCACAATACGTAATGGGAATTACAATTTACTTTATGCCTATTCCTCATTTCACGTCAACGGGAATTACGATTACGCGCCACACCTATTCCACGTTTATCAAATCACAATACTAAATGGGAATTACCATTAAACATCCGACTTATTCCTCATTTCAATATGAATAGCAATTCTACTTTGCGTATTCATTACATTCAATATGAATATCAATTCTACTTTGCCTATTCATTACATTCAATATGAATAGCAATTCTACTTTGCATATTCATCACATTCAATATGAATAGCTATTCTACTTTGCATATTCATCACATTCAATATGAATAGCAATTCTACTTTGCCTATTCATTACATTTCCTAGTATATGTGAGTATCAACTCAAAATACATAACAACTCATCTCATACTCTCAATTGAGTTATAGCGATATTCGTACTTTTAAAATGATTAAGATCCTTTCCTTTCATACTGGGAAGACACTTAATCATAAAAAACTTCATTCAGTAAGTTATTCGGAATACCTATCCGGTAACTAATCCAGAACTCAAAGAATTCGGTAACATCCAGAAGTAGTATCCGGACTCTCAAGTCCGGAACCATCCGGGATCAAATCCGGTATCTTATCCGGAAACCATCCGGTATCTCAATCCGGAAACCTCAATTCCGGAAACCTCAATTCTGGAACCTATCCGGAACCCGGTACATTCTGGTATCCGGTACATTCCGGACAACCATCTGGAATCTGGAACCATCCGGTAAACTATCCGGAATCCGGGCCTGTCCTGGAATTCATCTTCCGGACTTCTCAATTTTACCCAGTTCAATTTATAGTATCCATTCCAAATCTTTTCAATAAGCTTCTATTGATTATTCACATAGATATCAATTTAACAATTTGCTTATTTAACTCAAAATAGATAGATGAACTCACCTGATTGGGAGTTCGTACCCAGAGTCTGCCAAGCTCAATCGATTCATAAATCCAATCTTTCACACCATCGAACAATACCTAATCAAATCTAGACTTCTCTTTCTCTTTGTTAATGCCAAAAATCGTCCAGAAGGATAACTTAAGGTTGATTGTGGAGCTTAACAACTAAAGATAGAAATCGTTCGACAAAACAGTGCGACAAAGACAGAAAGCAAAATAGACGAAAGAATTTTGGTGACGCAGGAAAAACCTCAACGAGGAAAAAACCCGCGGACGACTACGATGGTCGTCGTTGCACTATACCGCCAAATAGGGGCGATGTCCTTGTGTTTCAGGTGTCAAGAGTACAGATGATGATAACACAAACGATTACAGTTGTGAAATGAAAAGACTTAAACTATAACAAGTGTGAGTCGCGTGTGAAAATAAAGTGTCGTGTATAGGAACTATGCGTCGTGCGTCGTCTGCTTCGAGAGAGAATACTTCTTTGCTTAGAAAATCTCAGTACGCTGCAAGTGATTCGGGGATTCAGATGTGCTCAAATGGTGATGGAGCTTTTGTTTATATGGCCTTCGTAGCTTTAATTGACTCCATAAAAGCTTGAATAACAGTCGTAACGGTTGCTGAGGTTAATACCCATAATGATCTTCGTCGGTTATAGCCGTTGGTCATTAATGGCGTTGATCCTGCATTAAACAGAGAAATATCATAACAGTTATGTCGTATGTTAGTTGGTCGAGGTCGTGAGGTATGTTACGATGGTCGAGTGTCGGGAGTGACTTTCGATTTAAACTTTAGGTTTGACAATAAAGTATTTATGATTTTATCTTACCATAAAAAGTATAAGAAATATGTTTTCCTTTTTCGGTCGTGGTCGAGACTGCTGAATTTTTACCCAAACAGTTTGCCCCTAAAATTTAAAAATAGAGTGGAAAATTTAAAATTTAAATTTTTGTTAGAGGGACGTCTGGGGTCGTGACACGTGTCAAAAGTCGCTTCAGTTGCCTTGGAACTGGATCGGTCCAAATCCAACTGAATGGGAAGTTGAAAAGGGGATAAGATCGTGACGTCATGCTGACGTGCGATTATGCCTAACAACTGTAATTGCCAGGTGTCGATGATCTGTGCCTACATACCAAAAGGCGAGGACACGTGTCGATCATCGAGCGACTCGATCTAACACGATCGATTACATAAATAGCGACCCTTGGTGGATCTTCTCGATTTTACACTTTCAGAAACCTCTTAGAGCTATATCCTTTCCCTGATTTCTTGCCATCTTTCAGCGAACACATTCCAAACTTGTAGAAATCTTACTTCGATTTAGATTTTTCGAGGTTTAGAGCGCCTATATAAGGTACGACTTCTCATCTTTTGTATGCGTCGTAAGTCTATCGCTAGAAAGCCTAGGAAGAACTGGGATATCTTTGGTTTTTTTCAGACCTGCAAATTTGGTTAACAAGGTTAGCAATGTCAACCGAGCCCCAAAGTTCCATTCGAGATCAAGAGGATCTCGATTCCCTTAGGAGTCTAGCTGAAATCCCTGCGGGGATTACATTGACTAAGGCTGGTCAAATTCGACCAGAGATGTGCCTGGATGGATATTTCGTGATATACGAATATCCATTCAAAATAGGATTCCAGTGGCCATATTCGCCTTTAGCCAAGGCATTCATGTGCGAGTTCGACCTGTCGCCGGGGCAGTTGATGCCCCAATTCTGGCGCGTCATACAAGTCGTCGAGCGACTTACCAAAGATTGGGAATCTCCTACGAACGTGCGCGACCTCCTGATGGCCTACCAGGTCAAAATGGACGGGTATCGTCGCTACAGCCTCTTTTCGAGGTTCAAGGGAGACCGTACTTTTGTCCTGAAAACTGCGGTCAACGACCGCAAATGGAAGGCCAGATACGCGTTCGTACGCGTATCGACTCTCGATCTTGAGAGCGACTGGATCAGGGCTGGCTGGAACATGGCGGGTGAGTTTTTAAGACTTTGCCGTGTGTCTTATGTCGTAATTTGACTTGTGTTTTTACTTACTTTTTCATTTGATTGTCGACAGATATCAAATTTGAGGACGTGAAGCCCTTCGCGAACTCTCAGGCCAAGATCAACAAGTTCTTGGAATTCAGTACTGACGAACGGTCGTTTGTCACACGAGATTTGGTAGACGAGGACGAGGACGTGGTCTACTTGGGAGAGAACCGAGAGGAGAGACGAGAGGAAGAGGAAGAGGAAGAGGAAGAAGAGGAGACAGAGGAATAGGAGGAAGAAGAGTCGAGAGAAGAAGAAAAGGAGATGACCGGTAAGTGTACCCTACTCTTTCTTGCTTGACCTCGATCTTTTTACTTATAACTATCATGTAACGCTCTTTTCTCTTCATTTTTCCAGGGGAATTTCAGGCGAATATGTCGTCTGCGGCTGCTAAGAGGGCAGCCCAAGCTGAACTAGCCCACAAGGGCAGGGAAAAGAGAAAAGGGGCCTCGACCACCGGGTCGGGGGTGCTGAAGAGGATCAAGATGACGGTCCCGAAGGAACCGTCTTCAAAGGCGGGCGGCTCAACGAGAGTCGTCACCCCTGAGAAGGCGACGGTGTCGGTCGCATCCCCGGGGAAGACGAGGACGTCTTCCGATGCGATCGACGCGATGCCTGTTAGTTCTGTGCCTCCGGTGAAAACGGCGGCGCCCCCACTTGCCACGTCGACTCCTTCGTCGGCCGACAAGGGCAAGGGCGTCTCGACGGGAGGGGCTGAGGTCATGACGGTCAATTTTACATTGCCGTCAGACTTCATGGCTGATAATGTTCTGGACGGGACAAAGCTTTTCCCTCATCTGGGGAAATATCAGCTCCCTTCTTTCAAGGAGCGTTTCCCAGGGGTCCCGGTCGAAGAGACGGGATCGCACGTTGTCGGACTGGCGTTCATGGTAAGTTTTTCTTTCAAAACTTGTTCTTTCGATGTTTGTAATATTCGTTGGATGTTTTTCTAACTTTTGTCGTTTTGTGTTTGCAGGCGTTCTAGTCCTCCCTTGCTCTGCACTCCGAGACGGAGAAGATAAGAGGTTTGGTGTCCGCAGCTCTTGAAAGAGAGAATTCGACAATGTTTAGGGAGAAGGCCGATCTGGCGCGTGTCGAGGCCATGTCTATACGGCTCGACGACGTCCAGAATGAGTCGGAGGCCGTCGGACGTGCAATGGACGATGCGAACCGTCGTCTGAAGCAGTCCTTGTCCTTGATCGCCGACCAAAGGGCTGAGCTGGACAAGATCAAGGAGTCTTTGGCTGCAAGCGAAGAAGAAGCCAAGGAATCCAAGTCTAAGGTGGCGGAGCTAGAGGGAGAGGTGAAAGAGCTACAGGACGAGGCGAAGTCCGTCTTTGCCTTGACTCGACTGACCGCCCGGGCGGCGATCATGCGACAACATCTATCGGGGAGGAACCCCCTTACGTCGGCGTCGGATGAGCTGGCCTTCTACTTGGCTGATGTTGGGTCTGAGAGGGATCTCGACTCTTACGACGAGAAGGAGGATGAGGAGGAAGACGTGGACGAAGGCTTCAAGGGCGAAGCTTCTGGTAAGGATGCAGCCGTCGATCCTCCCCACCCTTAGAAATAATTCTAGTTTTGTTTTTTATCGCTCGACCGTTGGTGGTTGAGTCGTTCAATGTAATCGATTTTTGAACTTAAGTATTCATAAAAATTACAATATCAGTCGTGAGACTCACCAAGTAAACACATGTCGTGTAAAAAATGAATATAAGACTTGCGACATAGGCATTTATTACAACGCATCGACTTTGCATGGTTAAAACGTAGACTGTAAGATCGTGAAATATTTGAATCGCGTAAAGCAAGCGTAGGTACATGCGACTTAGGCACTTATCCAAAACGTGAAATTTTTTCTATGTTAAGGAACTTAGATCGAGAAGTTGTTTGACCTTATGATCGCATTATTAAATCGTGTGATAAATTTGAACCATGCGTCCCTGCGATAATGTGGTCAAGTCATATAGTAGACCTGGTTGCTTGTGTCGTGCAATCATGCGAAAGTGTACTGAAGTCGTGTAATAGACTTAGTAACTTATGTCGTGCGATACTGCGATAAAACAAGGTCAGAGGTTGGTCGTTGGCTAACCAACGACCCTCCGATGCTTAAGTCAGTAATCGTTGTGATGAATAAAAAATCGTATGGAAAAAAGGGTTTAGAAGAAATACCTTTTCAGATGTGTTGCATTCCAGCTACGTGCGATATCTCGATTGTCGAGGGTTTGGAGCTGATAAGCACCTTTGCTTACGACTTCTGAGATACGATAAGGACCTTCCCACTTGATTGAAAGTTTACCTGCATTGAGCTCTTGAGTGCTCTGGAACACTCGTCGGAGGACGTAGTCGCCTTCTTGGAAGATTTTAGCTTTGACGTTCTTATTGAAATGTCGTTCGACCATTTGCATCTGCGACGCCATTCTGATCAATGCTGATTCTCTAAGTTCTTCAAGGGCGTCGAGGTCATAACTTAAATCAACCAGGTTGTGGTCGACGGAAGTGTGCCTCGAGGTTGGGAGCCGGACCTTGACCGACAAGACTGCTTCGCAACCATAGACCAAAGAGAAAAGGGTTTGTCCTGTGGACGTGCGTGGTGTCGTGCGATTCGCCCACAGGACCGAAGGGAGCTCTTCGACCCACTTTCCCTTTGCATCTTTAACCTTTTCTTGATTGAAGCAATAATGGTCTTATTGCTCGACTCAGCAAGTCTATTTGCCTGGGGATACCTGGGTGTCGAGGTCGTCAGCTTGATGTTACGGTCCTCACAGGACTGTCGAGTCCTGTTGCTTATGAATTGGGATCCATTGTCGCAGATAATTTCGGATGGAATCCCAAACCTGCATATGATGTTAGTTTGGATAAAAGAGACGACTTCCTTGTCCCTGACTTGGGAAAAGGCAGCTGCTTCTACCCATTTAGAAAAATAATCCGTAAGTACGAGAAGGAATACCTTTTGCCCGGGGGCAGGTGGTAACTTGCCGACAATGTCCATTCCCTATCTCATGAAGGGCCACGTGATAAGTGTCGAATGTAAAGGTTCAGAGGGTTTATGGGACGTACCTGAATGTCGTTGACATGGATCACAGTTCTGGACATACCTGACGGCGTCTTGTCATAGTGTTGGCCAACAGTAGCCTTGTCGAGAGATGCGATTGGCCAAACTGCGACCACCTGAGTGATTGCCACACTCCCCATCGTGCATCTCTTGAAGGATTTTCTGAACTTGACTTTTGCTGATGACGCATCTCAGGTTTAAGCCTGTCGATGATCGTCGATAGAGTCTATCTCCGATCATGACATACCTGGATGCCTTGAACCTGATCTTGCGAGCTTCCATCTTGTCTTCTGGGAGTTGGTCGTGCATAAGAAAATTTTGGATGTCGCACGACCAATCATCTTCTTGGTCTTCGATCTGGATGACATCGTCACTTTCGATGGACGACGTCGTCAGGTGGATCATGGGAATACTGTTGAATATTGGTTCGACTAATGCAGACCCAAGGTTTGCTAAAGCGTCGGCTTGAGTATTCTGGTCCCTTGAAATCTGTTCAATAGAAAATGCTTTAAACATTTTTTATTTTTCTTTTGCTACCTTCAGGTACGCTGTCATCTTTGAATCTTTGGCTGCGAATTCTCCATTCATCTGGTTCACGACTAGAAGAGAATCGCTTTTGACATGTAGCGCGATTGCCCCCGAGTCGTGGGCCATATTCATTCCCACGATCAAGGCCTCGTACTCGGCTTCATTGTTGGTGGTTTTGAAGTCGCATCGTACGAAATACACCATCTTGCCCCCTGTGGAGACTTTAAGAGTAGTCATGAACCTCTAGTGTTGGATGATCCGTCGACATACAGAGTCCAGGGCACGTAGTCGTGAGTCGCCACAGTAGACACCTCGAGTTCTGCTTCTTTTTCCAGCTCAGGGCTGAAATCGGCAATGAAATCTGCCAAAGTTTGCGATTTGATCGCGGTCCTGGGTTTGAAATCGATGTTGTAACTGCTGAGATATATGCTCCATTTTTCCAGACGACCTGTCAACTTAGGTTTCCTCAAGACAGACTTAAGAGGAAAGTTAGTCACGACAGTAATAGGATGCGATTCAAAATAGTGTCGCAATTTTTTAGCAGCTGTAACTAGTGACAAAAGCAATTTTTCCATAGAGGAATACCTGGTTTCGGCGTCCAAAAGAGTTTTACTTACATAGTAGATCGGCAGTTGTTGCTTTTCATCTTCTCGCGTCAGGACGACATTTACTGCATTAGGACTGACAGCCAAATATAGCTGCAAGACCTCATGATCGTGAGGATTGGATAGCAAAGGCGGCGACGTCATGTACTCCTTCAATTTTTGCAATGCTTGCTCATGATCGTCGGTCCAGTTGAAGCCTTTATTTTTCCTGAGGACATTATAAAATAAACGACATCTATCCGAGGATCGAGAAATAAACCTGTTCAGGGCTGCCACCCGACCAGTGAGCCTTTGGACTTCTTTAAAATTTCTCGGAGATTTGATCTCGATGATGGCTTTGATCTGGTCGAGGTTGGCCTCGATTCCTCATCGAGTGACCATATAACCCAGGAATTTCCCGACACTGACACAAAAGGAACACTTCGTCGGGTTGAGCTTCATGCTATACTTCCGGAGGATGTCGAACGACTGCCTCAAATGCTCAACGTGGTCGACTGTTTGCTTCGACTTAACAAGCATGTCGTCGATATACACCTTCATCGTGTCGCCAAGACGATCCTTGAACATTTTATTCACCAGGCGCTGGTAGGTAGAACCTGCATTTTTTTAAACCAAAGGGCATTACCTTGTAACAATAAATACCTCGATCTGTCATGAATGCAGTCTTTTCTTGGTCCTCGACGTGCATCAGGATCTGATTATATCCAGAATAAGCATCCATGAACGTCAATAGTTCATGTCCTGCTATCGCGTCGACCATGGCATCGATATGTGGCTAGGGAAAAGGATCTTTTGGACAAGCTTTGTTGAGATCTGTAAAATCGATACAGACCCTCCATTTGCCATTTTTCTTCTGTACGACCACGACATTGGCAAGCCAGTCGGGGTACTTTACTTCTCGGATTTTCCCTGTCTTGAGGAGGTTGTCGACCTCGTCATTTATCACCTTATTCCTTTCAGGAGCAAATATCCGTCGCTTTTGTTTGACAGGCTTAAATGACGAGTCGACATTGAGCTTGTGAGAAATAACGCTGGGGTCTATGCCGACCATATCTTCGTGCGACCAGGCAAAGCAGTCAGCGTGTTCCTGCAAAAAAGATATCAGTTTTTCTTTAAGGCAGGGATCGAGGGACGAACCTATAAAGACTTTTTGGTCAGGCTTGCTCTGGTCCAGGACAACTTCCTCCAGGCGATAGTCGTCGGCTGTCCCAAGAGCATCCTGGACCTGTAATTGCTAGATGGACTGCTTCTGCGGCTTCAGGGTCGTCTTGTAGCAGTCGCGGGCGAATTTTGGCTCACTTTTGATCTCTTGGACTCCCCACGGCGTAGGGAACTTCATGGTCTGATGGTACGTCGAGGGAACGGCTTTCATGTCATGGATCCACGGTCGACCTAAGATGATATTATAGGCCGACGAGCAATCGATGACGTTGAACTTGGCCTGCTTGTTGATTCCTCCGGCATAGACAGGCAGGGTGATCTCTCCAAAGGTACTCGTCGCGTCTCCATTGAAACCGACCAAGGTTGTCGAGCGTCGGGTGATTTACGATCGATCGATTCCCATGGCCTTGATGGTATCAAGGAAGATGACGTTTGCTGAACTTCCTCCGTCGACCAAGACTCGTCGGGTCAGACAATTACCAATCGTGAGTTGAATGATCAACCCGTCATGATGCTTTCGATACGAGTCGCCGAGGTCGTCTTGGTCGAATGAAATCTTCATGGCTTCTAGCCCCAGATCTCCTTTGGGTCTTGATGAACGAGGGGTAGGTCGATCGTCCGGTGCCTGGCTGGCATGACGTTTGGCTACGGAATATGTCAGACCGCATACGTCGGATCCACCAGTGATGCAATTGACGACCTTTGCATGATCGGGAGTAGGCGGTCAAACGTCGTTAACTGGAGTAACGACGTCGTCGATGATATTCTTGAGATTGCCTTTTGGGATGTGGTATGCTAGCTCCTTTTTTAGAGCTATGCAGTCGTCCGTCATATAACCGTGGTCGACATGGAAGTCGCACCACTTCCATTCGTCCATAATGCCAAAAATCGTCCAGAAGGATAACTTAAGGTTGATTGTAGAGCTTTAACAACTAAAGAAAGGAATCTAGCGACAAATCGTGCGACAAAGACAGAAAATGAAAAAGGGACAAAGATTTTGGTGACGCGGGAAAAACCTCAACGAGGAAAAAACCCGCGGACGACTGTGAAAATCGTCGCTGCACTATGATCGCCAAACAGGGGTGATTCCTTTGTTTCAGGTGTCGGGGATACAGTGATTACAATACAAATGACTTGAAATGTAAAAGTAACAAGTATATCGAGTGTAAAACTAGTGTGTCGTGTGCTAAGACTGCTGGTCGAGAGTGTAAGTCGTGCGTCGAGAACGATCACTTGAGAGAGATTTCTTTGCTTCAGATGTTCTTGAGTACGCAGTGTGTGATTCCAGGTCCAGTCCCCTCCAAATGATGACTTTGCCTTCATATTTATAGTCTTCGAATGCATTTAATGACTCCATGAATTCTTCTAGTAACGGTCGCAACGGTCTTCGTTGTTTTAATGTTCATAACTGCTCTGTCGGTTTCGTCCGTTGGCCATAAATGTCGTTTGACCTGCATTAAATGAGGAAAACATAACAGAAGAATCGTACGTTAGTTGGTCGAGGTCGTGTGATTCCACACGACGGTCGAGGTCGAGAGGTACGTAAGATTTCAGCTTTTGTCAAAGGACAAAGAGGTTTATGATTTGACTCTGTTTATAAGTGAAGTAAAGTAAATGTCCTTAGAGTTTTGGTCATGGTCAAGACTGGTGAAATTTTTCCCAAACAGCAGGTAATGGAAACCCAGAGCAGATCATCGCCTAGATGCATTGGGAGCTTGAAAATGCGCGCCAACAGATCGATGCCCTTGCTGATCAAAGCCGAAGGGCAGCTGAAGAAATCGCGCGACTGAGGAATCCATTCGGACCACAGAACGGTCCCAGACCATTCGTTCAGAATCCAGGTCCAGGATCGTTCGGTCAGAATCCAGGATCCGCTCCATTCGTCCATAATCCAGGTTCGGCTCCCTTCGTTCGGAATCTAGGACCAGGATTGTTCGGACAGAACCAGCAGCAAGCTCCATTCATGCAGAACCAACAACAGGGGTCGTTCATCCCAAATCCCCAGTTCGGGTCGGTCCCTCCTCAGCATTTGAGGCCATCACCCATGAACAATGGGTCTCAGCCGTACTTTGTCCCTTTTAACGGCGACGCTAACGGTTCATCGTACGAAAATGTCACCAGTTCATGAGTTAATCCTCCAACAGGTGCGAACTCTGATCCTAACAACCCCGCCGCTCAGCGATTGAAGATGTTAGAAGACCAGAATGAGCGCGTCCTGTCTCTACTCGCTAAGCTGTCGGGGGAAGCCGTACCCGTCGACGTCGAGCCTCGCTCGAGATTTCAGGCGTCACCCTTCGTTGACACAATAGCGACCGTCGACGTCCTGAAGAAGTATAACATCCCTGCCTTCGTGCCCAAGTATTCAGGAATAACCGATCCAATGGAGCACATCGCACAGTACAAGCAGCTGATGTGGACGGTCTCGATCCCGCATATGTATCAAGAAGTTTGCATGTGCAAGAGTTTCGGGGCGACCCTCACGGGTCCTGCCCTTCAATGGTTGATTAATCTCAAACCCAAATCCATCGGGTCATTCGCCGAATTAGTCAACCAGTTCTCCTAGCAATTCGCCAGTAGTTGCAAGATGGAGAAGCAGACCAGCGACCTATATTATGTCATACAGAAGACCGGTGAATCCATCCAGAGTTATTTCAACGGGTTCAATGACGAAATGATCAGTGTCCGTAACTGAGACGTCAAGACCGCGATCGAAGCCTACAAACGTGGTATAGACGATAATTCGGGTCTATACACTGACTTGACCAAGTATCCTTCAGAGAATTTCGAAGACGTCCGAGCCAGAACCCTTGCTTATATGAGGGTGGAAGACGACGCTGCCTTTCGTCGTAAGTATTCTGATGACAAGAGGACACTTGGTGTAAAAAAGCCAGAGTTCAAGACGAAGGTAATATCCAAGTCAGAGCCTGCAAGACAAATCTTGAACGTCCGATTCAAGACGAAAGCGGAGTTCAAGACCGCGACCAAATTTCCTCAGTACCCTAAGATATCATCCTATATTGGTCGACACCCTGAAGACCGTCTAGGCGACCAACCGGTGGCCGAAAGAGTCCGACAAAAACGACGGTAAGAAAGACAAGTCAAAGTGGTGCGACTTCCATGTCGACCACGGTCATCTAACGGACGACTGCATAGCTCTCAAAAAGGAGCTTGCATATCACGTCCCAAAGGGCAATCTCAAAGATATCATCGAAGACGTTACTCCAGCTAACGACATTCGACCGCCGACTCCCGATCATGCAAAGGTCATCAACTGCATCACTGGTGGCTCCGACGTGTGCGGTCTGACGTATTCCGCGGCCAAACGTCACGCCAGCCAGGCACCTGACGATCGACCTACCCCTCATTCATCAAGACCCAAAGGAGATCTGGAGTTAGAAGCCATGAAGATTTCATTCGACCAAGACGACCTCGGCGATTCGTATCGCAAGCATCATGACGGGTTGATCATTCAACTCACGATTGGTAATTGTTTAACCCGACGAGTCTTGGTCGACGGAGGTAGTTCAGCAAACGTCATTTTCCTTGATACCATCAAGGCCATGGGAATCGATCGATCGGAAATCACCCGACGCTCGACAACCTTGGTCGGTTTCAATGGAGACGCGACGAGTACCTTTGGAGAGATCACCTTGCCTGTCTATGCCGGAGGAATCAACAAGCAAACCAAGTTCAACGTCATCGACTATGCATTGGCCTATAACATCATCTTAGGTCGACCATGGATCCATGACATGAAAGCCATTCCCTCGACGTATCATCAGACCATGAAGTTCCCTACGCCGTGGGGAGTCTAGGAGATCAAAAGTGAGCCGAAAGTCGCCCGCGACTGCTATAAGACCACCCTGAAGCCGCAGAAGCAGGCCATCTAGCAATTACAGGTCCAGGATGCTTCTGGGACAGCCGACGACTATCGCCTGGAGGAAGTCGTCCTGGACCAGAGCAAGCCTGACCAGAAAGTCTTTGTAGGTTCGTCCCTCGATCCCTGCCTTAAAGAAAAACTGATATCTTTTTTGCAGGAACATGCCGACTGCTTTGCCTGGTTGCACGATGACATGGTTGGCATAGACCCCAACATCATTTCTCATAAGCTCAATGTCGACCCGTCATTCTAGCCTATCAAACAAAAGCACCGAAAATTTGCTCCTGAAAGGAATAAGGTGATAAATGACGAGGTCGACAACCTCCTCAAGACAGAGAAAATTAGAGAAGTAAAGTACCCCGACTGGCTTGCTAATGTCGTGGTCGTGGTGAAGAAAAATGGCAAATGGAGGGTCTGTATCGATTTTACAGATCTCAACAAAGCTTGTCCAAAAGATCCTTTCCCATTGCCACATATCTATGCCATGGTCGACGCGACTGCAGGACATGAACTATTAACGTTCATGGATGCTTATTCTGGATACAATCAGATCCTGATGCACGTCCAAGAAAAAACTGCATTCATGACAGATCGTGGTATTTATTGTTATAAGGTTATGCCCTTTGGACTAAAAAATGCAGGTTCCACCTACCAGCGTCCGATAAATAAAATGTTCAAAGACCACCTTGGCAACACAATGGAGGTGTATATCGACGACATGCTGGTCAAGTCAAAGCAAGCAATCGACCACGTCGAGCACTTGAGGCAGTCGTTCGACATCCTCCAAAAATATAGCATGAAGCTTAACCCGATGAAGTGTTCATTTGGTGTCAGCGCCATGAAATTCCTGGGGTATATGGTCACTTGTAGAGGAATCGAGGCCAACCCGACCAGATCAAATCCATCATCGAGATCAAATCCCCGAGAAATTTTAAAGAGGTCCAAAGGCTCACTGGTCGGGTGGTAGCTTTGAACAGGTTTATCTCTCGATCCTCAGATAGATGCCATTTATTTTATAACGTCCTCAGGAAAAATAGAGGCTTCGACTGGACCGACGATCATGAGTAAACACTGCAAAAACTCAAGGAATACATGACGTCGCCTCCTTTGCTGTCAAAACCTCACGATCATGAGGTCGTGCAACTATATTTGGCTATTAGTCCTAAAGCAGCAACTGTCGGTCTACTATGTAAGTAAATCTCTCTTGAACGCAGAAACCAAGTATTCCTCTATGGAAAAATTGCTTTTGTCGCTAGTCACCGCTGCTAAAAAATTGCGACACTATTTTGAATCACATCCTATTACTGTCGTGACTAAGTTTCCGCTTAAGTCTGTCTTGAGGAAACCTGAGTTGACAGGTCGCTTGGTAAAATGGAGCATATATCTCAGCAGTTACGACATCGATTTCAAGCCCAGGACCGCGATCAAATCGCAAGCCTTGGATGATTTTAATGCTGATTTCATCCCTGAGCTGGAAAAAGAAGCAGAGCTTGAAGTGTCCACTGTGGCGACTCACGACGACGTACCCTGGACTCTGTATGTCGACGGTTCATCCAACACTAGAGATTCAGGACTAGGCGTCGTCTTAAAGTCGCCACAAGGGGGCAAAATGGTGTATTCCATGAGATGCAACTTGAAGACTACCAACAACGAAGCTGAGTACGAAGCCCTGATCGTGGGAATAAATATGGCCCACGACTCGGGGGCAACCGCACTACATGTCAGAAGAATTCTCTCCTGGTCGTGAACAGATTCCAAGGGACCAGAACACTCAAGCCGACGCCTTAGCAAACCTTGGGTCTGCATTGGTCGAACCAATATTCAATAGCATTCCTATGATCCATCTGGCGACGTCGTCCATCGAAAATAATGATGTCGTCCAGATCGAAGACCAAGAAGATGATCGGTCGTGCAACATCCGAAATTTCCTTATGCACGACCAACTCCCAGAAGACAAGATGGAAGCCCGGAAGATCAGATACAAAGCATCCAGGTATGTCGTGATCGGAGATAGACTCTATCGACGATCATCGACAGGCTTAAACCTGAGATGCGTCATCAACAAAAGTCAAGTTCAAAAGATCCTTCAAGAGATGCACGATGGAGAGTGTGGCAACCACTCGGGAGGTCGCAGTCTGGCTAATCGTATCTCTCGACAAGGCTATTTTTGGCCAACATTGCGAGAAGACGCCGTCAGGTATGTCCAGAACTGTGATCACTGTCAACGACATTCAGGTACGTCCCATAAACCTTCTGAACCTTTACATTCGACACTTATCCCATGACCCTTCATGAGGTGGGGAATGGATATTGTCGGCAAGCTACCACCTCCCCCTGGGCAAAAGGTGTTCCTTCTCGTACTTACAGATTATTTTTCTAAGTGGGTAGAAGCAGCTGCATTTTCCCAAGTTCGGGACAAGGAAGTCGTCTCTTTTATCCAGATTAACATCATATGCAGGGATTCCATTCGAAATTTTCTGCGACAATGGATCCCAGTTCATAAGCAACAGGACTCGACAGTTCTGTGAAGACCGCAATATCAAGCTGACGACCTCGACCCCCAGGTATCCCCAGGCAAATGGACTTGCAGAATCGAGCAATAAGACCATTATTGCTTCAATCAGAAAAAGGTTAAAAGCTGCCAAAGGAAAGTGGGTCGAAGAACTCCCTTCGGTCCTGTTGGCGAATCGCACGACGCCTCGCACGTCCACAGGACAAACCCCTTTCTCTCTGGTCTATGGTTGTGAAGCAGTCTTGCCGGTCGAGGTCCAACTCCCAACCTTGAGGCATACTTCCTTCGACCATAACCTGGTTGATTTAAGCTATGACCTCGATGCCCTTGAAGAACTTAGAGAATCAGCGTTGATCAGAATGGAGTCGCAAAAGCAAGCGGTCGAGCGACATTTCAACAAGAATGTCAAAGCTAAAGTCTTTCAAGAAGGCGACTACGTCCTCCGATGAGTGTTCCAAAGCACTCAACAGCTCAATGCAGGTAAGCTTTCCACCAAATGGGAAGGTTCTTATCGTATCTCAGAAGTCATGGGTAAAGGTGCCTATCGGCTCCAAACTCTCGACAATCGAGATGTCCCACGTAGCTGGAATGCAACACACTTGAAAAGGTATTTCTTTTAAGTCCTTTTCCTTCTTTCATACAATTTCTTATTCATCACGACGATTACTGACTTAAGCATCGGAGGGTCGTTGGTTAGCCAACGACCAACCTCTGACATTGTTTTATCGCAGGATCGCACGACATAAGTTACTAAGTCTATCGTACGACCTCAGTACACTTTCGCAGGATCGCACGACATAAGCAATCAGGTCCATTTTATGACTTGACCACCTTATCGCAGGAACGCGTGATACAAGTTCATCGTATTGCTCGATCATAGAGTCTAACAACCCCATGATTTAAGTTTTCCGACTTAGAAATTTTTTCATGTTTTGGATGAATGCTTTAATCGCATGTACTTACGTTTGCTTTACACGACTTAAAGGTCTCATAATTCTACAGTTCGCATTTTAAATTGACAGAGTCAACATGTTTCGATGAATGCCTTTGTCGCAAGAGCCTATGTTTGTTATATGCGACTTACGATTATTTTCATACGATCAATATTGTACTCGATGATTGCCTGTAATACAAAAGTTGATTGACAATGAGAAAATCTTATGTTCAAAAGAAATTTCATGCATATTTAAATACGATTACACTAAAAGACTCGACCCCAACGGTCGATCAATAAAAACAAAGAGCAAAAAATTTCTAAGGCTGGGGAGGATCAACAGCTGCGTCCTTACCAGAGGCCTCGCCTTTAGAGCCTGCGTCTACCTCCTCCTCGTCGACCTCCTTCTCATCATCCGAGTCGAGGTCCCTATCAGCCCCGACATTCTCTAGATAGAAGGCCAATTCGTCCGATGCTGAGGCAAGGGGATTATTCCCCAACAGGTGCTGCTGCATGATCGCCGCCCTGGCAGTCAATCGAGCCAAGGCGAAGATGGACGTCGCCTCATCCTTAAGTTCCTTCACCTTTCCCTCCAGCTCCGCCACCTTGGACTTAGAGTCCTTGGCTTCTTCTTCGCTCGCCGCCAAAGACTCATTAGTCTTATCCAGCTCAACCCTCTGTTCGGCGATCAAGGACAAGGATTGCGTCATTCGATAGTTCACCTCATCCCTCGCACGTCCGATGGCCTCTGACTCATTCAGGGCATCATCAAGACGTATGGACATAGCCTCGGCACGCTCTAAAGCGACCTTCTCTCTGTCCAGTGCCGCATTCCCCCTCTTGTGAGCAGAGGACACCAGACCTCTTATTTTCTCCAGTTCGGAGTGTATAGCGAGGGAGGATTGGAACGCCTGGAAGTGCAAAAATGACATAAGTTAGAAAACACTTGACACAAGTTATAAACATCAAAGACAAGTCTTGAAAGAGAGACTTATCAAAAACGCAAGTCCTGCGACATGGGATCCCGTCTCCTCGACCGGGACTCCCTGGAAACTCTTCCTGAAAGAGGGGAGCTGATATTTTCTCAGATGAGGGAACAACTTCGTCCCGTCTAGGACGTTGTCAGCCATGAAGTCCGACGGCAACGTGAACTTAACCGTCGTGACTTCTCCCTCTTCAGTCCCGTGACCCTTGCTCTTGTCGGCTGACGAAGGGGTCGACGTGGCAGACGGAGGCATCGTTGTTTTCGCCAGAGGCGCAGAACTTAATGGCATCGCATCAATCACACCAGCAGACGTCTTCGTCTTCGTCAATGATGCGACCGATACCTTCGCCTTCTCAGGCGTGACGACTCTCGGTGAGTCGCCCGCCTTTGAAGACGGTTCCTTCGGGACCGACATCCTGGTTCGCTTCAAAACCCCCGACCCAGTGGTCGAGGTCGCCTTCCTTTTTTCCTTGTCCCGGCGGACCAGTTCAGCTTCGGCCGCCTTCTTGGCCATCGCAGACGACACCTTCGCCTGAGATTCCCCTGGAAAAAACAGAGAGAAAGGAACATTACACGACAGCTATAAGCGAAAAGATTGAGGTCGAGCAAAAAAGAGTAAGGTACACTCAACGGTCATCTCTTCTTCTTCTCCTCTCGCCTCCTCTTCCTCCTCTGTCTCCTCCTCTTCCTCGCGTGTCTCCTCCCAATTTTCTCCCAGACACACTAAGTCTTCATCGTCGTCATCCACCAGGTGTCGTGTGAAGAACAATCGCTCGATAGAACTGTTTGGGTAAAATTTCACCAGTTTCGACCACGACCAAAACAAGGGAAACATTTATTACACTTTTCCATGATGAGACAAAATCATAAGCACTTTATCTTTTGACCAAAGTTGAAATCGAAAGTTACTCGCGACACTCGACCGTCGTATGGAACCTCACGACCTCGACCGACTAACATATGACATTTATGTTATGCTTTTATTGTTTAATGCAAGGTCAACACCATTAATGACCAACGTACATAACCGACAAGGACAATTATGAGCATTAAACTCAGCGACAGTTACGACTGTTACTTGAAGCATTTATGGAATCATTCAAGACGTTCGAAGGCTATAAATACAAAGCCTCAATCATCATTTCGAAAATCTTGAATCATCTGAACTGATCTGATTTCAAGAACAATCATACAGCGAAAGCACTCAAAGCAAAGAACTCTCTCTCGAAAGATCACTCTCGACGCACGATTTCTACGCACGACGCTTTACTTTTACACACGACGCACTTGTTTTTACATTCGATACACTTGTTTACTTTACATTTAAAGTCTTTCCTTCATTTGTATTGTAACCTTGGTACTCTCGACACCTGAAACACAAGGACACCGCCCCTGTTTGGCGACTATAGTGCAGCGACGACATCATCATTGTCGTCCGTGGGTTTTTTCCTCATTGAGGTTTTTCCCGCGTCACCAAAATCTCTGTCTCATTTACATTTTAGTCTTTATCGCATTGCTTTGTCGAACGATTCCTATCTTTAGTTGTTAAGCTCCACAATCAACCTTAAGTTATCCTTCTGGACGATTTTTGGCATTAACAGTTTGGCGCCCATCGTGGGGCCCCATCTAGAGAAAATCTTCGACAAACGTGCGTATTACTAACGGTTTCTTGGAGCTTCCTCTTTTTTCTGTTTCAGGAAAATGGCAGCTCATGGAAATCAAGAGCAGCTCATTGCCCAGATGTATCACGAGCTAGAAGCTGCGCGCAATCAAATCAATGTCCTGGTTGATCAGACTCGGAGAGCAGCTGAGGAAATCGCGCGGCTAAGGAATCAGAATCCGGGCGGATCGTTCGTACCACAGAACGGTCCAAGACTATTCGTTCAGAATCTAGGTCCAGGACCGTTCGGTCAGAATCCAGGATCCACTCCCTTCGTCCATAACCCAGGTTCAAGTCCATTCATTCAGAATCCAGGGCCAGGACCATTCGATCAGAGTCAGCAGCAAGTTCTATTCGGTCAGAACCAGCAGCCGGGATCGTTTATCCCAAATCCCCAGTTCGGGACGGTTCCTCCTCAGCATCTGAGACCTCAACCCATGAACAATGGGTCCCAGTCGTATTTTGTTCCTTTCAACGGGGACGCCAATGGCTCATTGTATGGAAATGGCACCATTTCAGGGGTTAATCCTCAAACCTGTGCGAATCTCGATCCTAACGACCCCGTCGCCCAGCGATTGAAGATGTTAGAAGACCAGAATGAGCGTGTCCTGTCTTTGCTCGCTAAGCTGCCGGGGGCAGCCGTACCTGTCGACGTCGAGCCTCGCTTAGGATTTCAGGCGTCGCCTTTCGTCGACACGATCGCGACAGTCGACGTTCCAAAAAAATATAATATTCCCTCTTTCACGCCTAAGTATTCGGGGATAACCGATCCGACGGAGCACATCGCGCAGTATAAGCAATTAATGTGGACGATCTCGATCCCGCATATGTATCAAGAGGTTTGCATGTTCAAGAGTTTTGGGGCGACCCTCACAGGTCCTGCCCTCCAGTGGTTGATTAACTTCAAACCCAAATCCATCGGGTCGTTCGCCGAGTTAGTCAACTAATTCTCCCAGCAATTCACCAGCAGTCACAAGATGGAGAAGCAGACCAGTGATTTGTACTATGTCGTAAAGAAGGCTAGAGAATCGATCCGGAGCTATTTCAATAGGTTCAACGCAGAAATGATCAGTGTCCGTAACTGCGACGTCAAGACCGCGATTGAAGCTTATAAACGCGGTCTAGACGACAGTTCGGGTTTGTACACCGATTTGACCAAGTATCCCCAAGAAAATTTTGAAGATGTATGTGCCAGAACCCTGGCATATATGAGGGTGGAGGACGACACTGCCTTTCGTCGTAATCACACCGATGACAAAAGGTCGTTAAGTGTAAGGAAGCCAGAGTTTAAGACAACGGCAGTATCCAAGCTAGAATCTGCACGACAAATCTCGAACGTCCGATTCAAGACAAAAGCGAAATCCAAGACCGCAACCAAATTTACCCAGCACCCTAAGATATCCTCTTACGGATTCAAAGGGACCACTAAGGACTTGCTCGAGGCTCTGAGGACCGTCCAGGCGACCATCCGGTGGCCGAAGAAGACCAACAAAGACGACGATAAGAAAGACAAATCGAAATGGTGCGACTTCCATGTCGACCATGGTCAAGATGATTGCATAGCTCCTAAAAAAGAGTTAGCATATCACGTCCCGAAGGGCAATCTCAAGGATATCATCGATGATGTCGTTACTTCAGCTAACGACATTCGTCCACCAACCCTCGAGCGTGCAAAGGTCGTCAACTACATCACTGGTGGTTCCGACGTGTGCGGTCTGACGTATTCTGCAGCCAAACGTCACGCCAGCCAGGCACCCGACGATAGACCTATCCCGCACTCATCAAGACCCAAAGGAGATCTGGAGTTAGAAGCCATGAAAATCATGTTCGACCAAGATGACCTCGGTAACTCGTATCAGAAGCATCATGACGGGTTGATCATTCAACTCACGATTGGTAATTGTTTAACCCGACGAGTCTTGGTCGATGGAGGCAGTTCAGCGAACGTCATCTTCCTTGATACCATCAAGGCCATGGGAATCGATCGATCGAAAATCACCCGACGCTCGACAACCTTGGTCGGTTTCAATGGAGACGCGACGAGTACCTTTGGGGAGATCACCTTGCCCGTCTATGCAGGAGGAATCAATAAGCAGACGAAGTTTAACGTCATTGATTGTTCGTTGGCCTATAACATCATCTTAGGTCGACCGTGGATCCATGAAATGGAAGTCGTTCCCTCGAATTATCATCAGACCATGAAGTTCCCTACGCCGTGGGGAATCCAGGAAATCAGAAGTGAGCCGAAAGTCGCCCGTGACTGCTATAAGACCACCCTGAAGCCGCAGAAGTAGGTCGTCTATCAGTTACAGGTCGAGGAAATCGTCCTGGACCAGAACAAGCCTGACCAGAAAACCCTCGTAAGTTCGTCTCTCGATCCCTACCTTAAAGACAAGCTAATATCTTTCTTGCAGGAACATGCCGATTGTTTTGCCTGGTCGCACGAAGACATGGTCGGCATAGACCGTGACGTCATTTCCCATAAGCTTAATATCGACCCCTTCATTTAAACCTATCAAACAAAAGCGTCGGAATTTTGCTCCTGAAAGGAATAAGATAATAGATGATGAAGTCGACAACCTCTCCAAGATAGGGAAAATTCCAGAACTAAAATACCCCGATTGGCTTACTAATGTCGTGATCAATGGAAAGGTCCTTATCGTATCTCAGAAGTCGTGGGTAAAGGTGCCTATCGGCTCCAAACCCTCGACGGTCGAGATATCCCACGTAGCTGGAATGCAACACATCTAAAAAGGTATTTCTTCTAAACCCTTTTCTCTCATACGATTTTTATTCATCACGACGATTACTGAATTAAGCATCGGAGGGTCGTTGGTTAGCCAACGACCAACCTCTGACTTTGTTTTATCGCAGGATCGCACGACATAAGTTACTAAGTCTATCACATGACATC
Source organism: Saussurea involucrata (assembly GCA_033807775.1). Lineage (NCBI taxonomy): Eukaryota > Viridiplantae > Streptophyta > Magnoliopsida > Asterales > Asteraceae > Saussurea > Saussurea involucrata. The sequence goes on from CM066321.1 coordinate 80,423,719, forward strand.
AGTATACCTTCGCAGGGTCGCATGACATAAGTAATCGGGTCTACTATATGATTTGATTATCTTATCGCATGGACGCGTAAGTCAGGTTCATCGCACGATTTAATTGTGCGATCGATCCACGATCTAAGTGTTTTAACTTAGAAAATTTTCATGTTCTGAATGTATGCTTTGATCGCATGTATTTATGTTTGCCTACATGATTTAAAAATATCAAAATCTTACGATCTATGTTTTAATCGTTGTATTTCAATAAATGCCTTTGTCGCAAGTGCCTACGTTTGTTATATATACGACTTATGTTTATTCTCGTACACTCAGTGTTGTGCTCGATGTTTGTTTATTGATTGACAATGCACAAGTTCAAAGGAAATGTAAATTTCATTTCATCAAACGGTCAGGTACATTCAAATAACTCGACCACCAACGGTCAAGCGGTAAAAAACAAAGACAAAAAATGAAAATTCCTAAGGCTGGGGAGGATCGTCAATCGCATCCTTGCCCGAGGCTTCACCCTTGGGGCCCTCTTCGATCTCCTCCTCCTCGACCTCTTTCTCGTCATCCGAGTCGAGGTCTCTTGCAGATCCGACGTCCCTCAGGTAGAAAGCAAGCTCCTCCGACGCCGAGGCAAGGGGATTCTTCCCCAGCAGATGTTGCCTCATGATTGCCGCCCTGGCAGTCAGACGAGCCAAGGCAAAGACGGACTTAGCCTCGTCCCTCAGCTCCTTTACCTCTTTCTCCAGGCTCACCACCTTGGACTTGAATTCCCCGACTTCTTTTTCTTTCACAGCCAAGGACTCCTTCGTCCTATCCAGCTCCTCCCTTTGATCGGCGATCAAGGACAGGGACTGCTTCAGCCGGTGGTTCACCTCATCCTTCGCATGTCCAACGTCCTCCAACGCGTTCAGGGCATCGTCAAGCCACACGGACATCCCCTCGACACGTTCCAGAGCTGACTTCTCCCTCTCCAATGCCGCATTCTCTCTTACGAGAGCAGAGGACACTAGACCCTCTATATTCGTGGTTTCGGCGTGCAGGGCCAAGGAAGACTGGAACGTCTGTAAAATACAAAAACATGTTAGTAAACATTCGATAAAGTTTAAACGACAAAAGGTAAACAAGTCTTGAAAGAAAGGCTCACCAAGAACGCCAGTCCGGCAACATGTGATCCCGTCTCCTCGACGGAGACCCCTTGGAAACGCTCCTTGAAATACGGGAGCTGGAACTTCCCCAGATGGGGGAAAAGTTTCGTCTCGTCTAGGACGTTGTCGACCATAAAGTCCGACGGCAACGTAAAGTTGACCGTCGTGACCTCAGCTTCTCCTGTCGCACGACCCTTGCCCTTGTCAGCCGACGAAGGGGTCGATGCTGCAGACGGAGATACCACCGATTTCTTCAGAGGCACAGAACTGGTAGGAGTTGCGTCGATTGCATCAGAAGACGTCCTCGTCTTCTAAGCGGATGCAATCGACACCTTCGCCTTCTCAGGCGTGGCGACTCTAGACGAGCCACCCGTCTTCAAAGACGGTTCCCTTGGGATGGACATCCTTGTCCTCTTCAAGACCCCCGACCCAGTTTTCGAGGCCTCCTTCCTCTTCTCCCTCGCCTTGCGAGCCAATTCGACTTGAGCCGCCTTCTTAGACATCGCAGATGGCGCTTTCGGCTGAGATGCTTCTGTAAGGCAAAGAAAGATGAACGATTAAGCGATCGAAGTAATGAAAAATTAGAGCAGAGTAGGGTACACTTACCAGTCATCTCTACCTCTTCCTCTTTCTCTTCTTCCTCCTCTTTCTCTTCTTCCTCCTCTGTCGTCTCTTCCTCTTCTTCTCCCTCTCGTCTCTCTTGACGATTAACTCCCAGAAAAACTAAGTCGTCGTCTTCGTCTATCAAATGACGTGTGGCGAACGATCGATCGTCAATGCTAATCTCCAGGAACTTCTCGATCTTAGCATTGGAGTCGTCGTTAGACTTCACCTTGTCGAAGTTGATATCTGAAGGCACATAAGGGAAACGATTAGTCAAAAAATAAATAAACAAACACAACAAAAGCGGTCGACCAAAGCTAGAAACTCACCCGCCATGTTCCAACCGGACCTGATCCAGTCACTATCGGGGTCCAACATCGCTACCCGCACGAGTACGTACCTGGTCTTCCATTTGCGGTCATTGACCGCAGTTTTCAGAACCAAGGTACGATCGCCCTTGTGTTTCGAAAACAGGCTGTAGCGACGGTATGTATCCTTCTTGACTTGATAAGCCGTCAGCAGGTCCGTCATGTTCCTCGGTGACTCCCAATTCAAGGCAAGTCGCTCGATGACTTGGATAACACGCCAAAACTGGGGCATTAGCTGCCCCGGTGACAGGTCAAACTCACACATAAACGCCTTAGCTAAAAGCAAATATGGCCATTGGAATCCTATCTTAAATGGGTACTCGTATATCACGACGTACCCTTCAGGACACATCTCCGGTCGAATCTGACCGGCCTTGCTCACTGTAATCCCCGCACGAATTTTTGCTAAACTCCTAAAGTCATCGAGATCATCTTGATCTCGAATGGTACTTCTAGGTTCTGTCGACATTGCTAATCCTGTTAACCAAGTTTGTCGGTCGAAAAAACCCCAAATATCCCAGTTTTTCCTAGGTTTCCTAGCAATTGACTTACGACGCATACAAAAGGGTGAGAGTTCTACCTTATATAGGCGCTCTAAATCCTCGAAAACTCTAACACTAATCAAGATTTTGCAGGTTTGGAAACGATTCGCTGAAGAAATAACAAGAAATCTCTCTAAAAACTCTCTATAAGTGTAACAAGGAAAAGATCCATCGCGGGTCTCTATTTATGTAAACAATCGTGTCAGGTCGAGTCACTCGATGAATGACACGTGGCTTCTCCTTTGCGAAAGACTCGACAGATTATCGACACCTGGATTTTACAGCTGTTAGCCATGATCGCACGTCAACGTGACGTCACGATCTTATCGCCTTCTCAACTTACATAGTTCAAATCGAACCGATTCAGTTTTCAGACTAACGACTTTCGACACGTGTCACGACCCTAGACGTCCGACTGACAAAATTTTAAAATTCGAGTTTGCCACTCTATTTTCAAATTTTGGGGGCAAACTGTTTGGGTAAAATTTCACCAGTCTCGACCACGACCAAAACAAGGAAAACATTTATTACACTTTTCCATGATGAGACAAAATCATAAGCACTTTATCTTTTGACCAAAGTTGAAATCGAAAGTTACTCGCGACACTCGATCGTCGTATAGAACCTCACGACCTCGACCAACTAACATATGACATTTATGTTACGCTTTTATTGTTTAATGCAGGGTCAACACCATTAATGACCAACGGACATAACCGACAATGACAATTATGAGCATTAAACTCAGCGACAGTTACGACCGTTACTTGAAGCTTTTATGGAATCATTCAAGACGTTCTAAGGCTATAAATACAAAGCCTCAATCATCATTTTGAAAATCTTGAATCATCTGAACTGATCTGATTTCAAGAACAATCATACAGCGAAAGCACTCGAAGCAAAGAACTCTCTCTCGAAAGATCGCTCTCGACGCAGGATTTCTACGCACGACGCTTTACTTTTACACATGACACACTTGTTTTTACATTCGATACACTTGTTTACTTTACATTTAAAGTCTTTCCTTCATTTATATTGTAACCTTTGTATTCTCGACACCTGAAACACAAGGACATCGCCCATGTTTGGTGACTATAGTGCAGCGACGACATCATTGTTGTCGTCTGCGGGTTTTTTCCTCGTTGAGGTTTTTCCCGCGTCACCAAAATATCTGTCTCATTTACATTTTAGTCTTTATCGCATTGCTTTGTCGAACGATTCCTATCTTTAGTTGTTAAGCTCCACAATCAACCTTAAGTTATCCTTCTGGACGATTTTTGGCATTAACAAGAACTAAACTCCAAGAATTTGTTGATTTTTGCTTGAGAATTAGCGTAGGGCTTTACGTCTAGATATTTGATATCTACAGATAAAAGACAAGTTAGAAACTAACACATGACACACGACACATGACAAAAGCTAAAAATCTCACATGACGTATTCCAGTCGGCCCTAATCCAGTCGCTCGCAGGGTCTAACGACGCGACACGCACGAATACGTACCTGGTCTTCCACTTGCGGTCATTAACCGCAGTCTTTAGGACCAGGGTGCGATCACCCTTATGCCTAGAAAACAGGCTGTAACGACAACATCTGTCCACCTTGACTTGGTAAGCCAAGAGGAGATCGCGCACATTCATGGGGGATTCCCAATCTTTGGTAAGGCGTTCAATAACTTGTATGACTAGCCAAAATTGGGGCATTAATTGTCCCGGTGCTAAATCGAACTCAAGCATAAATGCCTTGGCCAGCGGTGAATAAGGCCATTCGAAACCTATCTTAAAAGGGTATTCGTATATAACGACGAACCCCTCTAGACACATATCAGGTCGAATCTGACCTGCCCTAATCAGGGAATTTTTGCTAATTTCCTAAAGGAGTCAATATCGTTCTGATCCCCAATGGAGCTCGCTGATTCGGTAGACATAGCTAACCCTGTTAACCAGATTTGTCGGTCTGAAAAACCCCAAATATCCTAGTTTTTCCTAGGTTTTCTCGCAATAGACTTACGACGCATACAAAGGGCTGAGAGTCGTGCCTTATATAGGCGTTCTAAACCTCGAATTGCCTAATCGATTCGAAGATTTTTGCAGGTTTGGAAAGGATTTACTGAGAAATGGCAAGAAATCTCTCTCTAAACTCTCTGAAAGCGTCAAAAAGATCCACCGTGGGTCATTATTTATGCAATTGACCGTGTCAGGACGAGTCGCTCGATGATCGACACGTGTCCATGTCTCCTAAATGCACGAACGGATCGTCGACACCTGGCGTTTACAGTTGTTAGGCATGATCGCATGTCAGCGTGACGTCACGATCTTATCGCCTTCTCAACTTCCATAGTTCAAATCGAATCGATTCAGTTCCAGAAACCAACGACTTTCGACACGTGTCATGACCCTAGACGTCCGATTGACAAAAATTTAAAATTTCGATTTGCCACTCTATTTTTATATTTTGGGGGCAAACTGTTTGGGTAAAATTTTCACCAGTCTCGACCACGACTAAAAAAGGAAAAACATTTGTTACACTTTTCTATAACAAGGTAAAATCATAAACACTTTATCGTCTGACCAAAATTGGAATCAAAAGTTACTCACGACACTCAACCGTCGTAAGGAACCTTACGACCTCGACCGAATAACATACGATATTACTGTTACGCTTTCACTATTTAATGCAGGGTCAACACCATTAATGACCAACAACTATAACCGACGAAGATCATTACGAGAATTAAAACCCAGCAGCCGTTACGACCGTTACCCGAAGCTTTTATGGAATCATTAAAGCATTCGAAGACTATAAATACAAGGGTTCCATCCTCATTTGCGGACAACTGAATTGTCAAGAACACTCACTATAGTATTCGAAGAAAATAACTTTCTCTCTCAAAAGATCGCTCACGACGCACGACGCATTACTTTTACACACGACGCACTAGTTTTTACATACGATACATTCGTTTACTTTACATTCAAAGTCTTTCTTTCATTTGTATTGTAACTATTGTACTCTCGACATTTGATACACAAGGACATCGCCTCTGTTTGGCGACCATAGTGCAACGACAACACCATCACTGTCGTCCGCGGGTTTTTTCCTCGTTGAGGTTTTTCCCGCGTCACCAAAATCTCTGTTTCATTTACTTTTGTGTCCTTGTCGCATTTCTTTGTCGAACGATTCCTATCTTTAGTTGTTAAGCTCCACAATCAACCTTAAGTTATCCTTCTGGATGATTTTTGGCATTAACAATCAGTACAACTTTACACGTGGCAGAAGCTGATTGGTTGCATGGTTTGACCCTTGTAGACAACCTAGTAGCCTCATGATGAACAGTGTATAATCAGAGTTGGTTGTACAATTCTGGACAAAAGGGATGTCCATTCTGACATTTCGTACGAAGGCGTGCAAGGAGGAAAGACAAAAAGTAACTTGTAGAGGAAACTCATGATCAGCGTTCGCTGAATAGATCTTTATCAGCGAGTGATAAAGTTCAGCGTTCGCTGAAGTCTTCTAGTTGAAACTTCATGTTGAGTGGACAAATCTTGACTTCGCTGATATCCGCATCAGTTCATTAGTAGACTTGTCGCTGTTTCTTTGGCTTAATCTTCGACTTCAACGTAGAACATAGTTGACGTGAAACTTGTCTTCATGGATCATAAATAAACAACTAAGATTATCAACGATCATCAACAGGACTGAACAGGCTCAGGTCCTATTGATGAACAGTATCGCTGAGTGTAACAAATAACCTGAGTTTCCTATCAGCGGTACTGAAACAGACTTAGTACATTATCAACGATAGTGAAACACTTATACATATTGTCTACTTACAATTTTCACTAAGTGATTCTTAGAGAGTCATTATCAAATCACTGAGGGTTTGGATCAACAATCTCCCCCTATTTGATTATGACATAGCAACAAAGGAAAATTTCTAAGTATGAAAACGTAAGGATAAAAAGAACTCATAAAATATTTGTCCTTTTTACTGTTTTCTGGGATCTTTTCAGTACAGATGGAGTAAAGTACATTCGCTGAATTTTTTCTTTAAACTTCGTATAAGTTACATAGGGAAGTAGAAAAATTACAAGTACAACAAATAAAATTTACAAGTACAAAAGATATAAGCTGATAAAGATAGAATAATTACAAGGAATCCTATCAGCTATTCAGGTTCATCCTTAATGAGAAGTTCATCAAGGGACTTTGTTGTAGGAATCATCCAGTTAGGGACTTTTTATCCAAGATCCCGTCTTCGCTTAGCTTCTGTAAAGATCAGAGGCTTGAAGAAGTGTCCAAGAAAGTCTTCTCTGAATCTGCACCAATAGACGAGATCCCTGAGCTGTTCAATAGGAGCAATGGGTAGCTTAGAGAGGCGTTGGAAGCATTCTCGTCCATCATAGTCTCTGAAGAAGATACCATAAGGTTTGCTTAAGACTTTACCAGGGATAAAACGTTCACCAGGGGACAGGGAGATGTCGAGAGCTGAGAGATCAGGTTCAGGACCAAGGACTTCTTCGCGTGAAAAGTCGATTCCAGTTTCATTTCTGATAGGAGGACCTGAGTCTGAAGGAATTATCTTTTTCTTTGCAGAGGCCCTTCTTCGTTGAACTTGAGCAGGAGGAGGAGGAAGAATATCCACAGCAGATGTAACCAAGTCGATCTGAGAATTTATAATTTTCTCGACATGGCTTTTAAACGCTGAGCGAGATCGCTGAATGGCTATTCGCATCTCCAACCACTCAGAGAAACCGTACTTCTTGATCGTAGTGGCATAGATGGTCTCCTTGGTACCATTTTCTCTGAATATCTCAGCTTCAACAATAGGAACGTTTATGGACGTTCTTCCCCCGATGTTCACTTTGTTGATTCTGGAGACATGGAATCGAAAGTTAAATCGTTCTTTGCACCATTCAAGAGTAGAGTCAGAGACCTTGGTTTTCTTCTCGATGATCTTTTTGGCGTCTTTCCACAGTTGACGTTGAACATCAATGGGAGTCGTCTTTAGATCAGGGTCTTTCACCGATTGTCGAACGAGCTCAATGGCATAGGATTTATCTTGTTCTTTAGCTCTTCTTCGATCGGCGAGTTATTTTTCAGCTTTGAGCTGTTCAGCGAGTTCTTTTCTAGATACTTTGAATCGAGGGACACGGAAGATTCCCTGATCCTCAAGTTGTTTCATCATTGCTTCTCTCTTTTTCTTTTCCTCTTCACTTAGCTTTTGAGGAACTAAGGAAGGTCTGTTTTTGTGAGAGAGCAGTTGTTCTTCAGGTTCATCAGTCTCATCGAAGTTTAAGACTGGGATTATTTCTTCAGCGACTGGAGCTGGATTTATTGTTGATGTAGTAGGAGAAACTTCAGGGATCCTCAAGCAGGGGAGAGGACTAGCTGAAACGTAACGATCGTTTAAGTAAGATCATTTGGAAAAAGAGATAGAGAAAAGAATGAGGTTTAAGTGTATAGAGGTTTTATGGAGAGGAGAACTGAGGTTGAGAAGGGATAGAGGAGGGATGCAGTGTAAGGGAAGAAAATATATTGTACCTGACAAACTGGCTTTCTTTGAAGGATAGTCAGATTGCCTTCTGCAGCGAGACCTTTATTTTTGTCTTTATCAGCTTCAGTCGCTGCAGGCTTTGTCGTTGTCCCCTCCCCTGATGATTCTTTTATCACAACCCCTTTTTAAGCAGGGACCCTTTCAGGCTGGAAGAAGAAGTCGACGTCATCATCATCATCATCATCGTCATCATCATTATCTTTAGGGGATGATGATGGTTCATCATCAGCGATATCGACGTCTTCATCGTCTTCTTCTTCTTCAGATTCTTCCTCATCAACGTAGGGTTCTGTGACATCAGCTTCAGCTTCCTTTTCCTCATCGAGTTGCTCCCCCTCAAATTCAGAGGGAAGTTTCTCGGTTCCCTTAGGGTTTTCAACTCCCTGAGGTTTTTCAGCAGCATCAGAAATAATACCCTCCCCCTCAGAGTTCTGGGGAAGGTCTTCTTGATTTTTCTTCCCCCCCTCAACAATATGGGGAAGGTCTTCAGTCTTCTCCCCCTCTTCCACATGATGGATGGGGGAGGAAATAGGAATATCAGCAGCAGCATCATCAGTTTTCGGGTCACTGTCTTCTTGGCCAGTGATCCCCATGAAGGTTTCAATCACTACTATTCTGTCTTCTAGGCCATAAATAGCAGGACTAATCTTTTGAAGATCCTCTCGATCAGCCTGAGTGAAGTGTGATGGAGTATAAGTCGGAGCATTCAGACGGTCGAGAATCTGCTGCAGGAGAGTTGTTGCAGTGCTTACATCCATTCTCAAGGAAGACACCTCTCCCTTAAGATTTCCAACCTCTGTCTTCAATAACGTGACTTCATTTGACAGGGCGGAGTAGTTGGTGGAGAGAGTGTTGTTGGTGGTGTTCAGGGTGTTGATGGAGGTTGCGTTGTCAGTAAGAGCCTGAGCAACCTTTTCCAGATCAGCACTGGATGCATTGCCTTTCACCTCATCGGTGAGTGTCTTCAGAGCCTCTCCAGCATTTGTAACCACTGAAGAGTTTATGGAGAGAATGGTGGTGAGAGATGCCACCTTGTTGGATAGATCCGTGAGCGTTGTATTGATGTCTCCCAAATTAGGACCTAAAAAAGTTGAGAACTTATGAACAAAGGAAAGCTCAGAAGTTTGGGGTTTTGAAAGAGGAGTGTGTGGAGTTATGTGTATACATGCGGGATGGTTGACGAAGTCCTCGAAATCATGAAAGCCTGAAAAAGTTTCCATGTCGCCTTCTAGAGAGCCTTTTCGCTGAGAAGTGCCCGCATGTCCTGAGTTTTTACCCATCATCTGTTGTAGAGCCGCAACAGATGTATCTTGAAGAATGATGTTTGAAGATGAGAATGGGGGGAAAATAGGTGGAGTGTCTAAAGAGAGAGTAGGAGGAATGATGGTTGAGAAGAGGGATTTGGTAAGAGGTTCAGCGTTGGATCCGCTGAGAATTACTTTCTCAGTACTTAGAGGTACTGAGGGAGGGAGGTTCTGTTCCAAGTTAATAACCTTAGTGTTTAGAGACGCTGAAGTTGGTATGGAAGGGTTGGATTGATCAACTGTGGCAGAGCGTACCACTGAACTATCCAACGGCTCTTGTGAAGAGAGAACCATGGAGTCTTCAGCCTGGAAAGGCTTGGGGGGTTGCTCCTTGGTTTTCTTGGCCTTAGGAACACCAAGAGTGGTTGTAGAGTGTTTTCTCTTTCGAGGAGTGGAGGTTGTAGCCTGGGTACCAGCGGTTGGGATTACCATGGAGGTAGCTGCAGAAGTAGAAGAAGTAGGAGGTTTGAGAAGAGATAAGAGAGTAGTAAGACGTACCTCGTTTGGCATGGGAGTGTAGTCGAGGACCTTAGCACCGACCTGAGAGAGTTTCAGGTTGCCCACCTTAGGGTATTTGTCTCCGAGCCCTTGTAGGAAGAGAGCGCTGACAAATCGAGGATAGGGAACAGTCTTTTGTCTCTTTGCTTCTTCGACTCTCGATATCATGTCGTCAAAGATGATTTTGGCCCAATCAATGTGTAGGCCCTTTAGCGGTGAATACCCCATAGCCTGCTGGGGTTTGGAGGCTTGGTCAGCGGAACCAACCTTAGCTGTCATGCAGCTTATCAGATGAGCGAAGATGAAATTCATCTCGCTGGGCATTTTGGATTTCTTGATCATGGTCAGTTTCTTCTCAGGGACCTTGTCTCTCCCTGTTTCCCACACGTACTACATTGCATCGAAGAATGCAACGAGTGCTTCTCTGTCCGCTGGGTTTTTAGGATTTGGTAGAGGAACAAAGCGTTTTTCTTTTGTGCCAGCGGGGAGGTTGAGGGCACACCTGATAGTACCAGGTGTGATCTTGGAGGTACCGTGTTCAGTTTCAAAAAGGATGACTTCGATTTCCTTTTTTGGGTCTTTGGTGGAGGTGATCATAGCTCTTCTAGCAGTATACCAGAACTGAGCGAGTAAGTTTTTGTTTGCGGGAGGTGTGACAGTCAGAGCTGTGGATAAAGGGCAGGTCTTAAGAAAATTCACAGCGTCGTCTAGGTGTGTGATTTGCTTTCTTGGAGGGAAGTTGAAGAGGGCATAAGGGTTGTTGCCTTGAAAGTTAATTTGCTCGAATTTGAATCCAACTTGAGGAGTTGGAGTAAGTTCAGTCCTTTTAGGAGCAGTAGGAGACTGAGTTGAAGGAGCTTCAGTAGTTGCCATTTCTGTTTACACATATAAACATGAAGAGAGATAAAGAATAACGTCTTAATGTGGAAAGATTTTCCAAAATAAGATGTTATTGGGTTCTGCACATTCCTTTCAGACAATAGATATCTTAATGGAGATTAGGGTTTTTCTTGTTTTGAAAAAGAGTACAAAACATAGTGAATATTTGTTTTCCAGTTTCTTTTTAAAGAAGAGATTCTAGAAAAACATATGAAGATGCAAGTTTAAGATTTTTGTTTCAAACTTGAAGAACAACCTGTTTCCAGATTGTGTTCATAAAATCATGAAAAGAAAATGATTTCATTTTAGAAAAGTTCGTTTGTTTGATCTTGTAAAACCAAGAATAAGATCGAAAACAAGTTTTTAAAGGTAAATAATAAGAAGATTAACCTTTGATGTTGAAGAAGAAGGTGAATAATTTTCTGGAGAAAAAGAGTTCAAATGCAACAGTTGTTCTTGCTTGAAGGAGATGATGTTCGCGTAAAGGTAAAAATATAAACTCGAATGGGTTTAAATGGTGAGAGTAGAGAGAGAAAAACTATGAGCGGGAAAGTTTTTCATGATGACATGGACACGTCCCTTGAATTTGATTGGTCAAGGAAAACGAAACGGGCGAACGTGTCAGAGAAAAAACATGCCATGGTCTATCCGTTTGATGACGTCACAAACGTGCTTTCATATTTTAGGATGTCTCTGAGGATTTTGAAAACTCAGAGATATTTTGAAAACATGAAGCACTGATTAGAAATATCAGTGAGATTTAGAAATTTCAAAAATATCACTGAAAGGAAGAGATATTCAGCGATACAATTTGTTTTGATATCTTGCATTCAAAGGCGAACGTCAGTGAGTAAAAAAGAACATACCTTGATATCAGCGAATCAATTTTGTTCAGAGAGTAGATGATTAATGGGTTATACAAGTTCATTGTTATCACTGATCAAATGTGAACCGCTGAAGATTTTACTCTTCTAAGTTCAGCATTCCAAGCTCGCTGATAAGAAAGTTGAATCTTGTCTCATCAAGAGGTTTGGTGAAAAGATCAGCTAACTGAAAGTCAGTTGGGATAAAATGAAGTTCTATATCACCATTCATCACACGATCTCTGATAAAATGATACCTGATTTCGATATGTTTGGTCTTTGAATGTAGCACTAGATTGTTGGCTATAGCGATGGCACTAGTGTTGTCGCAATAGATTGGAATTTTCGAGAGTTGAAGGTCATAGTCCAGTAGTTGATTTCTCATCCACAAGACCTAAGAACAACAGCTTCCAGCGGCTACATATTCAGCTTCAGCGGTTGAGGTGGACACTGAGTTTTGCTTTTTACTTGTCCAACTCACCAGCTTTCCACCCAGGAGCTGACAGCCTCCTGTGGTGCTTTTCCTATCCAATTTGCAACCTGCAAAATCACTATCTGAATAGGCGATTAGATCAAATCCTGAGTCTTTGGGATACCAAAGACCTAGGATAGGAGTACCTTTAATGTAATACCCCGGGTAAGTTCGTTAGTTAAATGTTAGTTCAGTTAAATTTTGTTAACTTTAAAATGTGAAGTTAAAGGTAAGTTTGGGTAGATTTATAAGTAAAAGGTGTTTTTGGTCATTGATGAATAACTTAAGGACTAAAGGGGTAAATTGGATTAGATATTACCCTGAATGGATTTAGATATTTTCCTAATTCAGTATTATCCAAAGAATTCAGTGTATGTGTGTGTTCTTGAGACCAAAAGAAAGGAAGAAGAAAAGAAGGGTTAGGGATTCAAATTGGTGACCTTGGAAGTGAAATTAAGGTATGTTCCCTTGTATTTTATGTTTGCTATTTGGCCAATATTGAGAATTTAGATGCTATCGAGTATCCAGTAACCTGTATTTTGTTAACCATTAGATAGGGAATGAATGAGAACTGACTATTCTGTGGTCTTGACTTGAGTACGGGTTTGGGGGGCAATATTTGAGGATTTGAGTTCTTTAGAGTTCTTAGCCTTAGTAAGACTTATGTGTTTTATGTGGTAAAGAGATATCTGTATCTAATTGTTACAGATCCTGTGAATTCTGGGTAAAGGACTGAACCTGTTTAGAAGGCTTGGAAACGTGTTGATAAGCAATCAGGTGAGTTTTACTTTAAAACGTTTTGAAACTGGAATACATATATGTGTGTATTGGATATGTGATAAATGGAGTGACTATGTTTATGTTTGAATTATAATATGTTGAGATATTGTAATTACGTGAGTATTATATTATGTTATAATACGTTGGCCGGGCATAGGACCGGTGTGTTGGTTGTAGTTGTTGTACAGTGTTGATTGGCTGTAGTTGTTGTACAGCGTTGTTTATTAGTTGTCTTGCAACCAACTAATATGGCCATGGGAAGGAGACAGAGAATTACGTGATGAGTGAGTTATGATTGATAATTGTGTTTGTATTATGTGAATGTTGGTGTGCAAAGGATTTTCAAGGAAACAGGGATTTTCTCACTTAGACCATTAGGTCTAACCCTCATTTTTGTTTTAAATATGTATTCCAGGTCGAGGGTCAAGGAAACAGGGATTTTCTCACTTAGCATGTTGTTAGTAATGATGTAAATTACTATGTAAACGTTGTAATGATGTATTGAATGTTTGTAAAAGACTAAGGGACCGTATTTGTTATATAATGTATCTCTTGTTTTAACGAAGTTATGCAATGTATGCTATTTGAACTATGTATGGGACTACAGGTCGTTACAGATGGTATCAGAGTCATAGTTTAAGGGATTTAGGTATTAGTATCTGTACCTAGACTTAAACTGCATGTGAAGTAGGATGTCCCTGTTATTGTAGAACCTTGGGATGTTAAATATAAAAAGGTAGAAGGAACATCATGTAAGGTAATTTCATTATTACACCTGGCCAGTGTAATTGTGATCTTACAGGTACATGTTTGGACTGGAATACCTTGTTATATGGGGTATGTGTTTATGTGTATATTAACCTTGTCTGAATCAACAGAATGGCAAGTGGTACGAGACAAACTAATCGGGAAGGGGGAGGAAATCCAAATAGATCCAATCGAACAGCCGGAGGAAGGGGAAGAGGGGGAGAAAGAGACAGAGGCAGAACTGGGGGCAGAGTTCAGGGGCGTGGTACGGAGTTTGTTACGAGAGACGACTTAGCGGCCGAAATGGGAAGATTACAGGAAAATATCCAGGCTATGTTTAACCAGACTCATAATACTGAAACAGAAAGACCAGATCCTTCACATGAAGAAGAGATGCCTATTACTCCTACTGTTGTACCAGTAATGAAAAAGTGTGATTATAAAATTGTTTCTCAGTTGTAAGCCTCCGACCTATTCAGGAGACCGGGATCCAGTGAAAGCTATGCGATGGCTGAAGGAAATAGAAGCTATCTTCAAGACTAGTAAGTGCGCGGAAGAGGATAGGGTACTTTATGGAGCCGCAATGTTGAAAGGTGACGCTTTATACTGGTGGGAAGCTCATATTTTTTCGGGAGGTTCTGACATATATTCTACCTTCTCGTGGGAAGAATTTGTTATAGCTTTCAGGAAGCAGTTATGTCCTCATGCAGCGGTTAAACAACTAGAGGGGGAGTTTATGAACTTGCAACAAGGAAATTTATCTGTTCGGGACTACACTGCTCGTTTTCTGGAAAAATATCGTTTTGCAGAATATTATGTTGCCACGGAGGCCATGAAGATTGAAAGGTTTATCTTTGGGTTGAATGCAGAAGCAGGAGTTTGGTAATTGCTAAAGGACCCGAAACTTTCTCCGCTGCAGTAGATGCCGCAGAAACCGTGGAACAGGATAAACGAAGAAATACTAGCGACAAAAGTACAGGAAAAAGGAAGTGGGAAGGACCACAACACGATCCAAAGAAGTTCAGGTTTCAGAGATACGATAACCGTCCACCCTTACGATCAACGGAAAGACCTTGTCTGAAATGCAACCGTGTCCACCAAGGGAATTGTCAGGTTGACTCGCGGGTTTGTTATAGGTGTGGGAAGACTGGGCATGTTGTTAAGGATTGTCGTGTCACGCGGTTCTGTTTTTCATGTAATTCTCCGGATCACATACAGCCCGATTGTCCGAGGGGAAGAATACAACAAGGGGGTACGTCAGGGAAACCAGCGGTTGTCAGACCGGTAGTACCAAGACTAGATCCACCAAGAACAAGAGGCCGTGCCTTCCAGATGACAGAGCAAGAGGCAGATGAGACTCCCGATGTGGTTACAGGTACATTCTTAATAAATTCTACACGTACTAGAGTGTTATTTGATTCCGGTGCAAACCGATCATTTGTGTCGCCTTCTTTTGCTGCCTATATGCATTTAAAACCTAAAGTGTTAGATCATGTGTTAATGGTAGATACGGCTAATGATAATCAAGTACCGGTTAGTGAGGTATTTGATAGTTGTGTGATAAACATAGATGGGTGTGGAGTACCTATTCAGTTATTTCCTATAGCCTTGATCGAGTTTGATGTGGTAGTGGGAATATATTGGTTAGCCGAGAATCAGGCTAATATAGTTTGTGATAAGAAATTGATAAATGTTGTCTTACCTGAGAAGGGACCAGCAGTGATTTATGGTGATCGAAGAAATCATCAGTCTTGTCTTATATCTTTGTTAAAAGCTCGTAAGTGTATCAATAAAGGCTGTTCAAGTTACTTAGCTTATGTGATAGATATTAAGCTAAAAAAGAATAAGCTGGGAGATATTCCGGTTGTTCGTGAATTTCCGGAAGTTTTTCCAGAAGATCTGACTAGCCTTCCGCCCATTAGACAAGTAGAGTTTGGAATAGATCTGATTCCTGGAGCCGCTCCTGTTGCCCATGCACCGTATCGTTTGGCACCTCCCGAGATGAAATAGATGATGACTCAACTGCAGGATCTTTTGGATAAAGGCTTCATCAGACCCAGTTCTTCGCCGTGGGGAGCACCGGTTCTGTTTGTGAAAAATAAGGATGGTTCGATGAGAATGTGTATTGACTACCGAGAGCTGAATAAGCGCACGATCAAGAACAAGTATCTACTTCCTAGAATTGATGACCTCTTTGATCAACTAGTTGGAGCTTGCTATTTCTCCAAGATTGATCTGAGATCTGGTTATCATCAGCTGAAGGTTAAAGAAGAAGACGTTCTGAAAACTGCTTTTCGCACGCGGTATGGTCACTATGAATTCTTAGTAATGCCTTTTGGATTGACGAACGCTCTAGCTGCTTTTATGGATCTAATGAACCGAGTATGTAAGCCATATCTAGATAAATTCGTTATTGTGTTTATCGATGATATCCTTATCTACTCCCGGTCCAAAGAAGAGCACGCTCAACATCTTCGTTTGATTCTGGAGCTACTGAAGAAGGAAAAGTTGTACGCTAAATTTTCGAAATGTGAATTCTGGCTACGGGAAGTTCTGTTTCTGGGGGCATGTAGTTTTCGATAAAGGTATTCAAGTTGACCCGACGAAGGTGGAGGCAATTGAAAGATAGGAACCGCCGAAGACACCAACGGAAGTACGAAGTTTTCTAGGTTTAGCCGGGTATTATCGAAAGTTTATAAAAGACTTTTCTCGTATTGCGACGCCTTTGACTAAGTTGACCCGAAAGAATCTAAAGTTTGAATGGAAAGCAGAACGGGATGAAGCATTCCGAATCTTGAAAGAGAAACTTTGCAGCGCGCCGATTCTGTCGTTACCTGAAGGTTCCGAAGACTTTATTGTCTACAGTGATGCTTCCAAACGGGGATTGGGTTGTGTACTTATGCAACGTGGAAAAGTTATTACTTACGTTTCTCATCAACTGAAAGATCACGAAAGACAGTATCCTACACACGATATGGAACTGGCAGCAGTTGTATTCGCGTTGAAGATTTGGAGACATTATCTTTACGGCTCTAAATGTCAAATTTATATCGATCATAAGAGTCTCCAACATCTTTTTGATCAGAAGGAATTAAATATGAGGCAAAGAAGATGGCTAGAATTGGTGAATGATTATGACTGTGAAATCCTTTATCATCCGGGAAAGGCGAACGTGGTAGCTGGTGCACTGAGTCGTCAAGAAAGAAGTGGAACAATAAAAGCTATTGCATTACGAGCTGAGCTTCTACCTAACATTTTTAATGAACTGAATAAGTGTCAAGTAGAAGCCTATCAGGAAGAATATCTGAAATCAAAACGGTTAGTGGGGTTATCTGCATTGCTGGTGAAAAATGATCGTGGGTTATTGTGTCTGGGGAACAGAATATGGGTGCCTCGTTTGGGTGGTTTACGTGATCGGGTACTACAAGAAGCTCATCAATCTCGATTCTCTATTCATCCAGGTACGAACAAGATGTATAAAGATCTGAAACAGTTTTATTGGTGGCCGGGAATAAAAAGGAATATTGCTCAGTACGTGGAAGATTGTACTACTTGTAAGAAGGTGAAGATTGAACACCAGAAACCGTTTGGGCAGTTGCAGCGATTAGAAATACCGATGTGGAAATGGGATCAAATTATTACAGATTTCATCACGAAGTTACCAAGGACTCCGAAAGGGTTTGATGCTATTTGGGTGATCGTTGACAGGTTGACCAAGTCTGCTCACTTCCTACCAATAAAGGAAACCTATTCATTGGAAAGATTAGCCAAACTGTATATTAACGAAATAGTAACACGACATGGAGTTCCAATTTCGATTATCTCTGATCGTGACAACCGTTTTACCACAAGATTCTGGAGAAGTTTTCAGAAGGAGATGGGGACACAGATAAAACTAAGTACAGCATATCATCCTCAAACTGACGGTCAGAGTGAACGAACGATTCAGACCTTAGAAGATATGCTCTGGGCTTGTATTGTTGACTTTGGGGGATCATGGGATAAGCATTTACCATTGATTGAATTTGCCTACAACTACAGTTATCATTCCAACATTCAAGCGGCACCGTTTGAAGTATTGTATGGTAGAAAATGTCGAACGCCTCTGTGTTGGAATGAAGTGGGAGAGAAACAATTAGCGGGGCCAGATATAGTTCAGTTGACTGCGGATAAGGTTACTCAGATTCGGGAACGTTTGAAAGTAGCTCAAGACAGACAGAAAAGCTATGCCAACCGACGCCGAAAACCGTTAGAGTTCCAAGTTGGAGATTTTGTGATGTTAAAAGTCTCGCCTTGGAAAGGAGTCATTCGATTTGGAAAGCAAGGTAAGCTGAGCCCGAGGTACATTGGACCAATTGCAATTACGGAAAGAATTGGTGAAGTAGCCTACATGTTAGATCTTCCGCCAGAGTTAAGCAGAATCCACAATGCGTTCCACGTATCCAATTTACGAAAGTGTTTAGTTACGCCAGATCAGGCAATGTCTCTACCCGAAATACAGGTTGATGAAAAGTTGAATTGTGTAGAAGAACCAGAAGCCATTGTTGACCACAAAGTTAAAGTGTTGCGGAACAAAGTAATCAGACAAGTGAAAGTTCAGTGGAGACATCATAGGGGTCAGGATTCTACTTGGGAATCGGAGTCAGAAATGAGAAATAAGTACCCGTACCTTTCTGCCTAATCGAATTCCGGGACGGAATTATTTTAAGGGGGAGATGATGTAATACCCCGGGTAAGTTCGTTAGTTAAATGTTAGTTCAGTTAAATTTTGTTAACTTTAAAATGTGAAGTTAAAAGTAAGTTTGGGTAGATTTATAAGTAAAATTTGTTTTTGGTCATTAATGAATAACTTAAGGACTAAAGGGGTAAATTGGATTAGATATTACCCTGAATGGATTTAGATATTTTCCTAATTCAGTATTATCCAAAGAATTCAGTGTATGTGTGTGTTTTTGAGACCAAAAGAAAGGAAGAAGAAAAGAAGGGTTAGGGATTCAAATTGGTGACCTTGGAAGTGAAATTAAGGTATGTTCCTTTGTATTTTATGTTTGTAATTGCATTTGGAAGGTTTCTATCGGAGTAGAATAGTCAAATATACATCTGGTAATATTTTCTGTTGAATCTGGGTAAAAAGTGTGCAAAACGACAGTAGTTTCTGGATAGAATGAAGGTGTCCGGGTGGTTTTGTTGGTAGTGTACGGGTAAGTTATCTGGTGGTGTCCGGATGGTGTTCTAAGGTGTCCGGACTAGTCTTTTATCCGGGTAAGTTCCTTTTTCCTATGTTTTCCGAATAGAATTGGATACCGGATAGCATCCGGATTACTCTGGTGTCCGGGAAAGTCATGTTGTCCGGATAATTTATGGTATCCGGATACTTTTGCTGTTTGGCCAATATTGAGAATTCAGATGCTATCAAGTATCCAGTAACCTGTATTTTGTTAACCATTAGATAGGGAATGAATGAGAACTGACTATTCTGTGGTCTTGACTTGAGTACGGGTTTGGGGGGCAATATTTGAGGATTTGAGTTCTTTAGAGTTCTTAGCCTTAGTAAGAATTATGTGTTTTATGTGGTAAAGAGATATCTGTATCTAATTGTTATAGATCCTGTGAATTCTGGGTAAAGGACTGAACCTGTTTAGAAGGCTTGGAAACGTGTTGATAAGCAATCAGGTGAGTTTTACTTTAAAACGTTTTGAAACTGGAATACATATATGTGTGTATTGGATATGTGATAAATGGAGTGACTATGTTTATGTTTGAATTATAATATGTTGAGATATTGTAATTACGTGAGTATTATATTATGTTATAATACGTTGGCCGGGCATAGGACCGGTGTGTTGGCTGTAGTTGTTGTACAGTGTTGATTGGCTGTAGTTGTTGTACAGTGTTGTTTATTAGTTGGCTTGCAACCAACTAATATGGCCATGGGAAGGAGACAGAGAATTACGTGATGAGTGAGTTATGATTGATAATTGTGTTTGTATTATGTGAATGTTGGTGTGCAAAGGATTTTCAAGGAAACAGGGATTTTCTCACTTAGACCATTAGGTCTAACCCTCATTTTTGTTTTAAATATGTATTCCAGGTCGAGGATCAAGTAAGAGCAAATAAGAAGGTTAAACCGATAATATCTTTTTGGGGGGGGGGGGGGGGACTATGTAGTGAAGACTATGTTGTGTTGGTAGATGTAGCATGTTTTTAGTAATGATGTAAATTACTATGTAAACGTTGTAATGATGTATTGAATGTTTGTAAAAGACTAAGGGACCGTATTTGTTATATAATGTATCTCTTGTTTTAACGACGTTATGCAATGTATGCTATTTGAACTATGTATGGGACTACGGGTCGTTACACTTAAGGTAACGAAAGATTCGCTTTACAGCGATCAAATGAGATTCCTTAGGTTCAGCTTGATATCGTGCACACAAACAGGTTGCATACATAATATCAGGTCAGCTAGTTGTTAAATACAGAAGAAAGTCGATCATCCCATGATACGTTGTGACATTAACAGGTTTTCCAGAAGGATCCTTGTTTAGTGTCAGCGGCGGTGCCATAGGGGTTTTCATAGCTGAGCTCTGAGTTAAATCAAATTTCTTCAGCATATCTTTAACATATTTCCTTGGTGAATGAAAGTTCCTTTTTCACTCTGTTTGATTTGAAGACCTAGGAAATATATTAGCTCACCCATCATACTCATTTTATATTCAGCTTCATTCTCTCAGCGAAACGAGTACATAAGTCAGGGTTAGTGGAACCAAATATAATATCATCGACATGTATTTGAACAAGAATAATATGACCTTTTACTTTCCTGAAAAATAGAGTTTTATCGATTTTACCTCGCTCAAATTTTTCAATATGGAGATAAGTAGAGAGAGTGTCATACCATGCACGAGGAGTTTGTTTTAAGCCATAAAGTGCCTTATCCAGTTTATAAACATAACCTGGATGCTTAGGATATGAGAATCCTAGAGGTTGTTCCACGTAGACTTCTTCATTCAGCCTTCCATTGAGGAACGCTGACTTTACATCCATTTGATGTACTTTGAAGTCTTTGTGTACATCGTATGCTAAGAATAGACGAATGGCTTCTAGTCTTGCCACTGGGGAGAATGTTTCGTCGTAATCTATACCTTCCTCTTGTCTGTACCCCTGAGCAACAAGACGAGCCTTGTTGTGGTACAGTTCCATGTTCATCCAACTTGTTTCGATAGACCCATTTAGTGCCTATCACTGACTTTTCGGATGGTCTAGGAACGAGCTTCCAAACTTTGTTCCTTTCAAATTCTGTCAGCTCTTCTTGCATAGCGCTGACCCAGTTTGGATCTCTGAGGGCATCATCTGTTTTCTTTGGTTCAATCAGAGAAATAAAGTTAACAAATAAACAAATATTACCTGCACTTCTTCGAGTCTGAACACCAGTGTTCGGATCACCAAGAATTTGTTCAATAGGGTGATTAATAGTACATCGCTGAGCCGGAGCATAAGTTACTGACTCATTCTAAACTTGGGGAGCTGAAGATGAGGCTTCAGCATCTTCTGGTATATCAGCCAAGAGAGGAAGAGGTTCAGATGTTATTTCATTCACTGATTACTGGGAAGTAGATGGTATATTTGAGATAGAAGGTTCAGAAGCAGGCATAGTGTTAAGAGAAACAACTGAGACCCATGATGTTTCAGCTTCACTTGTCTGCATGTTTCGGATGGTGGTAGGATCATCATCTTCAGCGGGATGAGTATTAGATGTAGGAGTGGGAACATTTTCTGAATCACCAAGATGAGAAAACATCCATTGATTCAGTTCTTCAGAATCAACAGAAGGTCTAGAGTTCGCTTAACGGGATTCGTCAAAAGTGACGTGAATTGTTTCTTCTACACTTTGTCTTCTTCGATTGAAGTCTCTAAAGGCTTTAAAGACTAAAGAATATCCAAGAAAAATTCCATCATCAGCCTTAGGATCAAACTTTCCAAGGGCATCTCTGTTGTTCAGTATGAAACACTGACATCCAAAGATGTGAAGAAAGCTAATTTAAGGCTTTCTCCCATAGAAGAGTTCATAGGCTGTCTTCTTGAATCTTTTGACAATCAGCGACCTGTTTTGAGTAAAACAAGCAGTGTTGACAGCTTCTGCCCAAAACTGAGTAGGTAGATGAGAATAGCATTGAACGTGCAACTTCGATGATAGTTCGATTTCTTCTTTCAGCGACTCCATTTTGTTGTGGTGTTCTCACTGAGGTAAAGTTGTGAGAAATACCCTTACTTTCAAAGAAGGAATCAAGAGAACTGTTTTTGAATTCAGTCCCATGATCACTCCTTATTGAGCGAACGGTCATGTTGTTCAGGACTTCCATTTTCCTGACAAAAGTGATGAGTTCTTCAGGGGTGTCACTCTTAGAACGGAGAAACATTACCCAGGTATAGCGAGAGAATTCATCAACTATGACCAAAGTATATTTCTTTCTAGCGATGTATTGTTTGTTAACAGGACCAAACAAATCCATATGGAGAAGTTGTAGAGGAGATGACACTGAGGAAACTTGCTTAGATTTTAAGCTTGCTTTTGTTTGTTTCCCTTTTTCACACGCTGAACATAGAGACTCCTTAGCATATGAATGTTGAGGTAGACCAGTAACCAACTCTTGAGAGGAAAGAGTATTCAGTGTCTTGAAGTTGAGATGGGAGAGCCTCTTATGCCAAAGCTCGTTGACATCAGATGAGGCTTTTGAGAAGAAACAGGAGTTCTTAGTGGTTGTAGAGTCCATGTTTTTAACATAAACATTTACCATACGGTATCCGCTGAGAGCTATCTTCTCCTTTTTTTTCCAGTGACAAAGCAGGATTCCTTAGTGAAAATCACTTTGTTATCCTTGTCACACAGCTGACTGATGCTTAGAAGATTATGCTTCAGCCCTTCAACATATGCGACTCTTCTGAAGGTTGTTGTACCATTAGAGAGTACACCAAATCCTCGGGTATGGCCTTTTCCGTTTCCACCGAAGGTCACTGAGGGACCCTTCTCTTCCTTGTATTCAGTGAGCAGGTTTTTCTTTCCAGTCATATGTCTAGAGCATCCGCTATCGAGATACCAGATACCCTTCTTAACCTACAAACAAAGGAAGATTAGTTCAACTTGGGCACCCATTTTACCATGGGCCCACACTTGTCAGTGGTGGTAGAGGAAGTGGAAGGTTCAGCACTCTTTGCAGTATTTGAAGATTCAACTTCTGAACTATTCTTCACTTTGGTTAATTTCTTAACCTCAGTGGTGGTTTTCACCTTAACCTGATTTGCACCAAGATTGGTCCTCTTTGCCTTGGGGGCATTGATCTTCACCTTAGCTAATTTTTCAGCTTTGGTGGCTGTGGGGCACTTACTAGCAATATGATTTGTAAGTCCACAGTGATAACATTTCCTATAACTAAAAGTAGCTTTAGGACCTTTTGCATGTTGAGCCGTTAATTTTAAATGAGCAGGGCCAGCACCAAGTATACCTTTGGCATTGGAAATTGGAGGAACAATCAGTTCTTCAGATTTCTTTCAAATAACATCCACTCTGATTCTAGGAGTAGATCGCTGAATAAATCCAGGGATCTTATTCTTATAAGTAGAGGGATAAGTCACTGAAGCTTTAGAAGCATTCAGCTTAGGTACAAAGGTACCCTTCTGAGGTTTTTGGTTGAAAACGTTTTGTTTACCTTTACCTTTAGGGATAAAGGTAGGTTTTTCCTCAGGTATGGGAGTTTTTGAAGAGGAACACTGAGATGAGGAAGTGTCAGGAATAGAGGACACGAACATTCCAAACTTAAGCATGGAATGATCAGTGGTAGGTTCTAGAGTGTCAGCTTTGTAACCAAGACCACGTTTGTCACTCAGGGGAATCTGAGATTTTATTATCTCAGTGATCGTTGTTGAGGATTTACACCATCCTTCAACAGTAGCCTTTTCAGCTTTTAAGGCAGCGATAGATTCTTCGCGTTCGATTTTGACTAGTTGATTTATATGGACCTGATCTTTTAAATCTTCTTCAATTTTAGAAAGCTTTTCATTTTGAAGGTGACAGATTTTAAGTTGTTCAGCGAGATCAAGGTTTTGATTTTCAGCTACAGCTTTGCCATTCATGGCATCATATAAGCTCATAGTCAAGAAATCGATTTTCCGAAGACTATCAACTTCAGCAATATCTGAAATATTAGTAAAGAAAGAAGTTGATACCTTAGAGGTAGAAGTTGAAGCAGAGGGAATGTCAGAATTTTCTTTCTCTTCTTCGATTTTTTCCATGAGACAGAGATTGGCCTCGTCATCATGTTCAGAGTCAGATGATTCTTCTTCATCAGTGGCAGCCCAGTCAAAGTCAGCCATCAGGCCTTTGCCTTTCTTCTTAAAGCTTTTCAGCTTTGCATACTTTTCTTTCAGCTTTTGATACTTGTCATCTCTAGCCCTGGGGTTTGGGGATTTCTTGGAGAAAGCTGAGGGTTTAAAGACTTTCTTTGACCTACATTCACTAGCAAAGTGTCCTCCTTTCTCACAGTTAAAGCAGGTAGCAGTAGCCTTATCAACAGGGGTTGATGATTTTGGCTTGTCAGTGAGTGCAAGGGGTTTGTTCCTTCTGAAGTTACTCTTTCTAGCGAATCTCCTGAACGTATTAGCTAGGAGTGCCAGAGATTCATCAAGATCTGAAGATTCAACATCTGATGAGCATTCAGAGTTAGTCTCCAACTCAGTGACAGTGATAGTAGATCGTTGAGTGGAAGGTGACTCTGAGAGTAAAGCAAAATGGGTGCTTTTGGAATCTTTTACAAGATTCTTCTTAAGATGACACGACTGCTCATGATTGAGCATAGTGCCATATAAGGTAGAGAGAGTCATAGATTTTAGATCCTTTGATAGCTTGAGACACATAGAATAACTGTCCCAACTTTCAGGTAAACATTATAGGAACTTTGTCAGGATCTCAAAGTTAGAATATTCCTTAACAACAGTTTTTAGGTCAATAATTAGACAGTTAAACCGCTGATGTACTTTAGAGAGAGATGCATTCTTACCACAAATGAAGCTTTCGTATTGTCTTACCAGGTTGATCTTTCTTGAGTCCTGGACTTCAGACGTACCTTCATATTGAACACAGATTGTATCCCACATGGCTTTGGAGGTTTTCAGGTTCATGACGGAATGGTAGACTTTGTCAGGAAGAGCCATGGAAAGAATGGATCTGGCTTTCGTATCGATAGCCACTTTCTTCTTATCTTCATCAGACCAATTGTGAGGTTCTTTAGGAATGATTCTTTCAGGAATGGTAGCTCTAGTTGTAGTGTCTGGAACTTCAGGATGAATCCTAACAGGGATATATGGGCCATTTTCGATGTAATAAGGCATAGTAGGGTCTACACCTTCTAAGAAGAGTATCATCCTATTTTTCCATAGATTAAAGTTATCTCTGGAAAATCTAGGGGGTTTTGCAAGAGAACCATTGTCAATATAGTTTGTGTTTGTGTTGGTAGCCATTATGAGAAATAGCAAGGAAGAGAAAAGATTAGTATAAGCAAGATCTTGTTTATGAGATTAAACAATCTGCTCTGATACCACTTGTTGGTCCCGAAGGGTTATACAAGTTTGTAGAGGGGGGGGGGGGTGAATACAAACACACAGATTTTACTTTTTTAATTGTTTATTGATATGTATAAAACAATTTACAACTTGTTGCGGAATAAGATTAAGGAATAAACCTAATCTAAACAAGTTAAGAGAAACACTAAGTTTTCTTGCACTGGAAATAAGTTAGAAAGGAGATAAGAATATTAAAGATTAATATTCTAACACACAGAGTAAGGAAGAAGGAGATGGTCGAGCACTGCATTTATGAAGTAGGGTTCTTCTTATATACTGCATGCATTTAATGCATACCAGTACAACTTTACACATGGCAGCAGCTGATTGGTTGCATGGTTTGACCTTTGTAGACAACCTAGTAGCCGCATGATGAACAATGTAGAATCAGAGTTGGTTATACGATTCTCGACAAAAGGGATGCCCATTCTGACATTTCGTACGGAGGCGTGCAAGGAGGAAAGACAAAACGTAACTTGTAGAGGAAACTTCATGATCAGCGTTCGCTGAATAGATCTTTATCAGCGAGTGATAAAGTTCAGCGTTCGCTGAAGTCTTCTACTTGAAACTTCATGTTGAGTGGACAAATCTTGGCTTCGCTGATATCCGCATCAATTCATTAGTAGACTTGTCGCTGGTTCTTTGGTTTGATCTTCGACTTCAGCGTAGAACATAGTTGACGTGAAACTTGTCTTCATGGATCATAAGTACACAACTAAGATTATCAACGATCATCAACAAGACTGAACAGGCTCAGGTCCTATTGATGAACAGTATCGTTGAGTGTAACAAATAACCTGAGTTTCCTATCAGCGGTACTGAAACAGACTTAGTACTTTATCGGCGATTGTGAAACACTTATACATATTGTCTACTTACAATTTTCACTAAGTGATTCTTAGAGAGTCATTATCAAGACACTGAGGGTTTGGATCAACATTCAATCGCTGAGCGACGGGGTCGTTAAGGTCGGAATTCACACCCATTGGAGGGGTGACTCCTGAACTGGTGTCATTTCCGTACGACGAACCATTGGCGTCCCCATTGAAAGGGACGAAGTACGGCTGAGACCCATTGTGCATGGGTGGTGGCCTCAAATGCAGAGGAGGAATCGGCCTGAACTGGGGATTTAGGATGAACGATCCCTGCTGCTGGTCCTGCATGAATGGACCTTGCTGCTCGTCCTACATGAATGGACCTTGCTGCTGGTTCTGACCGAACGGTCCTGGTCCTGGATTCTGAACGAATGGACCCGAACCTGGATTTTGGACAAATGGTCTTGGGCCATTCTGCGGTCCGAATGATCCATTCGGATTCTGATTCCTCAGTCGCGCGATTTCCTCAGCTGCCCTTCGACTTTGCTCAGCAAGGGCGTTGATTTGATTGCGCGCAGCTTCTAACTCCTGATACATTTGGGCAATAAGCTGCTCTTGATTTCCATGACCTGCCATTTTCCTGAAACAGAAAAAGAGGAAACTCCAAGAAACAGTTAGTTGGACGCACGTTTGTCGAAGATTATCTCTAGATGGGGCCCCATGGTGGGCGCCAAACTGTTAATGCCAAAAATCGTCCAGAAGGATAACTTAAGGTTGATTGTGGATCTTAACAACTAAAGATAGAAATCGTTCGACAAAACAGTGCGACAAAGATAGAAAGTAAAGAGACGAAAGGATTTTGGTGACGCGGGAAAAACCTCAACGAGGAAAAAACCCGCGGACGACTACGATGGTCGTCGCTGCACTATGGTCGCCAAATAGGGGCGATGTCATTGTGTTTCAGGTGTCAAGAGTACAGATGATGATAACACAAACGATTACAGTTGTGAAATGAAAAGACTTAAACTATAACAAGCGTGAGTCGCGTGTGAAAATAAAGTGTCGTGTATAGGAAGTATGTGTCGTGCGTCGTCTGCTTCGAGAGAGAATACTTCTTTGCTTAGAAAATCTCAATACGCTGCAAGTGATTCGGGGATTCAGATGCGCTCAAATGGTGATGGAGCTTTTGTTTATATGGCCTTCATAGCTTTAATTGACTCCATAAAAGCTTGAATAACAGTCCTAACGGTTGCTGAGGTTAATACCCATAATGATCTTCATCGGTTATAGTCGTTGGTCATTAATGGCGTTGATCCTGCATTAAACAGAAAATATCATAACAATTATGTCGTATGTTAGTTGGTCGAGGTCGTGAGGTATGTTACGACGGTCGAGTGTCGGGAGTGACTTTCGATTTAAACTTTAGGTTTGATAATAAAGTATTTATGATTTTATCTTACCATAAAAAAGTATAAGAAATATGTTTTCCTTTTTCGGTCGTGGTCGAGACTGCTGAATTTTTACCCAAACACTCTTTCTCTCTCTATTTTCTCTGGAAACCGACTTCAGGAATCAGTAATTGAGATAAAAATCTCAATTCAACCGACTCTCCCTTTAAATATCCAAAACTATCAACAAATAACAAAACCAACCCCCAAAGTTTCAATTTTAACAAATAGCTTAAACTTTGGTCAATTACACTTTGAATCCTTCCATATCAAAGTATAACATAATTTTGATCATGGAAATTCGGGGTGTTACACAGGGCGTTCTTGAGCCGATTTGATCTGTCGCCTGGTCAGACGATGCCTCAGCTTTAGCGCATCGTCTACGTGATTGAAAAGGTCACAGCTGACCGAGAGACAACTTTTTCGCTGAACGATCTCCTAGCAACTTATGCGGTAAAAGGGGATAGCAACCGTCGGTACAACCTGTATTCTAAGTTTAGAGGGGATCGTATCTTGGTCCTAATTACCGCGGTCAATGATCGTGGGTAGAAGGCTGGATATGCCTTTGGTCGGATGCGATCCCTAGATCTCGTTGAGGGGGACACTTCTTGGGTAACGTCGAGGTGGAACACGGACGGTAGGTTTAGCTTTCGTCGTGCGATTTTTTCAATATTTATTCTTGTCGTTTTGACTCGTTTACCTTTTGTGTTTCATTTGTCAATTTTGACGACGTCCAGCCTCTTCCTGACACTCAAGAGAAGACCGAGAGATTCTTGCAGTACAATATCGAGGATCGTTCGTTCTTCATCAACCGTGCTCCTATTGTCGGGGACTCCGACGACGATATTTTCGAGGTCGAGACACCTGAGCCGTCGGTCGCAAAGAGGAGTGGAAGAGAGAGGGTTAGATGAAGAAGAAGAAGAGAAAGAAATGACAGGGATATTTCTTTGGCGCTCGTCCTGGTCGTACGACGTTTGGTCATGCGACTTTAGTATCCCTTCTGACATTTTTGCTTTACTTTAGGTGGGTCGGGATCCAAACCATGACAAGGTCTCTCCAAGAGAGAGGCCAGTTGCTCCTGGCCAAGAAGGCCATGGAGATGAAATAGAAGGCTCCCCCGTCCTCGTCAACGGGGATGAAGAAGACTAGGACGATCGTTCGGAAGGAACCGTCGTCAAATAGTGGTGACCCTTCAACGGTCGCCATATCTGAGACGAAGAAGACGTCTGTGGACGTAGTCGCCGTAGTGCCGGTTAATACGGCACCTCAAACGTCGACGACGGCGCCCTCGGTTGAGGCGATGGAGCCTCAATCGTCAGCCCCTTTGGACAAGGAGAAGGGTCACCAGACTGGGGGTGATCCTGAAGTTATGACGGTCAACTTTACATTGTCGTCCAACTTTATGGCTGACGGCGCCCTTGACAAGGCAAAGATCTTCCCTAACTTGGGGAAGTTTCTCCTTCCGTCCTTTCAAGGGCGATACGAGGAGGTCCATGTCGAGGAGGTGGGAACCCAAGCTGCCACACTTTATTTCTTGGTAAGCCTTCACGTACTTTTTGGTTTCTTTTAACTTTTTTCTCTAGTGTCTTAACCATTTGGTCGTACGTCTGCAGGTGTTCCAGGCGTCACTCTGTCTATACAACCAGATGGAGACGGTCAGACGAGTGGCCCCTATGGCCGTCGAGCGGATCCGACGGACTGAGGAGGCGGAACGCAAAGCTTGCGAAGGGGAGCAGGCGGCGGTGGCCGGAGCAGAGTCCCTTTCGGTCAGGATTGATGATGTGCAAGACCATCTAGAGGCCTCGATCCGAGAGAAGGAAAAGCTCCGGGAGCGTTTGAAGGAAGCCCTAGCCAGGGCCTCTGCATCTGAGGCAGAGGTTAAGGAAGCTTTGAACAAAAGCAAAGTCCAGGCCGAGGATCTTAGATTGTTTGCCAAGTCTGAAGAGAAGGTGATCGCTGATATGGAGGGTGACTTGTCTCCTTTGAGGAGTTGATGCACTTTAAGGTCAAGGCGGCGATCATGCGCCGTCATCTTAGAGGGAAGAACCCCATGGCCAAGGCCGAAGCTGAGGTCGCCACCTTCTTGGAACAAATCGGAGACGAGAAGGAGCTCGATCAAGAAGACGAGACCAAGGAAGGCGAAACTGCGAGCGTCGGGGCCGAAAGTGGCGGTAAAGATGCCGTTCAGGATCAAGGCACTCCTCATCCTTAGAATTTTTATCTTTTTACTTTTTATTTTCCTGGGGCGACCGTTGGTGGTTGTGCCTTTTACTTGTATTATCTTGAACTTCATGAATGCAAGCGTCTTCTTTTGTTTTATGAACCTTTGTCGTGTGAGTTACTTATCATATAAAGTATAATTACTTTAATCGTGCGATAACTTGCGATAATACATAGAACACAAGTCATGATCACGACATGAACCTTTAATGTAATCGAGACATAAAACGTGCGACTTAAGCATCTTACAAAAGATCATGCGATTTAAGCATTTTAAAAAGACCATGCGATTTAAGCATTTTACAAAGACCGTGCGACTTTGGATAGGATTTTAATCTAAGTCTGAGACTCAGAATCGTGGGATATGAGATTTATTCGATCGTCGAGTGTCTTGTTTCAGAAGTACTCAGTGTAGTCATTGAGTTGTGTTTATGCGATCGTGCGATCCTGTGACGTATCAATTGTTAGCGGTTGGTCATTGGCTTAGCCAACGACCCTCCGATCCTTAAGTTAGTAATCGTTGTGATGAATAAATCGTAAGAGAAAAATAACTTAAAATAAATATTTTTTAAAATGTATTGCGTTCCAACTTCGTGGGATGTCTTGGTTGTCAAGGGTTTAGAGCCTGTAGGCACCTTTTCCTACGACTTCAGATATGCGATACGGTCCCTCCCACTTAGTGGATAACTTACCTATGTTTAATTCCTTGGTGTTCTAAAACGATGGTCGAAGGATAAGTCACCTTCTTGAAAGACTTTGATCTTGACATTTTTATTGAAATGTCGTTCGACCATATGTCTTTGAGATGTCATCTTGATTAGAGCGGTTCTTATAGTTCTTCTAGGGCATCGAGGTCGAAACTTAGGTCTACCAAGTTATGGTCGACCGAGGTATGTCTTGACGTCGGTAGTTGGACCTCGACAGGCAAGACCGCTTCACATCCGTAGACTAGGGAAAACGGGGTTTGACTAGTGGAAGTATGTGGCATCGTACGATTGGCCCATAAGACTGATGGAAGTTCTTCGACCCATCTCCCTTTTGCGGCTTTCAACCTTTTTCATATCGAGTTGATTATAACTTTGTTGCTTCATCCAGCGAGTTCATTTGACTAGAGATATCGCGATATCGAAGTCGTGAGTTTGATGATGATCCTCGCAAAACTGCTGAGTGCGATCGCTTATGAAATGTGAACCATTGTCGCATATGATTTCGGATGGGATTCTGAACCTGCAGATAATGTTAGTCTGGATAAAAGAGATGACTTCTTTATCTCGAATCTGGGATAAAGCCGCTGCTTCTATCCATTTGGAGAAATAACTGTTTAAGCAAAAAAATCACCAGTATCGACCACGACCAAGACACTAAGAACATTTATTACACTTCTTTTGTAACAAAGTCAAAACCATAAACATTTTGTCCTTTGACCAAAGCCGAAGTCAAACGTACCTCTCGACCTCGACCGTCGTGTGGATTCACACGACCTCGACCAACTAACTTATGACATTTCTGTTATGTTTTCATCATTTAATGCAGGGTCAACGTCATTTATGACTAACAGATGAAACCGACAGAAGCAATCATGAGCATTAACGATGATGACCGGTGCGACCGTTACTCCTGCATTCATGAAGAACAAGAAAAGCTACGAAGACTATAAATATGAGGATCCCAGCCTCACTTTAAGACACCTGATTTCAAGTACAAAGAATACACAACGAAAACACTCAAAGAACTCTCTCTCAAGTGATCGCTCTCGACGCACGGCACATGCTTTATACACTCGACCTACAGTTTTCACACACGACACACTTGTTTTTACATTCGATACACTTGTTATTTTTACATTTCAAGTCTTCTGTATTGTAATCATTGTACTCTCTACACCAGAAACAAAGGATATCGCCCCTGTTTGGCGATCATAGTGCAGCGACGACTTCCACAGTCGTCCGCGGGTTTTTTCCTCGTTGAGGTTTTTCCCGCGTCACCAAAATCTTTGTCCCTTTTACGTTTTCTGTCTTTGTCGCACGATTTGTCGCTAGATTCTTTTCTTTACTTGTTAAGCTCCACAATCAACCTTAAGTTATCCTTCTGGACGATTTTTGGCATTAACAGTTTGGCGCCCACCGTGGGGGTCCATCTAGAGAAAATCTTCGACAAACGTGCGTTTTACTAACGGTTTCTTGTAGTTTCCTCTTTTCTCTGTTTCAGGAGAATGGCAAGTAATGGAAACCGAGAGCATGTCACTGCCCAAGTGCAGGAAGAGCTTGAAAATGCACAAGATATTCCTGGAATGGTCGACGAATATCGCCTGGAGGAAGTCATCCTGGACCAGAGCAAACCTGACCAGAAAGTCCTTGTAGGGTCGTCCCTCGATCCCTGCCTTAAAGAAAAACTCATATCTTTTTTGCAGGAGCATGCCGATTGTTTTGCCTGGTCGCATGAAGACATGGTCGGCATAGACCCTAATGTCATTTCCCATAAGCTCAATGTGGACCCATCATTCAAACCTGTCAAGCAAAAGCGGCAGAAATTTGCTTATGAGAGAAATAAGGTGATAAATGCTGAAGTCGACAACCTCCTCAAGACAGGGAAAATTCGAGAAGTAAAGTACCCCGATTGGCTCGCTAATGTCGTGGTCGTGGCGAAGAAAAATGGCAAATGGAGGGTCTGTATCGATTTTACAGATCTCAACAAAGCGTGTCCTAAAGAACCTTTCCCATTGCCACATATCGATGCCATGGTCGACGCGACAGCTGGGCATGAACTATTAACGTTCATGGATGCTTATTCTGGATACAATCAGATCCTGATGCACGTCGAGGACCAGGAGAAAACTGCGTTCATGACGGACCGAGGTATTTACTGTTATAAGGTTATGCCTTTCGGACTAAAAAATGCAGGTTTGACCTACCAGCGCTTGGTTAACAAGATGTTCAAAGATCATCTCGGCGACACTATGGAGGTTTACATCGACGACATGCTCATCAAGTCAAAGCAAGCAGTCGATCACGTCGAGCATCTGAGGCAGTCGTTCAACATCCTCCGAAAATATAGCATGAAGCTCAACCCGACGAAATGCTCCTTCGGTGTCAGCGCAGGAAAGTTCTTGGGTTACATGGTCACTCGACGAGGAATCGAAGCCAACCCCGACCAGATCAAGGCTATCATCGAGATTAAATCCCCTATAAATTTCAAAGAGGTCCAAATGCTCACTAGTCGAGTGGCTGCTCTGAACAGCTATATCTGGCCGTTAGTCCTAACGCAGTAAGTGCCGTCCTAACACGAGAAAATGAAAAGCAACAATTGCCGATCTACTATGTAAGTAAATCCCTTTTGGACGTTGTTTGGGCAAAAAATCACGTCGTACGACCACGACCAGAGAAGGTAAGACGCACGCTCTAGTCCAAATCTTGTATTAAGATAAGGTCTCGACAAGAACCCATAAAACATCCGTCGTCTCCAGTAAAAGGTAAGTCGTACGTCCCCCATGACGCTCGACCATAGCATCGCCCGTCCTGTACGACCATCGCGTAAGATCATTGCACCTTCGACCAAAGCTAACGTTAACCTTGACTGTTACGTTTGTTAAGTATTTAATGCAGGAGTCAAAACCATTAACAGCAAGCAGCCGTAACGGACGAAGAGCATTATGGATAATCACTCTGGCGATCGTTTCCAGCCGTTGATCAAGTCATTAATGGAGCTAATTAATGGCATGAAGATTATAAAAGACAAGCTAAAGCCTCATTTCAAAGGACATCAGTTAACATCAGTTAACATCGGATATACATCAGCGAACATCACCAAACAGCAGAGAGAATCATCCAAACTCATAGCAAAGAACATTCAAACTCTGGAGATCAAGTATTGAAAGCCAGAACCTTACAGCGAGCTCAAGAACACTCGGAGGAAAGCTCAAGTATCGCTCTCGACGCACGGCAACAACCCTCGACCAGAAGTTCTCACTTTGTATTCACACACGACAAACACCTGTTTTTACATTTAAACACTTGTACTTTACATTTCGAAGCTTTTCCTTCATTTGTATTGTAATCATCGTACGATCGACACCAGTACCAAGGACATCGCCCCTGATTGGCGACCATAGTGCAGCGACGACACCTCTTGTCGTCCGTGACACGAGGTTTTCACACCTCGAGAATCTAAACCGCAAGTGTACGGGTCGAAGTCAAGTAATAGTACATTAGAAGTACGAGTATCGAATCACGGGGAACTAGGAACTAAGTATCACAATTACTATAAGCTCGATTAACAGGACTGTCGAAATTGGAAGATGGGTTTTAAACTAATTAATTGCAGCAAATAAAATAAACCAAACACCAGACAACTAGTAAGCAGCTTTGGAATTCAGATGGAGAAAACAGTTGAGGGTTGGACATCCTTAGGTTTTCACATATGAACATCAGACTAAAAACAAATACCAGTTAATTCCGTTGATGAATACTCAACCTTGATCTAACCATTGCTCTCTCTCAAGTAACAACAATTATATTTGTAAAACATGGTGCTTTCTCAAGCTACCATGAAGTTTATCTCGAAAAGCACAAGATTAATCTCTCGATCTCACCCTGTGTAGTTCAAAACACATTAAGCGCAGGTTATTATGAGACTAAGGCTTACTCGGTATATCTCTATCCTTTCTTACCTTAGACATGTAATTCCTAATTCTAGATCTCAATTAATTCTCTCGAACATAATTGAAAACAATAAAACAATTGTAAGTTAGCTACGCTTACAAAAGCATTAAGAACAAAATCACATGCATTCATTAAATCAGAAAACTGATAAAAGTCATTCGTCATCCATCTATATGTTCAATCCTAATTCAGTCCAACCCCCAACATCTTAAAGTTAGTTCATGATGTTGGGGGATTCAAACACAAAAGAAAGAGAAACGAAAGTGTAAGCAAACATGGTAAACGTGATCGTGGTGACTGTGTAAGATGAATTGATGAACTCCCTTTTCCCGTGATTGAATATACTTCGCGTCTTGAACGTTCCTTCGATTGATCCTCGATCTTTGCTCCAAACGGTGTCACTTGGCTCTGAAAATCGCCCCCGGGACTGCCCTGGCCGTCGTGTGAAATCTGGATACCGAAAACAATGACCTAAAATCGGATTTAAAGCTGAAAATCGCGAAACAGAGGGTTACGCGACCTGCCACGCGACTTGCAAGTCGCGTGGTAAGTCGCGCGTGTCTTATATGCTGTTTGGGTCGATTTCTGGTTCGCGGGTCGGATCCTAGTTCGGTCGCGGGTCTTGGGCTTGGCTTTTGGGCTCCCGTTAGGCTTCGTTTTGGCTCGTTTTGGGCTCTTTTTAGCTTCTTTCTCGGGAAATGCCGCCTTTTAGCTAACCTGCATAATTCACTAGATAAACCGTAAAATACACGCCTTTTTACTTGAATACAAGCCAATCTCGTTGGTTTGAGAACTGAAAATAACTCCAAAAAGTGGCGTTATCAACAACCCCAAACCAAGCGTTGCTTGTCCCCAAGCAAATTAGCGATAAAACAGAATTAAAGCACATATCAGTGAAAATATAATAACTGCACAATTCCCAATCGGTACCAAGTGATGCATCGGTGATTTCCCATACCCGTGAATATCTATCTCACTCTCGCCTCATTCTCATTTCGTTTGACCTATGACCTTCCATTGGGAGTTGAACTCGTGACTGTTCCGATCACATCAGGGTTAGACTAAGTCTGAACATACTAGGGAAAACATTTCGCCTCGACCCTACCTCACGGGATACTCTCGTTTCGCTCTCGAACCTAGGTTATCGCTCGTGTTGTCATGTGTATGGAGTTTATGTACAAGAACACGCAGTAATTACATGACAACTATAAAGAAAGACGCACAAATGTCCAAACTTTTGATCTCAGAAGGAATCAAATAACTAGACAGGGAATATCGGTAAAGGTGGTCATAGACTCTAATCACGTTTTCCAGAAGATCATCCAGGTCTTTACACGGGTTGTAACGGGGCTAAGGTTAAGAAACGAAGGGTATAAAGGATCAAAAATCCTCGGCGTGTCAATCATTGGCAATTCCAAACTTCTCGTTGCTTCACATTTGCTCACTTGGTCCTTTTTCGTCACTATTGGAGTCGCTTTGACTCACTTATTATGCAGCTCTACTAGAGACTATTTAACTAACGGTATTTATTTACTTTTGGTTTTTTTTTGGGACTTCATTGGTCCTCTTTATTGATTGGGGCAACATTGGCCCTCTTTTCTCTTTCTTGACTGGCCTGATTTCTTTCTTTTCCGCTCTATCTCTCTAAGTTAATTACTGCTTCCGATTGACACACTTTCGGATAGGGTTGGCTAAGGCTCATGGCTGAGGGTGTAATGATGGGTTTAGAAACGAAAAGGTGAGTGTTTGGCTGCAAAGTGGTTAATGGATGTACATGAAAGGGTGAAAGGGAACGATAGCCAAACTGGGTTTAAATAGAAACAAAATGCCTGGAATCATGTCTTAAGGTCCACACGATATGGTCTACTGTACCCTTACCTAATATCCCGATGTTCGTCTTTGCTACTCAATGCTATAATGTAGCGAGATCATTCTACATTTCACGACAAGGAGTTCGAAAAAGTGTATAAAAATTTAAGTATATGAATCCCTCGAAATGAAAAACGTCTTTTAGGCTCAAAGCTCACTATCGGGTGGTCTCCACTAATGTCCCTAGTCATGTCCTTTCCCGGTCCTTCCCTAACGGTCACGTCACTATCACAAGATTCTTCCCACAATGGTCGGTCTCAATCATTCAAAACAAAAATTTTAGCTACTTTGATCTTGACACTCAGAAGTGTAGGAATTCTACGTGCATAACTTGGGCCCGATTGGGCAACCCCAAACCTTACCCACACATTGTTCCCAATGTGCAAGTAAAATCGCAGGCGATGCGACGCAGTTATTGTGCAGTTATTAAGAAGAGCAGGCAAGGCATCATATAGCATAGCATAAAAAGACTACCCAAAGTTTCCAAAAATAGGCACCCCAAACCTAGGTCGTGGCCTAGGTTTGCCAAATAAAAGCCAACCCCAAACCTCGGTGAAACCGAGGTTTGCACAGGGTCTAATGTGAGTGTGTAGATGGTTCAAAAATGAGGCACCCCAAACCTAAGTGAAACTTAGGTTTGTTGCATCTCGTGCAATTAAAATAGAACAACACATCAAACACCACTCTTTTAGCAGAGAAATGATTAGAACATACCTGTTTTGCCCGGCCAGAGGAGATTCTTGAAAGATTGAGCATTTGGAGAAGGAGGGGAGAGCACGCACACACAAAAGAAACAAACAAACGACGAAAGAAAAACAAGAAAACAGAAACACACAAAGCAAGAAAGGAATAAAAACTGCACGAAAAACGAGGCAAATGGGACTCCCGCTGTTTAGCCCGCGACTTGCAAGTCGCGTGGCAAACCGCGTAACCCTCTGTTTCAGAAAACCAACAGAGGGCCCCGCGACTTGCTGCGCGGTATGCAAACCGCATGACAAGTCGCGTACGTCCCTGTTTCAGCTATTTTTGACTTTTTCGATTTTTCGATTTTAATGGCTTTTTCATTATTTAAACACACTCAAAAATAAAAATAAAACTAAGCACGCAAATAACAAGGAAAACAAACCTTGGTGGGTTGCCTCCCACCCAGCGCCGTATTTAAAGTCGTGGCACGACTATGTGGTTTCAGCTCGGTTTAGTATCCGCGGAATTGGATCGCCCACACATACGGTTCTTCGCGGACTCTTTTACTTTTGGCCCTCCATGACCAGCTTCAGATCCTTCGTCTCTTCCAACCCTTACCTTCTCGAACATCTTGAAGATTTCGCTTTGGCCGCCGACTCGGAAGGTTATCTCGCCTTCTTCCATGTCAATCAAAGCTCGGCTCGTAGCCAGGAAGGATCTCCCCAGAATTAACGGGACCTCTTCGTCTTCGTCTATATCTATGACTACGAAGTCGACGGGAAAATAGAACTTACCTACTTTGATGAGCACGTCCTCGACCACTCCATACGGGTATCGGATTGATCTATCCGCGAGCTTCAGAGTCATGTATGTCGGGCTTACCTCACCCATGCCAAGTTTCCTGAAAATAGAAAGAGGCATCAGATTAATACTTGCCCCTAAATCACATAAAACCTTATTAAAAGTAAACTCCCCAATCTGAATAGGGATAGAAAAACTCCCTGGATCTTTAAGCTTCAAGGGAAGCTTATTCTGAAAAATCGCGCTGCACTCTTCAGTGAGTGCAATGGTGGCCTGGTGATCAAGTGTCCTCTTCTTCGATATAATCTCCTTCATGAACTTAGCGTAAGAGGGCATTTGTGTAAGCGCATCTGCAAAAGGGATGTTGATAGTTGTTAGGTCTTAATATGTGTGGAATTAGAAGTTCAGGGGCTTATCTTGTCATTTGTTGTAAATACCCTTTGGGTATAAGTAGTTTGTGTTTAACCTAGTTTTAGGTTAATGATCATTATTATTGTTTGCTAAACCTTTGTACGGCTACACAGTCTGCCACTGAATCTTGTTCATTCAATTCATTAATACAAGTGAGATTTATGGCTGATTATTGCTGATTGTGTTGATTGCTTATGTATCTGGGATCCACAATTGGTATCAGAGCAGAAGGACGTTGATTCAAAGGTATTTTTTCTGTATTTTTCTTGATCATTCATCGCTCGCACTGTGTTCATATAAAGGATTTGATTGCTTCGATTTTGGTGTTAAAACCTAAAATTGAGGCTTGATCAATTCTTCTCATAAGTTTTCTAAGATATATATGTGTTTTCAAATCATCTGGTTGAGTAAAAATTCCTGATTTTTAAAATTCTTGATCTTCTTGGTGTTTGCTCCCTGTACGTGAAAATTACTAATTTTTCTTGACAAAAGTGCCAGTTGATTCGTGTTAGTAATGTTTTTGTGAGCTTTTGGGTTAGTTTCTTTGCTAGTACTAAGTTCTTGCAGATTACATCTCATCAACTCTGCAGAAATTCATCGAACCGGGTAAGTTTTTCTTGTTTCTGATTTAGTTTCGAAGTCCCGGTATTAATATCTCCCGGTAGCCGAAACTCCCGGTAGTCGAAACCCCCGGTAGTCGAAACCCCCGGTAGTCGAAAACCCCGGTAGTCGAAACTCCCGGTAGCCGAATATCTCCCGGTAGTAATAACTCCCGGTATAGGTATCTCCCGGTAGTGATAACTCCCGGTACAGGTATCTCCCGGTAGTGATAACTCCCGGTATTGTCATCTCCCGGTACTTCAACTCCCGGTATTTCAACTCCCGGTACTTCATCTCCCGGTACTGTGTCATCCAGTAGAACTGTCTTAGGCTTCACTCTGTTAGAATTTGCGTTAGGTTTCTCAAAAATCCTTTGAATCACATCACGTCCTACGATCACCACTGCAATCTCAATGGCTTCACAAGACGCACTCGCTATTGGATCTGAGTTCAAGCCTCCTGTTCTATATCGCGGGGAATACAATGTATGGAAAGACAGATTTTTGTGCTTCATTCAAACCAAGCCACTTTACGAGGAGATTCTTCGCTCGCTCAAGGAGGGCCCTGCTGTTCCACCATTAATGGATGTTCCAGCTATTGAAGGTGGACCTCCTGCCCACAAAGTGCCCAAACCGTATGACAAACTGACGGTAGAAGAGAAACGTAAAGCCGATGGTGACATATTGGCTAAAACTTATCTGGTATATAGTCTTCCAAACAACATCTATTGTAGCATCGACAGTTACAAGGACACGGCCAAAGGAATGTGGGATCAGCTAGCCAAGATAATGCAAGGCAGTCGAGAAGGAAATCAGATGAAGATCTCGAATTGTTTCGCTAGGTATGAATCCTTCAAGGCAAAAAGAGGCGAATCACTCACTGAGACATATGAACGCTTCTGTACTCTTCTGAATGATTTGCACAAGAACAATATCTTCAAGTCCAATCTAGAATGCAACATCAAGTTTCTCAAAAACCTTCAACCTGAATGGAAGGGCTTTATTCAACACGTCCGCCACAATCGTTCGCTAGAGAATGTTCCGCTGCACGAGATATACGAGATGTTACTTCAAGATGAAGATGATGTTTCTGAGTTGATGGGAGATAACAAGTCTAAGGAGAAGATAAAGGAAGATCCTCTTGCTTTAATTCATACAAGAAGGAAAAACATCCTTCACGCAGTTCTCATCGAGAAGAAGCTCCGAGTGAATCTGAACATGAAGATGACGAACCAGAAAGTGATTCTAATCCTAAGCTTGATAGCATCAAGAAAGTTGTCGCCTTGTTAACCCGGGAGTACGCACGGAAAAAGTTCTTCAAGAAGCCATCTAATAACAACCAACGATACTCCACTAACTCCAAGCGTCGGGATTACAAGGACAAAAATGATGGGAAACGCAAGAATGATGATGGAAGAAAGAGAAATGACGATGGGAAGCGAATTGAAGGAAAGTCTGATGATCGAGATGAAGATGAACCCGTGAAATGCTACAACTGCAGGAAGCGAGGTCATTTTGCCAAAGATTGCCGGAAGCCTGTAGTACGTAATGCTGAGTACTACAAGAACAAAATGCTTCTAGCAAGGCAGAAAGAGGCAGGTCAAGCATTGATGGCGGAAGACGATCACTGGCTGCTCAAGACTGATAATGAGCATGAAGATGCAGAAGCTCATATGTGTTACACTGGTCTAAATCCGGAAGATACTGATTCTGAAGATAACTCTTCCGATGAAAAGAAAGACAAACACGAGTGTCAGGTATGTGGTTCTTCCAATGCTAACTTGTTAAATCAAATGCATGAAATGGTGCGTACTTTAGCTTCGTTTAAGAATAAGGTTAAGACCAAAGACGCCCACATCTCTAAGCTAGAAGCCGAGGTTAAGTTAAAATATGATACCATAGGCAGACTAGCAATTGAAAAGGCTGAGGACAAATGTGTGATAGAAAACTATCAAACTGAGTGCTCGGTCTATTCAGAAAGAGCTAAACTTCTCGAGACCCAAATATCTGAATATACTCAAAAGTTAGAGAAATCTCAAGAGGAATTTTCTAAAAGCATTTTAGTTCAAGATAATGTTTTGAAAGAGAATGAAAAATTGACCACTAAGCTTAAAGATCTTGAATCCAAACTTTATAAACTTGGTCAATCTGAACAAACCATTCACTTGAACAAGCCCAAGGAGTTCAAATATTACAACTCACTTTGGGGACTCGGATATGATAATCCGTGCTACCTAAATAAGGTCTTGTCAAATGTTCCCACTCTTTATGAATTTGATTTCATGGGCTTAGACAAGATATATCCAAAGTACAAAATCAAGTGGACTAAGGCATCTAAGGAAGATGAGGAGTTTGAGGACTTTAAAAGACAAACCGCCATACCTCTACCTCCAATAGAGGCAAAATCTAAAAAGGATACTTCCTCTTCGGAAAATAACACGAAATCGGATGATGCGCCGCCTAGGAAGAACATAAATGTACAAATTCCTTTCGTGTACGAAACGCTTAATGCATCGTATTTAAAAAGCAAAATTCCTTATCTCTCAAATGACTATTTTAACATCTGCTCTCTCGCCAAAACGGTTGAGACTTCACCTCCTGTTCCGGCAACCGCAGATGAAGACTCTAATGATCAAACAGAGTTGAAACGTTATGTTCCACCTCTGATTTTGGAAAACATTATTTTTAAACTGGAAGAGTCAATTATAAGAGATAAGGTCACTTATGAAACCGAAAGGATTGTACTTTTAGATTCTATTGACAAGCTCAAACAGAATAAAACCGACTCACTATCCGAATCTGAAAGAGAGTCCTATCGAACCGAGATTGACAAGTTGACATCTAAACTGGCTGTTTTGGAATCTGAAGCCTTAACACTGAGAATGGCTAAGGGGAACTCTGTGGATACCCCAATGACGCCGGTCACTCCTGAAACAATCTCGTTTGATGATGCTCAGATCTTTTCGGATAGTTCGTCGTGCAAAGCCTTTATGGGAGTGTCTGATGACACCAACACTAAAGATTTGAGCGTTAAAAATAAAGGTAAGGCCATCAAATCCGATTTTGTCCAAAAGGATCTTTTACCAATTTTTGACAATCCGTTTGCGAATAACTCCTTATCTGACTCTGATGGAGACATTTCACCTGATTCTGCAAGAAGATTTTATGAGTTTATGAACTCCACTCCTTTTCATGACGATGATTTTTCTAAATTTGACTTTGATTCGAAGCTTCCTAGTCACTCTAAATTTTTAGAAAATTGCCAGAACCGGTTAATTTTGAGAAGGGCGAAAGTTCGAATTCGAAAACCGTTTCCAAGACCACTTCAAAAACCAAATCTAAACGTCGGTCTAAGAAACGTGGTACAACCGGTAAAGGCCCCTCTAACAACCCATTTTCTCAAACTACTCTAACGCTCAAACTAATGTAATTTCAGATAGTACGGGTCGGGGGAAAGCGGCTCGAAGAGAGTGGGTAGAGAAGAATGCTAAGATGCGCCCTGAGAAGAACAAGTCATATACTTCTGTTTTTAATAATAGGAATAATAACGACAAACATGAATTTGGTTGGAACAATTCTGTTGAACATGGTTTTAAATTTCCTGTTAAACTTGACAGTGTTCATCAATTGATTGGTTTTTCGCGTAAATATGTTTGTTGTTCTGTTTGTGGTGTGAATGACTTGATTGACTCTAGATATGCAAATGATTGGGTTGGCTCATATCATATTTTTAATTCTCATGGTTTACGCAAATCCAAACCAAAAAGACCCAGCTCTAAACGGGTCTCAAACAATGGTGCTGCACCTAACACCCAAGGACCCACTACCAGATGGGTACCTAAACGTGCTTAATCTCTGTTTTGCAGCCCGGTCATGTGTGGTTTCTCGACTCTGGATGCTCCAAGCACATGACTGGTAAAAGGGAGCTACTCACCAACTTCAAGGAGGAGTACTGCGGTGATGTTCGATTTGGAAACGATAATGTGGCCCCGATCATGGGCTACGGCGACCTGGTTCAGGACAAACTCACGATCAAACGGGTGTCCTACGTAGACGGCCTTGGTCACAACCTTTTCAGCATCGGCCAGTTTTGTGACAAGGATCTTGAAGTACGATTCAAGGCGAAGAGATGCAGTATTCTAGCTGACGATGGGACGGAAATTCTTGCTGGTACTCGACGGACGAACCTGTACACCATCAATCTCGCCACAGTCAAAACCGATAAAGCAGTTTGCCTGATGTCCAAAGTTACTACTCAACAGAACTGGCTATGGCATCGACGGCTATCGCATCTCAACTTCAAGAACATCAATAAGCTGGTGTTGGGTAGACTAGTCAAGGGTATGCCAGAACTTCAATTCGCAAAAGAACATCTCTGCTCTGCATGCGAGATGGGTAAGATGAAAAAGGTGTCTCACAAGCCAAAACCTATTCCAAGCACGTCACGACCATTAGAGCTGATCCACATGGATCTCTGCGGCCCTATGCGCGTTCAAAGCATAAGTCACAAGAAGTACGTCTTGGTGATGGTGGACGACTATTCAAGGTACACCTGGGTCAAGTTTCTTCGCTCAAAGGACGAGACGCCAGATGTTATAATCAACCACCTCAAGGGAGTTCAAAACAATCTTCAGTTGACCGTAGTCACGATTCGCACGGACAACGGAACGGAATTCAAGAATCGTACCATCAGCGATTTTCTCACTTCGGCGGGGATTTCGCACACCTTTTC
Organism: Saussurea involucrata; assembly: GCA_033807775.1. Taxonomy (NCBI): domain Eukaryota; kingdom Viridiplantae; phylum Streptophyta; class Magnoliopsida; order Asterales; family Asteraceae; genus Saussurea; species Saussurea involucrata. The sequence continues at coordinate 80,467,324 of CM066321.1, forward strand.
GGCAGCAAGGACTCCACAACAAAACGGCGTGGTGGAACGTCGTAACCGCACTTTGGTGGAAGCGGCGCGCACCATGCTGACTCAGTACGCACTTCCTATGTTTCTATGGGCCGAAGCTATCGCGATGGCGTGCTACACTCAGAATAGATCCATCATCCACAAGCGTTTCAACAAGACGCCTTATGAGGTCATCAATAAGCGCACCCCCAACATCGGATACTTTCATGCGTTTGGGTGCAAATGCTTGGTTCTGAACGATAAGGATGATCTCGGCAAGCTCAAGCCGAAGGCGGACGAGGGGATCTTCATTGGCTACTCGACATCTTCCAGAGCATACCGCGTCTATAATAAAAGGACCAAGAGTGTGATCGAGAGTATTAACGTGACCTTCGACGAATTGGTCGACCTGGCTTCTGGACATAACAGTTCGGAACCCGCGCTTACTGGAGTGCTGGCTTCTGATCTCTATCGATCAGAACCCAAGCATACAACAGTAGATCCTTCGTCGTCCAATACGTCGAAGTCCCAATCTACTGAGTTAGATCTTCTGTTTCAAGATTTTTATAATGATTTATTTTTTCCCCCAGTTTCTACTGATGCTTCTTTGAATGCAGATGGAACAATAGTGGTGTCGACCGACTTTTCCGGTCCTCCTCCGACCCCCAATGATACATCCTCGGAGGAATCACCTACTTCACCTGAAATTGCGACGGCGATACCTCCCTCATCAGTGGTTCCAACCACTTCTTCCCCCGGAGCAAGCAACGGCTCGGACGACACTGCCACATCTTCGTCAACCGCTGTTGTATCTCCACCTGCGGCCGTTCCAAGACTACATCCAGTTCCATCCCTTGAAGCTGTTCAGAATCTACCCCTTGGGTCCTACGTTGATGCGGATAATTCAGAACCTCTTTCGGATCCTCTACCCCACACGAGGAAATGGACTCGAGCGCACCCTCCGGAACAAATTATTGGCAGTCCGACCGCTCCAGTTCAGACTCGAGCCACCACGGAAGCTGAAGACGCCGCTGCACCTGCATTGCTGAGCAATACTCAAAACCGTGCGGCAACCGGTAACGAGTGCCTCTTCTCTGTTTTCCTGAGCAATGTCGAACCGGCATCAGTAAAAGATGCTTTACACGACCCGGACTGGATAATGGCCATGCAAGAAGAGCTCAACGAATTCGAGAGTCTCAAAGTTTGGCGTCTGGTCCCTCGCCCGAAGGATCGAACTATCATTGGCACGAAATGGATCTTCAAGAACAAAAAGGACGAGAATGGTGTCGTGGTTCGAAACAAGGCACGTTTGGTCGCTAAAGGCTATCGACAACAAGAGGGGATCAACTACGAAGAGACGTTTGCACCAGTGGCCCGAATCGAAGCCATTCGGATGTTTCTTGCATACGCTGCCCACAAAAACTTCACGGTATATCAAATGGATGTGAAGACGGCGTTTCTGAATGGAGATCTAAAAGAAGAGGTGTATGTCTCCCAGCCAGAGGGTTTCGTAGATCCGGATCACCCGCACCATGTGTATCGACTCGACAAAGCGTTATACGGACTAAAACAAGCACCGAGAGCCTGGTACGATAAACTGTCAACTTTTCTTCTGCTTTTCGGCTTCTCGAAAGGTAAGATCGACACAACTCTTTTTATAAAGAGGGAAGGTGAGCACATTCTTTTAGTTCAAGTCTATGTCGATGACATCATCTTCGATTCCTCTTGCCCACAATACTGTCGCAACTTTTCGTTCCTCATGAAAAAGCATTTTAAAATGAGTATGATGGGTCAGATGAATTTCTTTCTCGGTCTTCAAGTTCAACAACTGTCGACCGGGATATTCATCAATCAATCTAAGTACATCGCGGATATTCTTCGGAAATTCAAGATGGAACAGTGCTCCCCCATGCGTACTCCTATGTCCCCAGGTACAAAGTTACACGCTGATCCTAACGGAAAGGCTGTTAACACTACTACCTATCGAGGAATGATTGGTTCGTTGATGTATTTGACAGCAAGTCGACCGGACATAATGTTTTCCACTTTTCTGTGTGCTAGATTTCAGTCTAATCCTAAAGAGTCTCACATGATAGCAGTTAAGCGTATAATTCGTTACTTGAAAGGTACTGCTAATCTTGGCCTTTGGTACCCGAAGGATACAGGCTTCAAACTTACCGCGTATTCTGATGCTGATCATGCGGGAAGTATGCTCGATCGGAAAAGCACGACGGGACACGCTCAGTTCCTAGGCGACAAGCTGGTTAGTTGGGCCTCAAAGAAGCAGACTTGCGTCTCCACCTCCACGGCAGAAGCGGAGTACGTAGCCGCGGCCAGCTGCTGTTCACAAGTGATTTGGATGCGGACTCAACTGAAGGATTACGGGTACAAATACTCGAACATCCCCAACTATTGTGACTCCAAAAGTTCTATCGCCATCACGAGCAATCCGGTGCAGCACACAAAGACGAAACATATAGACGTGCGCTACCACTTCATCAAAGACCATGTGGAGAAAGGTACAGTGGAACTCTACTTTGTGAGTACGGAAAATCAACTGGCAGATTTATTTACCAAGGCGTTGGACGAAAAGCGATTTTTCGCCCTAGTGTTCAAGCTTGGTATGCTAAATCTGAAAGTTTGAGTCTCAGTTGTACTCGAATCACCTTTCCCACACAACGGGATAACTGTATCTCTTACAGATACACTTATCACGCCGCGTGCCTTAGGTGTTTCACGCACATCGGTGACTTAGCTTCTGTACATTCCTGGGTAGTGTTTCCTTTCGTTTGTTTTTCCAGTTTCCGTGTGTCTTTACGTTATTTGTCTAGTCTTTGTTATTCCCGTGCTTCTAACTATGTGTTTTCAAGATGATTCCTCGAATGCCTAGTTCCAAAGGTACGTATTCTATCTCTGTGAGGAAAAGCCAATATTTTTGACAAATCGAGGGGGAGGAATATCCGTTTGACAAGTCTAGGGGCAGTTTTGTCATTTTGTCAAAGTTTATTGTGTGTTTTGCTTCTTAAAAAAAATGCTATTTTTGAAATGTTGAGGGGGAGCGATGTCTGGTTGAAAATCTGAGGGGGGGAAGAGAATTTTTTTTTTGTGTGTCAATTTTTTTTTTAGAATTAGCAGTTGGAATGTATGGAACCGGGAGAGTTACGGGACCCGGTATCGGGACCGGAGTATATAAACAAGGTTTTCCTTAAACCTTTTCATAATTTTCTTAACTCCCGCACCCAAACTCCTGGTCCAAAATCTCTCTGGCTTGCGATTCCTTCCACAATCGGACTCCAATCCTCACCAATCTTCAGGTATGTATCCTAATCTCTATTATTATTGCGTTTAATCACTTAGATCGAGCCTTAGATCACAACACTCATTCGATTTCATCGATTTTGCATCGCACGCACTGTTAGGGTTTTAGACTCCCGGTAGTCGACTCCCGGTAGTCTCGACTCCCGGTAGTTCCAAGTCCCGGTACCCTAAATTTTTTTTAAGTCCCGGTAGTTTAACTTCCTGTGCTCTTAGGCCTGGTATGCACCTTAAGATTCGAGATTTGCCTATATGCCCCTTAAATGTTCTTTCTTGCTTTCATTAAACTCGGATCTTACACGACTCGAGTTGTGAACGGTCTTGCACTGTACCGACTCTCGGTGTTCCAAATCTGAGAATACGGGCCTCGAGACTGGGGTATATGTTACTCAATGGGCTCGTAGCTAACAATCCGGATGCTCTTACAGGTACATGGCGCAGCCAAATCCGAATCTACCTCAAGCCGACGCTCCATTACTCCCTGAAGGTCCCAACCTTCCGTTGCTTCCGAACAACTATCACTTGGTCCCGGCGAACTTTAACTGCCAATGTCCAGTGATAGTATATATCTTAAAGCGCCATGCTCTCAACCAGGCTTTGACGGCTCATCCATCAGTTCCAGCCGTCTATGTTCATCAACTCTGGCGATCGTTTGACCTTATCCCTCGCGGCCGACACTTTGCACTACGCGCACGCATAGGTGATTCCGAATTCACCCTCACGCGCCACATCTTCCGCGCCATCCTTGGTCTTCCGGCCGCGAATGCCGTTCCAGGACAAGATGCCTTCGAGGCGCAAGTCGCCGATGATACGCTTTGTCGAGACATTCAGGCACTCGGATATCGTGGCGGTCTTCATTCACCATCCAACTTCACTCGAACGCACCTTCAGCCCGTCTGGTACACCCTGTTCACTATTCTGAACAGGTGTCTCTCCGCCGTCACGAAAGGAATAGATCGTACGTCTATCAACATGCTACGCCTTTTCCATGTGGTGATCTACAGCAGAAACGTTGACTATGCAGAGCTACTATGGACGGAACTTGTGGCCCAAGTCCAGAAGAAGTTAGACGGCAACCGACGGCTTTCCTTTCTTCCTTATCCTCGGTTCCTTCAGATGATCGTCGCCCACTACATGGCGTCAGACCTCGCCATTCCTCGTCGCGCTGATCAAGAGGTACTACTCGCTACCCGTATGACTCGCATTCAGAACATTCGTATTTTAGAAGGAGTAGCTTCTATGGTGATACCTGCCGACTTACTTGCTATCGCGGACCAATCGGCACTAGGTGTGATAGCTTATAGGACAGAGAACAACCTAGTCGCTCCTATGGTTCAGCCAGAACCGATTGAACCTGCCCATTGAGCGCGACCTGAGCGACGTGAGGGTCCACGTATGAGAGGCCGAGGGGTCCGACCAGCAGGGGCTGTCGGACGGGGTGCGCAGAGAGAAAATATTGGGAGGGGTTCAGGCGTGGGTAGTGCCGGGCGGTCCACACGCGATGCAAGTACGTCTCGCCCCAGACCTCGAACTCCACCTGCTGAAGACTTACATGACGTGGAGGTGGAAGGCGTTTCCCGAGTACACACAGCCGAAGAGGCAGCCTCCTCTTCCAGCTCCGAATCCGGTTCTTCCTCCGGAACAACTGTCGGCACCACCTCTGGCTCCGAATCGGTATCCGGATCCGAGTCTCAATCAGGCTCGGCCTCTGGTGACGATGAAGGGTCTGAGGAATCCGACAGTGAGGAAACCGAATCTGACGATGATGATGATGATGCAACTAACCCCTAAGCCATTACTGGAGACATAAGGAGAGCGGAGGGAGTTTTAGTGGAAAAAGAAATTGAAAGTGAGCCTGTGCGTGAAAGGAGAAGTAAGTTAAAAAATGACCGAGAGCGAGTGATGGGGAAATCTTCACAGGTTCCCCCCAATCAGCCTTCATCTGGTCGGGCAGCCACATCTACTATTCCTTTGCATTCGTTGCATCGGGATATTGAAGAAGACGTTGTGGGCTCAGCGACTGATAACGCCACTTTTTGGCGTTATTTTCGGTTCTCAAACCAACGAGATTGGCTTGTACTCAAGTAAAAAAGGCGGGTATTTTACGGTTTATTGAGTGATTTACGCAGGTTATATAAAAGGCGGCATTCCTCGGAAATAGAAGCGAAAAAGAGCCCAAAACGAAGCCTAACGGAAGCCCAAAAGCCAAGCCCAAGACCCGCGACCGAACCAGGACCCGACCCGCGAACCAGAAACAACCCAGAGCAGCATCTGAAACCCGCGCGACTTTCCACGCGACTTGCAAGTCGCATGGAAGGTCGCGTATCCCTCTGTTTGTCGAAAATCAGTTTTATAAGTCGGGATTTAGGTCACTTTTTCGATATCCAACTTACGGCAGACGATTGGGAGCAGTTCGGGGGCGATCTTCAGAGCCACGTGACACCGTTTGGAGCGAAGATCGAGAATCAATCGAAGAATCGTTCAAGACGCAAAGGAGATTTCAACACGGGGAAAGGGAGTTCATCAATTCATCTTACACATTCACCACGATCACGTTACCATGTTCACTTTCACTTTTGTTTCTCTTTCTTTTGTGTTTGAATCCCCCAACATCATGAACTAACTTTAAGATGTTGGGGGTTGGATTGAATTAGGATTGAACATATGATGGATGACGAATGATTTTTATCAGTTTTCCGATTTAATGAATGCATGTGATTTTGTTCTTAATGCCTTTGTAAGCGTAGCTAACTTGCAATTGTTTTATTGTTGTCAATTATGTTCGAGAGAATCAATTGAGATCTAGAATTAGGAATTACATGTCTAAAGTAAGAAAGGATAGAGATATACCGAGTAAACTTTAGTCTCATAATAACCTACGCTTAATGTGTTTTGAACTATATAAGGTGAGATCGAGAGATTAATCTTGTATTTGTTTTCGAAATAAACTTCATGGTAGCTTGAGAAAGCATCATGTTGTTACACATATAACTGTTGTTACTTGAGAGAGAGCAATGGTTAGATCAAGGTTGAGTAGTCATTAACGGAATTAACTGGTATTTGTCATTAGTCTGATAATCATATGTGAAACCTAAGGATATCCAACCCTCAACTGTTTCTCCATCTGAATTCCAAAACTGCTTACTAGTTGTCTGGTGTTTGTTTGATTTTAATTTCTGCAAGTAATTAGTTATAACACCAAATCTCCAAATTTGACAGTCCAATTAATAGTTCTTGTAGTAATTGTGATATTTAGTTCCTAGTTCCCGTGGATTCGATACTCGTACTTCCGTACACTATTACTTGATTCGACCCGTACACTTGCGGTAAGATCCGCGGGGTGTCAAAACCCCGTATCAAGTTTTTGGCGCCGTTGCCGGGGAACTAGTTGCAACTAATAGCACTACCAGCTATACGCGCTATTAGATTGGACATTTTTATTTTATTTATTTATTTCGTATTTTATTTCATCACTTTGAATTTCTGGATTGCTAAGCTTGTTATTTTCTCTTCAGGTGCTAGTGGTTTATGCCAAAGGAAACCCGAGGGAAAGGAATCGAGCCAATCGATCCGGAAATAGAAAGAACCGCTCGTCGGCTACGTAAAGAAGCGAAAGCGAGAAGAAATCTGAAAGTCGAAATGTCTGACGACGAGAGACCTCCACGTAATGATCCGCCTCGCAACAACCCACCACCACCTCCTGCGAGACGTCCTATGAGGTCGTTCGCCGATCCGAATGTGGCGGCGGCCCGAATAGGCATTCAAGCGCCCGCTACTGGGGCAAACTACTTCGAGCTGAATCCGAGCACCATCGTGATGGTGCAGCAAAACCAGTATGGAGGGACACCGACAGAAGACCCTCATGCACACCTTCGTGCATTTGAGCGTGTTTGCAACACTTTCAAGATCAATGGCATGAACGAAGATGCCATCAAGCTGCGATTATTTGGATTCTCCCTCAAAGGCCGAGCCGAAGCATGGACCGAGAGCATCCAGCCAGATTCGGTCACCACATGGGCACAATTGAAGGCTGCATTCCTTCAAAAGTTCTTTCCCCCGAGTCGGACCGCCCAACTAATGGCCGAGATCACCCATTTCGCACAATGGGATCAAGAAACGTTGTATGAGGCTTGGGAGCGCTTTAAGGACATGATCAAGAAATGTCCTCACCATGGGTTACAAGATTGGGTCATCATTCAGACTTTCTTTAGTGGCCTTCACCCGCAGTTCAAAAATGATATCACTGCTGCCGCGGGTGGAGCACTAATGGACAAGTCGTATGAGGAAGCGTGCGAGCTGATTGAAAACTTGGCCGAGCATAGCTTCTCTACACCGAGATCAGCCGTTAGAAGAGTAGCAAGTGTCCAAGAGAGTAACGAGCTGAACGAACTGAAAGCTCAACTGGCTGTCATCACAAATAGGCTGAATGGGGGAAATCTTCAAGAACCTGATCAGGTTCAGTTTGTGGCAAACCGGAACCAACCGAGAAACGATCCTTTCTCGAATACGTATAACGAGGGGTGGAAAAGGCACCCCAATCTTTCATGGAGTCAGCCGGGTCATCCACAACCAGGTAATTTTTCTAACTCTTCTAATTTCCCTAATACTAATAGTGCTTATCGTCCTCCAGGCTTTCAGCAAAGAAACGAGGGACCATCCGGGGAGAAGAAGCCGGGATTAGAAGATATGATGATGAAGTTTATGGCAAAGATGGACAGCACGGTCGGAGAGCTAGCGAGCACGGTGAATACAGTAAAAGCCGCTACTGAGCAAAATACGGCTGCAATAAAGATTCTCGAAAGACAAGTAGGGCAGATTTCTGAAGCCCTACAAACCCGACCTCCCGGAGCATTCCCGAGTATGGCTGAAAAGAGGAACCAAGAGAACTGTAGCGCCATTTATTTGAGGAGCGGAAAGGGACTGAATAGAGAACCGTCATCTGAAGAGACCGAGCCCGATAGAGAGAGTTCGAATGAAGAAAAAGAGGTCGTGGTTGAAGAGAGCAAGAAGAGTGAAGAGAAGAAGAAAGAAGAAACACCACCGGTCAAGCCGGAAATCCCGAGAGTGCCCTACCCAAGCAGGCTGAAAGCAAATAAGGACCAGGTTCATTTTTCTAAATTTCTTGATGTCTTTAAAAAGCTAACCATTAATATCCCGTTTGCAGATGCGCTTACACAAATGCCCTCTTACGCAAAGTTCATGAAAGAGATCCTCTCCAAAAAGAGGGCACTTGATCACCAGGCCACCGTTGCACTCACTGAAGAGTGCAGCGCGATTTTCCAGAATAAGCTGCCCCAAAAGCTTAAAGATCCAGGTAGTTTCTCGATTCCTATTCAAATTGGCAGTTTTAATTTTGATAAAGTTCTATGTGATTTAGGGGCAAGTATTAACCTGATGCCTCTTTCTGTTTTTAGGAAGCTCGGACTGGGTGAGGTAAGCCCAACATATATGACATTGAAGTTGGTTGATCGATCGATAAGGTATCCATACGGGGTGATTGAAGATGTGCTGATTAAAGTTGGGAAGTTCTACTTTCCAGTAGACTTCGTGGTAATCGACATCGATGAAGATGAAGAGGTCCCGATGATCATGGGACGGTCATTTCTGGCTACAAGTAGAGCTCTGATTGATATGGAAGAGGGTGAGATCACGTTCCGAGTGGGCGGAGAGAACGTGAGATTCAAGTTGCTGGAAAGAGAAAGTGGTGAAGGAGAAGCTGGAGCTGGTCATGGAGGACCGAAGATGAAAGAGTCCGCGGGAAATCGCAAGTGTGGGCGATCCAAAACCGCGGATACCGAGCCAAGTTGAAACCGCACAGTCGTGCCACGACTTTAAATAAGGCGCTGGGTGGGAGGCAACCCACCAAGGTTTGTTTCAGTTTAGTCTTTTTAGTTAAGTGTGTTCTATTTCAGAAAAACCATAAAAATCGAAAAATCGAAAAAAGCCAAAAATATTTTGAAACAGGGACATACGCGGCTTTACACACGGTTTGTATACCGCGCAGCAAGCCGCGGGACCCTCTGTTGGTTTTCTGAAACAGAGGGTTACGAGGTTTTCCACACGACTTGCAAGTCGCGGGCTAAACCGCGTGAGTCCCATTTTCCCCATTTTTCGTTTTTCGTGCAATTTTTGTTCCCTTTCTTGCTTTGTGTGTTTCCTGTTTTTGTTTTGTGTCTTTCCCTTGTCTTGCATGTTCTCCCTATCTTCTCTAATCGATGCTCAACCAGTCAAGAATCCTCCGGCCGGGCAAAACAGGTATGTTCTAAATCCTTCTCTGCTAAAAGAGTGGTGTTTGATGTGTTATTCTATTTCAAGTGCACGAGATGCAACAAACCTAAGTTTCACTTAGGTTTGGGGTGCCTCATCTTTCACATCTATACACACTCACTTTTGACCCTGTGCAAACCTCGGTTTCACCGAGGTTTGGGGTTGGCTTTTATTTGGCAACCCTAGGCCACGGCCTAGGTTTGGGGTGCCCAGTTTAGAAATTTTGGGGATTTCTTTTTGCTTGCTATGTTAATGTTTTACCCGTCCTTTTTATACCTGTAAATAACTGCACAATGATTGAGTTGCATCACCTACGACTTTTCTTGCACATTGGGGACAATGTGTGGGTAAGGTTTGGGGTTGCCCAATCGGGCCCAAGCTTATGCACGTATATTTCCTGCATTTCTGAGTGTCTAGATCAAACCCAATCGGGCCCAAGCTTATGCACGTAGACTTCCTGCATTTCTGAGTGTCTAGATCAAAGTAGCTAAATTTTTTGTTTTGAATGATTGAGACCGACCATTGGGGGAAGAATCTTGTGATAGCGACGTGACCGTTAGGGAAGGACCGGGAAAGGATATGACTAGGGACATTAGTGGAGACCACCCGATAGTGAGATTTTGAGCCTAAAAGACGTTTTTCATTTCGAGGGATTTATACACTTAAGTCACATACACTTTTTCGAATTCCTTGTCGTGAATGTAGAATGATCTCGCTACATTATTGCATTGAGTAGCAAAGACAACCATCGGGATATTAGGTGAGGGTATAGTAGACCATATCGTGTGGACCTTAAGAAATGATTCCAGGCATTGTGTGTTTGTTTAACCTTTTTAGCTATCGTTTCCCTTTTTACCCTTAGTGTGTATCCATAGCCATTTTGAAGCCAAACACCCACCTTATTTCTTTCTAAACCCATCATTTACCCTTTAGCCAAAAGCCTTAGCCAACCCTTATCCGAAAGTGTGTCAATCGGAAGCAGTAATGAACCAATAGAGTGAGAGCATAAAAGAAGAACTCCGGCCAGCAATGAGAATAAAACGGGTCAATGTACCCCGAGAAGTAGAAAAGAGGACCAATGAAGTCCCAATAAAAAAAATGCAGTTATTTAGATATTAGCTATAGCAGAAAACAAAGAGAGTTAAAGCAACTCCAATAATGACGAAGAGGGCCAAATAAGAGAGCGAAAAACCATAGAGTTCGGAACTGCCAATGATTGACATGCCAAGGATATTTGAACCTTTTTACCCGTCGTTTCATAACCATAGCCTTAGCCCCATTACAACCCGTGTAAAGACCTGGATGATCTTTTGGAAAATGTGATTACGGTTTACGACTACCTTTACCGATATTCCCTATCTTGCTACTTGATTCCGTCTGAGATCAAAATTTTGGACATTTGTGCGTCTTTCTTGAGAGTTGTCATGACATTTGAGTATTCTTGCACATAACCTCCTTAAACATGACAACACGAGCGATAACCTAGGTTCGAGTGCAAAGAGAGTATCCCGTGAGGTAGGGTCGAGGCGAAATGTTTTCCCTAGTATGTTTGGACCTAGTCTAACCCTGACGTGATCGGAACAGTCACGAGTTCAACTCCCAATGGAAGGTCATAGGTCAAACGAAATGAGAATGAGGCGAGAGTGAGATAGATATTCACGGGTATGGGAAATCACCGATGCATCACTTGGTACCGATTGGAATTGTGCAGTTATTATTCTTTCTGAGATATATGCTTTTATTCTGTTTTGTCGCTAATTTGCTTGGGGACAAGCAACGCTCGGTTTGGGGTTGTTGATAACGCCACTTTTTGGCGTTATTTTCGGTTCTCAAACCAACGAGATTGGCTTGTACTCAAGTAAAAAGGCGGGTATTTTACGGTTTATTCAGTGATTTACGCAGGTTATACAAAAGGCGGCATTCCTCGGAAATAGAAGCGAAAAAGAGCCCAAAACGAAGCCTAACGGAAGCCCAAAAGCCAAGCCCAAGACCCGCGACCGAACCAGGACCCGACCCGCGAACCAGAAACAACCCAGAGCAGCATCTGAAACCCGCGCGACTTTCCACGCGACTTGCAAGTCGCGTGGAAGGTCGCGTATCCCTCTGTTTGTCGAAAATCGGTTTTATAAGTCGGGATTTAGGTCACTTTTTCGATATCCAACTTACGGCAGACGATTGGGAGCAGTTCGGGGGCGATCTTCAGAGCCACGTGACACCGTTTGGAGCGAAGATCGAGAATCAATCGAAGGATCGTTCAAGATGCAAAGGAGATTTCAACACGGGGAAAGGGAGTTCATCAATTCATCTTACACATTCACCACGATCACGTTACCATGTTCACTTTCACTTTTGTTTCTCTTTCTTTTGTGTATGAATCCCCCAACATCATGAACTAACTTTAAGATGTTGGGGGTTGGATTGAATTAGGATTGAACATATGATGGATGACGAATGATTTTTATCAGTTTTCCGATTTAATGAATGCATGTGATTTTGTTCTTAATGCCTTTGTAAGCGTAGCTAACTTGCAATTGTTTTATTGTTGTCAATTATGTTCGAGAGAATCAATTGAGATCTAGAATTAGGAATTACATGTCTAAAGTAAGAAAGGATAGAGATATACCGAGTAAACTTTAGTCTCATAATAACCTACGCTTAATGTGTTTTGATCTATATAAGGTGAGATCGAGAGATTAATCTTGTATTTGTTTTCGAAATAAACTTCATGGTAGCTTGAGAAAGTATCATGTTGTTACACATATAACTGTTGTTACTTGAGAGAGAGCAATGGTTAGATCAAGGTTGAGTAGTCATTAACGGAATTAACTGGTATTTGTCATTAGTCTGATAATCATATGTGAAACCTAAGGATATCCAACCCTCAACTGTTTCTCCATCTGAATTCCAAAACTGCTTACTAGTTGTCTGGTGTTTGTTTGATTTTAATTTCTGCAAGTAATTAGTTATAACACCAAATCTCCAAATTTGACAGTCCAATTAATAGTTCTTGTAGTAATTGTGATATTTAGTTCCTAGTTCCCGTGGATTCGATACTCGTACTTCCGTACACTATTACTTGATTCGACCCGTACACTTGCGGTAAGATCCGCGGGGTGCCAAAACCCCGTATCAGCGACGCACTTGCACAACCCCCCTAGCCACTCCGTTTCCTCTCAAAAGGATCCGGTTTCAACTTCTCACGGGGATCAAGCACAACTTCCACCGGTCTCTCACTTGGAGAGTTCTGGTGTTGAAACTAGAGACCAGCCTCCCCCGGTCTCGCCTTCCTTGGATGCACAATTGAGTCTAGATCCCTTTGATTTCAACATTTCTTTGGCTAGGACACGGGTCATTGATTCTGCTAACGTCGAGAGTCTTCGTGCCTCGACCGGAATGCCCGGAGCGACTCTACCTCTTGGTAGTTCGCAAGGACAGGGCGGAAGACCTACCACGGCTATCATCACGCCAACCGTGAACGTAGGCGGTATTGCGGAGCAATCCACTGCAGCTACTACAACGGAAGGGCTAAGTGCCGCCGGAGTTAGTTTCCCGGAGTTCGTCTCCAAGGAATATGTGGACGGTGCCTTAAAGGCTGTCCAATCGGATATTATGAAGCAGGTTTCCGAGGACTTGGCGTTCATTCGTCGATCTATCACTGGTAAAGCCACGGCATCTTCGGTTCCTCATCCGACTCCCCAACTCCACCTATCCCGACCGTCAACCGCTCCGGCTGTCCAGCACATGTCCGTTGATGATCTCAAAGCCGCCTTACTGGACAAGTTGTTGACCGACTCAAACATTCCCGCCTCAGCTGATGCAGATTTAGTGAGCATTCTCCGCTCGCAAACCCAACCACCGACCCCTATCGCTCCGACCGACTCAATTACCGCCCAACTATCCGATGTCAGGCAGGCACTCGACAGGCTCACCGAGAGGGTCGCCAGCCTTGAAGACACCTGTAAGGGTCAGGTCCAGAGTACCAAACGCAGATATGATGATCCAGATGACCGTGATCAACATGAGGGGGAGAAGAGAATAAGACTGACCGAGCTGTCCTCTGCGGCGGCTGCAACTTCAACGGTAACTCTAACTGAACCACAGCAAAAGCAACCGTCAGAGTCCGAAATGGTTCAGGACATGGAGATTTCCTCACCGGTCAGAGATACTTTAGAAGAGTCGGCAGACCCGACGGTTGAAAAGCCCGAAGGTCCATCGGAAGACACGTTAATGCCAACAGTTTCGGAGCGGCCCGTCCTAGAACTTATTGATGAGGACTCGGCCGGCGATCCGGAACTTGAAACCGATTGGAGGCAAAGAGCGATTGTTGCTATTCAGACAGAAACTGATGCCTTGTGGGAAATACAGGGCGATGACGAATTGATGACAGAGTTCGATTATGACCAACTTCTTCTTCTGGGTGAACAGGTATCTACCGCTTCGGCTGATCTTACTGATAATGCAGGTTCATCTGAAATTATTGTGTCTTCCAGAAGCGGTTCCACCCCAACAGCCTCAACCAGCTCGTTGGGAAAGGTTTCGAATCTTAGTACCGTATCTGGAAGAATCTCAGAAGAAAATCTTCGCTCACTGGATAAGACCTCTTGACCCTGTACAATGTCATGGGGCCACGTTCCTTGATGAGCCGATCAGATCGCAGTATGTGGAAGTTATGAAAAGAGGCAGAATGAGACATCAGGTCTACTCCAAGTACAGAATCACCGAAATCGTGAGTATTGAATCAGACAGAATCGTAAAAGTCGTCTTCCCAACCTTTTCAGTAAAAAGGGATGACGGAAATATTTGGACCTTCTCAGAATCCGATTTCAAACATCTTTGCCTGAGAGATTTCCCAGTTCTACTCAGATTTTTGAAGACTCTTACTATTCGACCTCTACCTTATACCAAAGCCGTCGAAGCTATCAAAAGATTCATGAAGTGCACGATCACATTATCATACATCGAAGACTTTCAGTTGGGACTCGAAAGTAATCAGAAAAAGATCAACATCTTAAAGCCTAATCTGAACCTCCCTGAAGACGCACAGGTACACTCTTTACTTTCTAAACCAGAAACAGGGTTCATGTATCTGAACGGAAAAGGGGAGAAACGGTTCATCAGAAAAAGTGAAGTGCATAAATTTAGCGAGGGAACATTGGTGAAAATCCAGTCTGATCTGAAGAAGATTTTAGAAGAAGAAGTCAAGAATGCTCCTCTAGAGCAGTATGTCAATCTTCGCGAGTACCTTGCCGAAGATCTTCTCAAATCCATTGAAGACCGGCTTGAATTCAGAAGCAGCATCAGATATTTTGAAGTGCTCTTTGCCATACGAAAGCGCTATGTTCCAGACTGGCGTGAACGCGAACTTCTATTCCAAGGGGGAGATTGTTAGGTCTTAATATGTGTGGAATTAGAAGTCCAGGGGCTTATCTTGTCATTTGTTGTAAATACCCTTTGGTTATAAGTAGTTTGTGTTTAACCTAGTTTTAGGTTAATGATCATTATTATTGTTTGCTAAACCTTTGTACGGCTACACAGTCTGCCACTGAATCTTGTTCATTCAATTCATTAATACAAGTGAGATTTATGGCTGATTATTGTTGATTGTGTTGATTGCTTATGTATCTGGGATCCACAATAGTTAGCTTTTTGAAAACATCAAGAAATTTTGAAAAATTGACATCATCCTTTTGCGCTTTCAATCTGCTCGGGTAAGGCACTTTTGGTCTTTCCGGCTTGGCCGGTGGTTTGATTTCTTTCTCTTTAGGCTTCTTGCTCTCTTCAACCACGACCTCTTCTTCAGCCTCTAATGCATCCATGTCAATGATCTCCACATCAGTCTCGGCTTCCTTTGCTGGCTCCTCATTCAGCTCCTTGCCATCTCTCAGATAGATGGCATTACAATTCTCTTGGTTCCTCTTTTCGGCCATGCTTGGAAATGTGCCGGAAGGTCGGTTTTGTAGGGCCTCGGAGATCTGTCCTACTTGCCTTTCGAGGATCTTGATTGCAGCCGTATTCTGATCAGTTGCGGTTTTCACCGTGTTCACAGTGCTTGCTAGCTCTCCAACCGTGCTGTCCATTTTCGACATGAACTTCATCATCATCTCCTCCAGCCCTGGTTTCTTCTCTCCGGTTGGTCCTTCGTTTCTTTGATTAAAACCTGGAGGACGATAAGCATTATTAGCATTAGAAGAATTTGAAGAGTTAGAAAAATTACCTGGCTGTTGACCGGGTTGACTCCACGAGAAACTTGGGTGCTTTTTCCACCCTTCGTTATACGTGTTGGAGAACGGGTCGTTTCTCGGCTGATGATTCCGGTTTTGCATATACTGGATTTGCTCGGGTGCTTCCGGAATTCCTCTATTCATCTGATTTGTGATGAATGCCAGTTGAGCTTTCAGTTCATTCAGCTCATTACTCTCTTGGACACTTGCAACTCGTCTTACCGCTGATCTCGGAGTGGAGAAACTATGTTCGGCCAAGTTCTCAATCAGCTCGCACGCTTCCTCATACGACTTGTCCATTAGTGCTCCACCCGCGGCAGCCGTGATGTCGTTCTTAAATTGCAGGTGGAGTCCACTGAAGAAGGTCTGGATGATGACCCAGCCCTGTAGCCCATGATGAGGACATTTCTTGATCATGTCCTTATAACGCTCCCAAGCCTCATATAACGTTTCCTGATCCCATTGAGAAAAATGGGTGATCTCCGCCATTAGTTGGGCGGTTCTGCTCGGTGGGAAAAACTTTTGGAGGAAGGTTGCTTTCAACTGTGCCCAAGTAGTGATCTGATCTGACGGTAGGCCTTCTATCCATATTTCAGCTCGACCTTTTAATGAAAAACTGAACAGCCTCAGTTTGATTGCGTTCTCCTCCATCCCGTTGATCTTGAAGGTGCTACAAATGCGCTCGAAAGCCCGGAGATGAGCGTGAGGATCTTCGGTCGGTGCTCCTCCATATTGATTTTGCTGCACCATTACGATGGTGCTCGACTTTATCTTGAAATAGTTAGCCGCAGTGGTAGGTGGTTGAATACCTATGCGGGCCGCTGCCACATTCGGGTCGGCAAACGAGCGCATAGGGACTCTTTCCGGTGGCGGTGGTGGATTGTTGCGGCAAGGTGGAGGATCGTTTCGCGGAGGTGGTCTCTCGTCGTCAGACATCTCAAATTTCAGATTCCTTTTGGCTTTCGCTTCCTTACGGAGCCGACGAGCGGTTCTTTCGATCTTCGGATGTAATACCCCAGGTAAATCCGTTAATTAAATTCTAGTTCCGTTAAGTTTATTTTCTTTATAATTGATGTTAGGGTAAGTTTAGGAGGGTTTATAAGTTTAAAGGGTAAAAGTTTGACCAAAGGATAAATTAAAGGTGTATTAGTTATTAGTGAAGAGTTTAGGGGTGGAAATGGTAAATATATGTAGATAATACCCTTTTAGTTTTCTGATATTTTCATATCAGCTAAAGATCAGATTTCAAGTGTGTGTTAGTGTGTGTATTGAGAGAAAAGAAGAAAAGGAAGAAAAGAAAGCAATAGGACATCATTTGGTGTACTTGGAAGAGATTAAGGTATGTTTTCTTTGTATTTTATGTTTGTAAGTGTTTATGGATGATTGCTATCGGAGTAGAATCATTAAGTTCGTGTCTGAGGTTAAAATCTGTCGAATCTGGGTAAAAATGGGGTAAACCGACAGAGGTGCCCGGATAAGATGAATGTATCCGGGTAGTTTTGTTGAAGGTGTCCGGATGACGTTCTGAAGGTGTCCGGACAGGGTTTTATCCGGGTAAGTCCTTCTTGTTATACTTTTCCGGACGGAATAGGATACCGGATGGCGTCCGAATTACTTTGGTGTCCGGATTCCTTATGCTGTCCGGGAAGTTGTTTTGTCCGGATTAGTCTTGTTGTCCGGATTCTTTGTGTTGTCTGGAAAGTTGTCCGGATACTTTGAGGTTTCCGGATAACTTGGCTGTTTGGGTAAATTTTGAGGATAAAAGTTATGTAGATGTATCTAGAGTCCATAACCTGCTAGTAAGTCTTATACATAAGTTGGTAAGGAGATATTTGTATGTAAATGGTTTCAGATTCTGAGGTATTTGGATAAAGGATCGGATAGCTCGTAGAAAGGCTTGGAAGCGTATTTTAAGCATTCAAGGTGAGTTTTGATGTAAAACGTTTTGAACTGGAATACATATGTGTATATATATATATATATATATATATATATATATATATATGAGATGATTATGTGGTAGGAATATGATTATGTGTATATAAATGACAATATGATGTAATGAGATATATATTGTATTTATATAAGCTTTGCACTACACGAGTGCACTTGTTGCCGGGTTCCGGTGTGCGGACCGGTGTGTAGCCGGGTTCCGGTGTGCGGACCGGCGAGTAGTCGGGTTCCGGTGTGCGGACCGACAGGTAGCCGGGTTCCGGTGAGCGGACCGGTTGTTGATTTATTAGTTGGCTTGCTACCAACTAATATGGCCATTGGTGGAGGAATAAGGTGAATCAGATGTACACGATGCACGAGTCTGGATTGGTATTTAAATACGTGTGGTATGTTTATATTTTACGAAAGGATTATCAAAGGTTTATCTAAACTATTTTGATACAAAGGATTTACATAAAAGGTTTTATAATGATTTTGGAAAGGACCGGGATTAACTCACTAGACCCGTTTGGTCTAACCCTCATTTTGTTTTCAAAAATATGTTTTCCAGGTTAAGGATCGGCAGGAGAGGATGAAGTGTAGGAAGCTTTTGATGGATGTTGATTAGGAAGCTTTTATATATTTTGTAATGTCAAGACTAATGAGACCGTACTTGGTTTGTTATGTAACTTTTGTTGTAAATCAATGATATGTATGAATGTTATGTATTATGATGTATGTTATGGGATTTGGGTCGTTACAAATGGTATCAGAGCCCTAGTTTAAGGGATTTAGGTATTTGTACCCGTACCTAGACTTAAACTGCATGTGAAGTAGGATGTCCTTGATATATTAGAACCTTGGGATGCTAAGTATAAAAGGTAGAAAGAACATCATGTAAGGTAATTTCAGATTACACCTGGCCAGTGTAATTGTGATCTTACAGGTACATGTTTGGACTGGGATACCTTATTATATGGGGTATGTGCTTATGTGTATATTAATCTTGTCTGAATCTACAGAATGGCAAGCGGTACTAGAAATACGACTAGAGAGTGAGGAAGAAATCCTAATAGAACGAATCCAACAGTCGGGACAAGGGGAAGAGGAAGAGAAAGAGGTAGGGGCAGAACCGGAGGTAGAGTTCAGGGGCAAGGTACGGAGTTTATTACAAGAAACGATCTGATGGCGGAGATGGGAAGACTTCAAGCAAATATCCAGACTATGTTCGACCAAGCTCGTCATATTGAAACACCAGATCCTGGTTTGGAAGACGAAATGCCCATTACACCTACGGTTATACCAGTGTCAAGAAGGTGTGATTACAAGATGTTCTTAAACTGTAGACCTCCAACTTACTCAGGAGATAGAGACCCAGTGAAGGCGATGAGATGGTTAAAAGAAATAGAAGCCATCTTCAAGACCAGTAAGTGTGCGGATGAGGACAGAGTATTATACGGAACAGCGATGTTGAAGGCAGAAGCTCTGTACTGGTGGGAAGCTCACATTGATTCCACAAGGTCGGATGTATACTCTACTTTTACTTGGGACGAATTCACAACAGCATTCAAAGGATAGTTTTGTTCTCAAGCAGCAGTTAGACAATTGGAAGAGGAGTTCATGAACCTACACCAGCGAAGTTTATCGGTTAGGGATTACACCGCTCTCTTTCTGGAGAAGTCTCGCTTTGCAGAGTACTATGTTGCCACTGAGGCTCTAAAGATGGAAAGGTTTATTTTTGGATTAAATGCAGAAATTAGAAAGCTAGTGACTGCAAGAGGACCCGATACCTTCTCAGCCGCAGTGGATGCCGCGGAAAATGTGGAACAGGATAACCGGAGAGACGTTGGTGATAAGAGTGCTGGGAAAAGAAAACTGGAAGAAACGATGTACGATTCGGAAGAATATGAATCCTCGAGGTCTGATAGTTATTCACCTTTCAGACCAGTTAAAAGACCATGTACAAAATGCAACCGTGTGCATCAAGGAAACTGTTATGTGGATTCCCGAAGTTGTTACAAATGTGGAAAGACTGGTCACATAGTTAGAGACTGTCGGGTAACTCGATTATGTTTCGTTTGCAATTCCCCGGATCATATTCAGGCAGATTGTCCGCAATGGAAAGCACAGCAGGGTAGTATGACGGTAAGACCAACGAGTGTTAGACCGGGAGAGGAACAAGGGCCTGAGGTACCGAAAGCAAAGGGTCGAGTTTTTCAGATGACGGAACAAGAGGTGGAAGAAAGTCCTGATGAGGTTACAGGTATATTTCTATAAACTCTATACGTGATAAAGTGTTATCTGACTTCGGTGCAACATGGTTATTGATATTTCCGTGCTTTTGTTGCTTATCTGTGTTAGAGATATAGGTGGGTGTGGGGTGGCTATTTAGTTAGTTCCTATGGTTTTGATTGAGTTCGAGGTAGTAGTGGAAACTAAGTATTCATACCTTTTCGCTTAACCGAATTCCGGGACGGAATTCTTTTAAGGGGGAGATGATGTAATACCCCGGGTAAATCCGTTAATTAAATTCTAGTTCCGTTAAGTTTATTTTCTTTATAATTGATGTTAGGGTAAGTTTAGGAGGGTTTATAAGTTTAAAGGGTAAAAGTTTGACCAAAGGATAAATTAAAGGTGTATTAGTTATTAGTGAAGAGTTTAGGGGTGGAAATGGTAAATATATGTAGATAATACCCTTTTAGTTTTCTGATATTTTCATATCAGCTAAAGATCAGATTTCAAGTGTGTGTTAGTGTGTGTATTGAGAGAAAAGAAGAAAAGGAAGAGAAGAAAGCAATAGGACATCATTTGGTGTACTTGGAAGAGATTAAGGTATGTTTTTTTTGTATTTTATGTTTGTAAGTGTTTATGGATGATTGCTATCGAAGTAGAATCATTAAGTTCGTGTCTGAGGTTAAAATCTGTCGAATCTGGGTAAAAATGGGGTAAACCGACAGAGGTGCCCGGATAAGATGAATGTATCCGGGTAGTTTTGTTGAAGGTATCCGGATGAAGTTCTGAAGGTGTCCGGACAGGGTTTTATCCGGGTAAGTCCTTCTTGTTATAATTTTCCGGACGGAATAGGATACCGGATGGCGTCCGGATTACTTTGGTGTCCGGATTCCTTATGCTGTCCGGGAAGTTGTTCTGTCCGGATTAGTCTTGTTGTCCGGATTCTTTGTGTTGTCCGGAAAGTTGTCCGGATACTTTGAGGTTTCCGGATAACTTGGCTGTTTGGGTAAATTTTGAGGATAAAAGTTATGTAGATGTATCTAGAGTCCATAACCTGCTAGTAAGTCTTATACATAAGTTGGTAAGGAGATATTTGTATGTAAATGGTTTCAGATTCTGAGGTATTTGGATAAAGGATCGGATAGCTCGTAGAAAGGCTTGTAAGCGTATTTTAAGCATTCAAGGTGAGTTTTGATGTAAAACGTTTTGAACTGGAATACATATGTGTATATATATATATATATGAGATGATTATGTGGTAGGAATATGATTATGTGTATATAAATGACAATATGATGTAATGAGATATATATTGTATTTATATAAGCTTTGCACTACACGAGTGCACTTGTTGCCGGGTTCCGGTGTGCGGACCGGTGTGTAGCCGGGTTCTGGTGTGCGGACCAGTGAGTAGTCGGGTTCCGGTGTGCGGACCGACAGGTAGCCGGGTTCCGGTGAGCGGACCGGTTGTTGATTTATTAGTTGGCTTGCTACCAACTAATATGGCCATTGGTGGAGGAATAAGGTGAATGAGATGTACACGATGCACGAGTCTGGATTGGTATTTAAATACGTGTGGTATGTTTATATTTTACGAAAGGATTATCAAAGGTTTATCTAAACTATTTTGATACAAAGGATTTACATAAAAGGTTTTATAATGATTTTGGAAAGGACCGGGATTAACTCACTAGACCCGTTTGGTCTAACCCTCATTTTGTTTTCAAAAATATGTTTTCCAGGTTAAGGATCGGCAGGAGAGGATGAAGTGTAGGAAGCTTTTGATGGATGTTGATTAGGAAGCTTTTATATATTTTGTAATGTCAAGACTAATGAGACCGTACTTGGTTTGTTATGTAACTTTTGTTGTAAATCAATGATATGTATGAATGTTATGTATTATGATGTATGTTATGGGATTTGGGTCGTTACAAATGGTATCAGAGCCCTAGTTTAAGGGATTTAGGTATTTGTACCCGTACCTAGACTAAAACTGCATGTGAAGTAGGATGTCCTTGATATATTAGAACCTTGGGATGCTAAGTATAAAAGGTAGAAGGAACATCATGTAAGGTAATTTCAGATTACACCTGGCCAGTGTAATTGTGATCTTACAGGTACATGTTTGGACTGGGATACCTTATTATATGGGGTATGTGCTTATGTGTATATTAATCTTGTCTGAATCTACAGAATGGCAAGCGGTACTAGAAATACGACTAGAGAGGGAGGAAGAAATCCTAATAGAACGAATCCAACAGTCGGGACAAGGGGAAGAGGAAGAGAAAGAGGTAGGGGCAGAACCGGAGGTAGAGTTCAGGGGCAAGGTACGGAGTTTATTACAAGAAACGATCTGATGGCGGAGATGGGAAGACTTCAAGCAAATATCCAGACTATGTTCGACCAAGCTCGTCATACTGAAACACCAGATCCTGGTTTGGAAGACGAAATGCCCATTACACCTACGGTTATACCAGTGTCAAGAAGGTGTGATTACAAGATGTTCTTAAACTGTAGACCTCCAACTTACTCAGGAGATAGAGACCCAGTGAAGGCGATGAGATGGTTAAAAGAAATAGAAGTCATCTTCAAGACCAGTAAGTGTGCGGATGAGGACAGAGTATTATACGGAACAGCGATGTTGAAGGCAGAAGCTCTGTACTGGTGGGAAGCTCACATTGATTCCACAAGGTCGGATGTATACTCTACTTTTACTTGGGACGAATTCACAACAGCATTCAAAAGACAGTTTTGTTCTCAAGCAGCAGTTAGACAATGGGAAGAGGAGTTCATGAACCTACACCAACGAAGTTTATCGGTTAGGGATTACACCGCTCTCTTTCTGGAGAAGTCTCGCTTTGCAGAGTACTATGTTGCCACGGAGGCTCTAAAGATGGAAAAGTTTATTTTTGGATTAAATGCAGAAATTAGAAAGCTAGTGACTGCAAGAGGACCCGATACCTTCTCAGCCGCAGTGGATGCCGCGGAAAATGTGGAACAGGATAACCGGAGAGACGTTGGTGATAAGAGTGCTGGGAAAAGAAAACTGGAAGAAACGATGTACGATTCGGAAGAATATGAATCCCCGAGGTCTGATAGTTATTCACCTTTCAGACCAGTTAAAAGACCATGTACAAAATGCAACCGTGTGCATCAAGGAAACTGTTATGTGGATTCCCGAAGTTTTTACAAATGTGGAAAGACTGGTCACATAGTTAGAGACTGTCGGGTAACTAGATTATGTTTCGTTTGCAGTTCCCCGGATCATATTCAGGCAGATTGTCCGCAATGGAAAGCACATCAGGGTAGTATGACGGTAAGACCAACGAGTGTTAGACCGGTAGAGGAACAAGGGCCTGAGGTACCGAAAGCAAAGGGTCGAGTTTTTCAGATGACGGAACAAGAGGTGGAAGAAAGTCCTAATGAGGTTACAGGTATATTTCTATAAACTCTATACGTGATAAAGTGTTATCTGACTTCGGTGCAACATGGTTATTGATATTTCCGTGCTTTTGTTGCTTATCTGTGTTAGAGATATAGGTGGGTGTGGGGTGGCTATTTAGTTAGTTCCTATGGTTTTGATTGAGTTCGAGGTAGTAGTGGAAACTAAGTATTCATACCTTTTCGCTTAACCGAATTCCGGGACGGAATTCTTTTAAGGGGGAGATGATGTAATACCCCGGGTAAATCCGTTAATTAAATTCTAGTTCCGTTAAGTTTATTTTCTTTATAATTGATGTTAGGGTAAGTTTAGGAGGGTTTATAAGTTTAAAGGGTAAAAGTTTGACCAAAGGATAAATTAAAGGTGTATTAGTTATTAGTGAAGAGTTTAGGGGTGGAAATGGTAAATATATGTAGATAATACCCTTTTAGTTTTCTGATATTTTCATATCAGCTAAAGATCAGATTTCAAGTGTGTGTATTGAGAGAAAAGAAGAAAAGGAAGAAAAGAAAGCAATAGGACATCATTTGGTGTACTTGGAAGAGATTAAGGTATGTTTTCTTTGTATTTTATGTTTGTAAGTGTTTATGGATGATTGCTATCGGAGTAGAATCATTAAGTTCGTGTCTGAGGTTAAAATCTGTCGAATCTGGGTAAAAATGGGGTAAACCGACAGAGGTGCCCGGATAAGATGAATGTATCCGGGTAGTTTTGTTGAAGGTGTCCGGATGACGTTCTGAAGGTGTCCGGACAGGGTTTTATCCGGGTAAGTCCTTCTTGTTATACTTTTCCGGACGGAATAGGATACCGAATGGCGTCCGGATTACTTTGGTGTCCGGATTCCTTATGCTGTCCGGGAAGTTGTTATGTCCGGATTAGTCTTGTTGTCCGGATTCTTTGTGTTGTCCGGAAAGTTGTCCGGATACTTTGAGGTTTCCGGATAACTTGGCTGTTTGGGTAAATTTTGAGGATAAAAGTTATGTAGATGTATCTAGAGTCCATAACCTGCTAGTAAGTCTTATACATAAGTTGGTAAGGAGATATTTGTATGTAAATGGTTTCAGATTCTGAGGTATTTGGATAAAGGATCGGATAGCTCGTAGAAAGGCTTGGAAGCGTATTTTAAGCATTCAAGGTGAGTTTTGATGTAAAACGTTTTGAACTGGAATACATATGTGTATATATATATATATATATATATATATATATATATGAGATGATTATGTGGTAGGAATATGATTATGTGTATATAAATGACAATATGATGTAATGAGATATATATTGTATTTATATAAGCTTTGCACTACACGAGTGCACTTGTTGCCGGGTTCCGGTGTGCGGACCGGTGTGTAGCCGGGTTCCGGTGTGCGGACCGGTGAGTAGTCGGGTTCCGGTGTGCGGACCGACAGGTAGCCGGGTTCCGATGAGCGGACCGGTTGTTGATTTATTAGTTGGCTTGCTACCAACTAATATGGCCATTGGTGGAGGAATAAGGTGAATGAGATGTACACGATGCACGAGTCTGGATTGGTATTTAAATACGTGTGGTATGTTTATATTTTACGAAAGGATTATCAAAGGTTTATCTAAACTATTTTGATACAAAGGATTTACATAAAAGGTTTTATAATGATTTTGGAAAGGACCGGGATTAACTCACTAGACCCGTTTGGTCTAACCCTCATTTTGTTTTCAAAAATATGTTTTCCAGGTTAAGGATCGGCAGGAGAGGATGAAGTGTAGGAAGCTTTTGATGGATGTTGATTAGGAAGCTTTTATATATTTTGTAATGTCAAGACTAATGAGACCGTACTTGGTTTGTTATGTAACTTTTGTTGTAAATCAATGATATGTATGGATGTTATGTATTATGATGTATGTTATGGGATTTGGGTCGTTACACCGGATCAAATTGTTCGATCTCTTTTCCTCGGGTCGTTCTTGGCATAAACCAAGTGGTACCTAAAAAGAAAGAAAACAAAGTCAGTAATCCAAAAACTGAAAGTGATGGAATAAAACACGAAATAAAAAAAATGTCCAATCTAATAATGCTTATAGACGGTAGTGCTATTAGCTACAACTAGTTCCCCGGCAACGGCGCCAAAAACTTGACACGAGGTTTTCACACCACGAGAATCTAAACCGCAAGTGTACGGGTCGAAGTCAAGTAATAGTACTTTAGAAGTACGAGTATCGAATCACGGGGAACTAGGAACTAAGTATCACAATTACTATAAGCTCGATTAACTGGACTGTCGAAATTGGAAGATGGGTTTTATACTAATTAATTGCAGCAAATAAAATAAACCAAACACCAGACAACTAGTAAGCAGCTTTGGAATTCAGATGGAGAAAACAGTTGAGGGTTGGACATCCTTAGGTTTTCACATATGAACATCAGACTAAAAACAAATACCAGTTAATTCCGTTGATGAATACTCAACCTTGATCTAACCATTGCTCTCTCTCAAGTAACAATAGTTATATTTGTAAAACATGGTGCTTTCTCAAGCTACCATGAAGTTTATCTCGAAAAGCACAAGATTAATCTCTCGATCTCACCCTGTGTAGTTCAAAACACATTAAGCGCAGGTTATTATGAGACTAAGGCTTACTCGGTATATCTCTATCCTTTCTTACCTTAGACATGTAATTCCTAATTATAGATCTCAATTAATTCTCTCGAACATAATTGAAAACAATAAAACAATTGTAAGTTAGCTACGCTCACAAAAGCATTAAGAACAAAATCACATGCATTCATTAAATCAGAAAACTGATAAAAGTCATTCGTCATCCATCTATATGTTCAATCCTAATTCAATCCAACCCCCAACATCTTAAAGTTAGTTCATGATGTTGGGGGATTCAAACACAAAAGAAAGAGAAACGAAAGTGTAAGCAAACATGGTAAACGTGATCGTGGTAACTGTGTAAGATGAATTGATGAACTCCCTTTTCCCATGATTGAATCTACTTCGCGTCTTGAACGTTCCTTCGATTGATCCTCGATCTTTGCTCCAAACGGTGTCACTTGGCTCTGAAAATCGCCCCCGGGACTGCCCTGGCCGTCGTGTGAAATCTGGATACCGAAAACAATGACCTAAAATCGGATTTAAAGCTGAAAATATCGAAACAGAGGGTTACGCGACCTGCCACATGACTTGCAAGTCGCGTGGTAAGTCGCGCGTGTCTTATATGCTGCTTGGGTCAATTTCTGGTTCGCGGGTCGGATCCTGGTTCGGTCGCGGGTCTTGGGCTTGGCTTTTGGGCTCCCGTTAGGCTTCGTTTTGGCTCGTTTTGGGCTCTTTTTAGCTTCTTTCTCGAGAAATGCCGCCTTTTAGCTAACCTGCATAATTCACTAGATAAACCGTAAAATACACGCCTTTTTACTTGAATACAAGTCAATCTCGTTGGTTTGAGAACTGAAAATAACTCCAAAAAGTGGCGTTATCAGTCCGCAGGTTTTTTCCTCGATTGAGGTTTTTCCTGCGTCATCAAATCCCTTGTCTCGTTTATTTTTTCCCTCGTCGCACGTCTCGTCGAAATATCCTTTCTTTAGTTGATTAAGTCCACATCGACCTTAAGTTGTCCCTTTGGTGCGATTTTTGGCATTAACAGTTTGGCACCATCCGTGGGACCTCATCTAGAGAAAATCCTCGACGAACGTGCACCCTACTAATAGTTTCTTGGAGTTTATTCTGCTCTCTATCACATGAAAATGGCCGATGGCGGAAACTCAGAACGAACCGCTGACCTAGCGCATGGAAAGCTTGAAAAGGTGCAAGATGTTCCTAAAGCCATCGGTGATTATTGCCTAGAAGAAGTTATCTTAGACCCAAGCAAGCCCGAACAAAAAGTCTTGATAGGATCATCTCTCGATCCCCACCTTAGGCAAATGATAATATCTTTCTTGCAGGAATATGCTGACTGCTTCGCCTGGTCGCATAAAGATATGGTTGGCATTAACCCTAACATCATTTCTCACAAGCTCAATATCGATCCATCGTTTAAACCCGTCAAGCAAAAGCGCCGTAAATTCGCTCCTGAAAGAAATAAGGTAATAAATGATGAGGTCGATAACCTCCTCAAGACAAGAAAGATCCGAGAAGTAAAGTATCCCGACTGGCTTGCTAATGTCGTGGTCGTGGCTAAGAAGAATGGAAAATGGAGGGTCTGTATCGACTTCACCGATCTCAATAAGGCTTGCCCGAAAGATCCTTTCCCATTACCGCATATCGACGCCATGGTCGACGCAACCGCAGGACATGAACTATTGACCTTCATGGATGCCTATTCAGGGTATAACCAAATCTTAATGCACGTCGAGGACCAGGAGAAAATCGCTTTTATGACGGACCGAGGTATTTACTTTTATAAAGTTATCCCTTTCGGACTAAAAAATGCAGGGTCCACCTATCATCGTCTAGTGAATAAAATGTTCAAGACCATCTCGGCGACACAATGGAGGTATATATTGATGACATGCTCGTCAAGTCAAAGCAAGCGATCGATCATGTCGAGCATCTAAGACAATCATTCAACATCCTTCGGTAGTATAGAATGAAGCTCAACCCTACCAAATGTTCCTTCGGAGTCAGTGCTGGAAAGTTCTTAGGCCATATGGTCACTCGCCGAGGAATCGAAGCTAACCCCGACCAAATCAAAGCCATCGTCGACATCAAATCTCCTCGAAATTTCAAGGAGGTCCAAAGGCTTACTGGTCGAGTAGCGACCCTAAACAGGTTTATCTCCCGATCTTCAGATAGATGTCATCTGTTTTATAACGTCCTCAGGAAAAATAAAGGTTTCAACTGGACCACCGATCATGAGCAAGCATTGCAAAAACTCAAGGAGTATATGGCGTCGCCTCCTCTGTTGTCGAAACCTCACGATCATGAGGTCTTACAATTGTATTTAGCTGTCAGTCCAAATACGGTAAGCGCCGTACTCACACGAGAGGACGAAAAACAACAATTGCCAATCTACTACGTAAGTAAATCTCTCTTGGACGCAGAAACCAGGTATTCCTCCATGGAAAAACTGCTTTTGTCGCTAGTCACAGCTGCTAAAAAATTACGACACTACTTCGAATCGCATCCCATTACTGTCGTAACTAACTTTCCTCTTAAGTCTGTTTTAAGGAAACCTGAGTTGACAGGTCGCTTAGCAAAGTGGAGCATATATCTCAGTAGTTACGACATCGATTTCAAACCCAGGACCGCCATCAAATCACAAGCCTTGGCAAACTTTATCGCCGATTTCAGCCCTGAGTTGGAGAAAGAAGCAGAGCTCGAAGTGTCCACTGTGGCGACTCACGACGACGCGCCTTGGATCCTACATGTCGACGGATCATCCAATATTAGAGGCTCTGGACTGGGTGTCGTCTTAAAGTCGCCACAGGGGGGTAAGATGGTATACTCGGTCCGATGCGACTTCAAGGCCACCAACAATGAAGCCGAATATGAAGCTCTGATCGTAGGAATGAATATGGCCCACGACTCGGGGGCAACCGCACTGCATGTCAAGAGCGATTCCCTGCTGGTAGTAAATCAAATCAATGGAGAATTCGCAGCCAAGGATTCAAAAATGACAGCATATCTAAGCGTGGCAAAAGAAATTTCCACAAAAATTTAAATCTTTTTCTATTGAACAGATTTCGCGAGACCAGAACACTCAGGCCGACGCATTGGCAAACCTTGGGTCCGCTTTAGTTGAACCAATATTCGATGTTATTCCTATAATTCATCTGGCAACGCCGTCCATTGGAAACACAGACGTCATCCAGATCGAAGACGAAGAAGATGATTGGTCACGCGACATTCGAAATTTCCTCGTACACGACCAACTCCCCGAAGACAAAATGGAGGCTCGAAAAATCAGATTCAAAGCATCTAAGTACGTCATGATCGAAAATAGGCTTTATCGGCGATCATCGACGGGCTTAAATTTAAGGTGCATTATCAGCAAAAATCAAGCCCAGAAAATCCTCCAAGAGATGCACGACGGCGAATGTGGTAATCATTCAAGAGGTCGTAGCTTGGCTAATCGTATTTCCCGACAAGGGTATTTTTGGCCAACACTGCGACAAGACGCTGTCAAGTACGTCCAGAATTGCGACCCCTGTCAACGACACTCAGGTATGTCTCATAAACCCTCGAAGCCTTTGCACTCAACGCTTGTCCCATGGCCTTTCATGAGGTGGGGAATGGATATTGTCGGCAAACTACCACCTGCTCAGGGGCAAAAAGTATTCCTCCTTGTACTCACGGATTACTTTTCTAAATTGGTCGAAGCGGCTGCCTTCTCCCAAATTAGGGATAAATAAGTTATCTCCTTTATCCAGACTAACATCATATGCAGGTTTGGGATTCCATCCGAAATTGTCTGCGACAATGGATCCCAATTCATAAGCGACAAGACCCAACAGTTCTGCGATGATAGGAATATCAAACTAACAACCTCGACTCCCAGATATCCCCAAGCTAATGGGCTTGCCGAGTCAAGCAATAAGACTATTATAGCTTCGATCAAGAAACGATTAAAAGCTACAAAGGGAAGGTGGGTTGAAGAACTCCCTTCGGTCCTATGGGCAAATCGCACGACGCCACGCACGTCCACTGGGCAAACCCCCTTCTCTCTTGTCTATGGTTGCGAAGCCATCCTACCAATCGAAGTTCATCTCCCGACTTCGAGGCACACATCCGTCGACCATAACTTAGTTGATTTGAATTATGACCTCGACGCCCTTGAAGAGCTCAGAGAATCGGCTTTGATTAGAATGGCGTCACAGAAGCAGGCAGTCGAGCGACATTTCAATAAGCACGTCAAAGTTAAAATCTTTCAAGAAGGCGATTACGTCCTCTGTCGAGTATTCCCGAATACCCAGGAGCTCAACGCAGGTAAACTTTCTACCAAATGGGTAGGTCCCTATCGTATCTTCGAAGTCGTTGGTAAAGGAGCCTATCGACTTCGAACCCTCGACAATCAGGAAATCCCACGAAGTTGGAATGCGACGCATTTGAAAAAATATTTCTTTTAAAATTGCCTTCCTACCATACAAAGTTTTCAGCACGACGGTAACCATCGCAAAATCGTTGGTAAAACCACGACCGACCTCTAACGAACTTTATCGTAGGAACGCACGACATGAGTATACAAGTGCATGACTCGATTGTTTGATCACAGGGGCATATATTCTAAAGTTTCATCATACGATACAGTCACACGTAAGGTCTAAACGATCCCTCGATCTAAGTTTCTGGAACTTAGAAATACTTTGTATGTTCTAACACATCGATGATATATATTTGCGTTTCAACCGTTATATTGCAATAAAAGCCTAAGTCGCACGATCCTCCGTTTATTTCATACTTTTATGATCAATATTACATTTATCCACGACATATGTAATTAAAAACACGGGTTCGGCAAAAAAAAAAGAAACTACCCTAAGATCTAAGGAAACATAGCAATCGCAAACTTTGCCCAAAAGAAAACTCAGCCTTCGGAATCCTGACAATCCTGAAGAACTGATGCAAGTATCAAACGAGTATAGCCGGAGTTGTCTCCCAACCTATCGCGCCATGGCATTCCGAGAATGTGGCTCTTAAGATAAATGTTAAAGTTGGAGGAAGGAATATCTTCTCTTCGACAATCGACATCCACTCCAACACCTCCAGTTTCCTCACGTGTTTAGTGAAGGAAAACAAAAACATCTGCACAATTACAAAAGGAACGTGTTAGCAAAACACTCATCGAAAGAATAAACATCAGTAACACAAGTTTTGAAAGAGAGACTTACGAAAGACGCCAGTACGGCTAAACACAGTCCAATCTCTTCGATAGAGATCCCTGGAAAATGCTCCTTGAAATATAAGAGCTGGTATTTCCCCAGAAGCGGAAGCGACTTCGTCCTGACGAGGACATAGTCAGTCAAGAGGGATGAAGACAACACAAAGTTGATCTCCATAAAATCCCCATCATTCTCTCCCGTCTTTACACCCTCGCCCCTGTCGGCTGACGAAAGAGTTGACGTGGTAGCAGAAAACATCGTCGCCAGATGCGCAGAATCCACGGACATCGCGTTTATCGCAACCAACATCGTCGCCGATTTGGGTATCATAGCCCCGGTAGATTATCAGTCACCGAAGATTTGGAAAAAGTCGATGACGTTTCGAAAGCTTAAAGAAAACAATTCATTTTGACCTCTATTTATGCAGGAAATCGCGACAGGTCGAACCCTTCAAAAGATCGACACGCATCCCTAACTTTCGTATGCCCCAGTAAATCACCGACACCTGGCATCAACAGCTGGTAAGCATCATCGTACGTCAGCATGATGACACGACCTCGTTCTCCCTTTGACTTCTCATTCAGTTAAGAGCGGACCAGCCTAGTTCCAAGGTAACTAAGGTAATTTTCATCACTTGTCATATTTTTCGACTGACAAAATTTAAAACTCGGATTTGCTATCATTCTTTCAAATTTTGGGGGCAAACTGTTTGGGCAAAAAATCACGTCGTACGACCACGACCAGAGCAGGTAAGACGCACGCTCTAGTCCAAATCTTGTATTAAGATAAGGTCTCGACAAGAACCCAGAAAACATCTGTCGTCTCCAGTAAAAGGTAAGTCGTACGTCCCCCATGACGCTCGACCATAGCATCACCCATCCCGTACGACCATCGCGTAAGATCATTGCACCTTCGACCAAAGCTAACGTTAACCTTGACTGTTACGTTTGTTAAGTATTTAATGCAGGAGTCAAAGCCATTAACAGCAAGCAGCCGTAACGGATGGAGAGCATTATGGATAATCACTCCGGCGACCGTTTCCAGTCGTTGATCAAGTCATTAATGGAGCTAATTAATGGCATGAAGATTATAAAAGACAAGCTAAAGCCTCATTTCAAAGGACATCAGTTAACATCGGATATACATCAGCGAACATCACCAAACAGCAGAGAGAATCATCCAAACTCATAGCAAAGAACATTCAAACTCTGGAGATCAAGTATTGAAAGCCAGAACCTTACAGCGAGCTCAAGAACACTCGGAGGAAAGCTCAAGTATCGCTCTCGACGCACGGCAACAGCCCTCGACCAGAAGTTCTCACTTTGTATTCACACACGACAAACACCTGTTTTTACATTTAAACACTTGTACTTTACATTTCGAAGCTTTTCCTTCATTTGTATTGTAATCATCGTACGATCGACACCAGTACCAAGGACATCGCCCCTGATTAGCGACCATAGTGCAGCAACGACACCTCTTGTCGTCCGCAGGTTTTTTCCTCGATTGAGGTTTTTCCTGCGTCATCAAATCCCTTGTCTCGTTTATTTTTTCCCTCGTCGCACGTCTCGTAGAAAGATCCTTTCTTTAGTTGATTAAGTCCACATCGACCTTAAGTTGTCCCTTTGGTGCGATTTTTGGCATTAACAGACGCCGAAACCAGGTATTCCTCAATGGAAAAACTACTCTTGTCGCTTGTTACAGCCGCAAAGAAATTGCGACATTATTTCAAATCACACCCAATTACTGTCGTTACTAACTATCCCCTTAAGTCTGTCTTGAGAAAACCTGAGTTGACAGGACGATTGGCGAAATGGAGCGTATATCTCAGCAGCTACGACATCGACTTCAAACCCAGGACAGCGATCAAATCGCAAGCACTAGCTGGTTTTATCGCCGACTTCAGTCCTGAGTTGAGAAAAGAAGCAGAGCTCAAAGTATTTACTGTGGCGACTCACGACGACGTACCTTGGACCTTACACGTTGACGGGTCATCCAACGTCAGAGGTTCAGGACTTGGCGTCGTCTTGAAGTCGCCACAGGGGGGCAAGATAGTGTATTCCGTGTGATGCGACTTCAAAGCCACCAACAACGTAGCTGAGTACGAAGCCCTGATCGTAGGAATGGATATGGCCTACGACTCGGGGGCAACCTCGCTGCATTTCAAAAGCGATTCTCTTCTGGTCGTGAACCAGATGAATGGAGAATTCACGGCCAAAGATTCAAAAATGACATCGTACCTGAAGATAGCAAAAGAAAAATCATAAAAGTTTAAATCATTCTCTATTAAAACAAATTCCAAGGGATCAGAATACTCAAGTCGACGCCCTAGCAAACCTTGGGTACGCTCTAGTCGAACCAATATTCGACAGTATTCCTTTGATCCATCTAGCGACATCATCCATCGAGAATGACAATGTCGTCCAGATCGAAGAGCAAGAAGATAGCTGGTTGCGCGACATTCGAAATTTTCTTGTACACGACCAGCTCCCAGAGGACAAGATGGAAGCTCGAAAGATATGATTCAAGGCATCTAGGTATGTCATGATCGGAGATAGACTCTATCGACGATCATCGACAGGCTTAAACCTGAGATGCATCGTTAGTAAGAATTAAATTCAAAAGATCCTCCAAGAAATGCACGATAGGGAATGTGGCAATCACTCCGGAGGTCGCAATCCGGCTAATCGTATCTCCCGACAAGGCTACTTTTGGCCGACGCTACGACAAGACGCCGTCAGGTACGTGCAGAACTGTGATCCTTGTCAACGACATTCAGGTACGTCCCATAAACCATCTGAACCTCTACATTCGACACTGATCCCATGGCCCTTCATGAGATGGGGTATGGATATTGTAGGCAAATTACCACCTGCCCCTGGTCAAAAGGTATTTCTCCTCGTACTTACAGATTACTTCTCCAAATGGGTAGAAGCAGCTGCCTTTTCCCAATTTCAGGACAAGGAAGTCGTATCTTTTATCCAGACTAACATCATATGCAGGTTTGGGATTCCATCCGAAATTGTCTGCGACAATGGATCCCAATTCATAAGCAACAGGACTCGTCAATTATGTGAAGACCGCAGCATCAAGCTGACGACCACGACGCCTAGATATCCCCAGGCAACTGGACTTGCTGAGTCAAGCAACAAGACTGTCATTGCTTCATTTAAAAAGAGGTTACAAGCCGCAAAGGGAAGGTGGGTTGAAGAGCTCCCTTCGGTCCTGTGAGCGAACGGCACGACGCCTCGCACGTCCACCGGACAAACCCCTTTCTCTTTGGTCTATGGATGTGAAGCAGCCTTACCGGTCGAGGTCCAGCTCCCAACCTCAAGGCATACTTCCATCGACCATAATCTGGTTGACCTAAGTTATGACCTCGATGCCCTAGAGGAACTCAGAGAATCGGCATTGATCAAAATGGCATCACAAAAGCAAGTGGCCGAGCGACACTTCAACAAAAATGTTAAAGTTAAAGTCTTTCAAGTAGGCGACTACGTCCTCCGACGAGTGTTCCAAAGCACTCAAGAACTCAATGTCGGTAAACTCTTCACTAAATGGGAAGGTCCTTATCGTATCTCCGAGGTCGTGGGTAAAGGTGCATATTGTTAATGCCAAAAATCGTCCAGAAGGATAACTTAAGGTTGATTGTGGAGCTTAACCACTAAAGAAAGGAATCTAGCGACAAATCGTGCGACAAAGACAGAAAACGTAAAAGAGACAAAGATTTTGGTGACGCAGGAAAAACCTCAACGAGGAAAAAAACCCGCGGACGACAGTGGGGTGTCGTCGCTGCACTATGATCGCCAAACAGGGGCGATATCCTTTGTTTCTGGTGTCGAGAGTACAAAGATTACAATACAAATGACTTGAAATGTAAAAATAACAAGTGTATCGAATGTAAAACAAGTGTGTTGTGTGTGAAAACTTCAGGTCGAGAGTGTAAGTCGTGCGTCAAGAGTGTAAGTCGTGCGTCGAGAGCGATCACTTGAGAGAAAGTTCTTTGCTTCGGATGTTCTTGAGTACGCAGTGTGATTCCCAAATTCGATGATGCTCAAATGATGGCTTTGTCTTCGTATTTATAGTCTTAGAATACATTTAACGACTCCATGAATTCTTCTGGTAATAGCCGCAATGGTCTTTATGTCGGTTACGTCTGTTGATCATAAATGACGTTGACCCTGCATTTAAATAGGAAAACATAACAGAAATGTCATCTGTTAGTTGGTCGAGGTCGTGTGTTTCCACACGACAGTCGAAGGTTATGTCACGACGGTCGAGGTCGAGAGATACTTTATGTCACGACGGTCGGGTTAAAAGATAAAGTGTCTATGATTTGACCTTTGTTATGAGAGAAATGAATTAAATGTTTTTAGTAACTTGGTCGTGGTCGAGACTTGTGATTTTTTGCCCAAACAGTTTGCCCCCAAAATTTGAAAAATAGAGCGGCAAATTCGAGTTTTTAAATTTTGCTAATCGGGTGCTCAGGATCGTGACACGTGTTTAAAAAAAATCTTTTCAGTTGTCTTGGAACTGGATCGGTCCAATTCTAACTAAAGAAGGATTTGAAAAGGCGATAAGGACGTGACGTCATGCTGGCGCACAATCGTGCATAACAGCTGTAAACGCCAGGTGTTGACAATCTGGCGAGCATTCAAAAAGGCGAGGACACGTGTCGAATATCGAGATGTTCGACCTGACATGACTATTTGCATAAATAGAGGCCTTCGACGGATCTTTTCCTTTTACGATTTCAGAGAGATTTTCTTCGATTTGCTTGCTATTCTCCGTCGAATCTTTTCAAAACCTGCAAGAATCTTCGACCAAGTTAGAGATTTTGAGGTTTTTAGAGCATCTATATAAGGTACGATTCTCTAGTCTTTGTATGCGTCGTAAGTCAATAGCTAGGAAACCTAGGAAGAACTGGGATATTTGGGGCTTTTCAGAACGGCAAATCTTGCTGACGGGATTAGCGATGCCGACCGAGCCTAGGAGTACCATCCAGGATCAGGATGCTATAGACGACTTTAGGATTTTAGCAAAAATCCCTGCGGAGATTTCTGTGAGTAAGGCCGGTAATATTCGACCAGAGATGTGTACCGAGGGGTATGTCGTGATATATGAATATCCCTTTAGAATAGGCTTCAAGTGGCCCTATTCTCCTCTGACGAAGTCCTTTATGTGCGAGTTTGACCTCCCGCCTGGACAATCGATGCCCCAATTCTGGAGGGTGATTCAGGTCATCGAGCGACTTACCTCACACTAGGAGTCGTCGATGAACATAAAAGACCTCTTGGCCGCTTATCAGGTCAAGAAGAATCAGTACCGTCGCTACACCTTATTTTCCAAGCATAAAGGCGATCGTACCTTGGTCCAAAAAACTGCGGTCAACGACCGTAAGTGGAAGACTAGGTACGTCTTTGTACGGGCAGCGACGCTGGATACTGATAGTGATTGGATCAGGTATGTGTGGAACATGGCCGGTGAGTTTCAACTATGGTCGAGCGTTTATATTTGTCACATTGCTTTTTGATTAACTTTCTTTCTCTGTATTTCAGACATCAACTTTGACAGTGTAGAACCCAACGACGATTCTAAGGCAAAAATCGAGAGGATTTTGGAGATCAACATCGAGGATCGATCGTTTGTTAATGCCAAAAATCGTACCAAAGGGACAACTTAAGGTCGATGTGGACTTAAACAACTAAAGAAAGAATCTTTCGACGAGACGTGCGACGATAAATAAAATAAAGAAACAAGGGATTTGATGATGCAGGAAAAACCTCAATCGAGGAAAAAACCTGCGGACGACAGTGGGTGTCGTCGCTGCACTATGGTCGCCAATCAGGGGTGATGTCCTTGGATACTGGTGTCGATCATACAGAGATTACAATACAAATGAAGGAAATGCTTCGAAATGTAAAGTACAAGTGTTTGAATGTAAAAATAGGTGTGTGTCGTGTACGAAACAAAGTGTGAACTGCTGGTCGAGGGCTGTTGTCGTGCGTCGAGAGCGATACTTAGAATAATGGTTCTTCACTTCAGGTGTTCTTGAATATTGCTTCGGTTGTTAATCGCCGGATATTCGATGTGTTGAAATGTTGATTGAGCTTGATATTTATAGTATTCGCGTCTTTAGCTTCATCCATGAATGCTCCTTTAATGGCCTTAATGGTTGGAAACGGTCGCCGGAGTAATGATCTTCGTCTGTTACGGTCGTCGGATGTTTAATGATTGCGTCGGTTATAGTCGTTGCTCTTTAATGACTTTTACTCCTGCATTAAACACTTAATAAACGGTCATGGTTAACGTTAGCTTTAGTCGAAGTCGCACGTCCTTATATAATAGTCGTGCGGATCGGGCGACGCTATGGTCGAGCGTCGTAAGGAACTCTCGGCTTACCTTTTATGAGGGACGACGATGGTGTTCTAGGTCTTTGTCGAGATCTTATCTTAATACAAGATATAGTCCCTAATCATACGTCTTACCTATTCTGGTCGCGGTCGAGCGACGTGATTTTTTGCCCAAACAGTTTGCCCCCAAAATTTGAAAATTGAATGTCAAATTTAAGTTTTAAATTTTGCTTGTCGAACGCTTAGACTTGTGACCTGGGTTGAGGGACTTACCTGGTTGTCGTGGAACTAGACCGGTTCGCCTTTAACTGAACGAGAATTAGAAAAGTTATGACGTTATACTGACGCGCGATGATGCTTACCAGCTGTCGAGGACAGGTGTCGAAGATCCGAGCGGATATACGAAAGGACATGGACGCGTGTTGATTTGCCGAAGGACTCGATCTGACATATCCGTCCGCATAAATGGGGATTGCGATTGGTTTTCTTCTGTTTACGATTCAGGACAGTGTTGAGCAGAGCTTTCTCTTAGGGTTTCTTTGTCGCTTTTCGTTCGATTACCCTGTTCAGAATTATCAATTTTCGGGATCATATAAGATACCAATTCTTTAGTCGTCGTATGCGCCGCAAGTTCATTGCCAGGAAACCTAAGAAGAACTGGGATATCTGGGGTTTTTCGGACTTGCTTATTAATTTGACAGGTTTAGAGATGTCGACGGAGCCTAAGAGTATTATAGAAACCGAGGACGATCTAGACGACTTCAGAAGCCTGGCTAGGATTCCCATGGGGATCATTATAAACAGGGTTGGTGGCGTTCGTCCTGAAATGTGTGCTAAAGGGTATGCTGTTATATATGAGCACCCGTTTAGGATAGGTTTCCGCTGGCCATATTCGCCTCTAGCCAAGGAGTTTATGTGCGAATTTGACCTCTCGCCAGGACAACTGATGCCCCAGTTTTGGCGAGTCATTTTGGTCATTGAACGACTTACTTCCGATTGGGATTCACCGATGGGTGTGAGGGACCTTCTAACGGCGTACAAAGTCACGAAGGATCAGTATTGGCGCTATAGCTTGTTTTCGAGACATAAAGGTGATCGTACTTTGGTTTTAAATACATCAGTCAATGATTGTGGGTGGAAGAAGAAATATTTATTCCTACGGTTGCCGACACTCGACTCTGATAGTGACTGGATCAGAGAGGGCTGCAATATGAGGGGTGAGTTGTCGATCTATATCTTTTTAACCGGTTCTTATCTGATTCCTCTTTTACTGTTCTTTTCTCTTATGCTCAGATATTAATTTTGACAAAGTAAAATCTGATCAAGAATCCAAGGCTAAGATCAAAAAAATTTAGAGTTCAGTGGCAGGGATCGGACGTACGTTAATCGTCACCTGGTAGATGAGGATGACGACACTGTTTTCTTGAGTGATAGGATCAGAATGGGTCGAGAGGAAAGGGAGAAAAATGATGAGGAAGAAGAGGGGACTGAAGGAGATGATCTGGAAGTAGAGATAACCGGTAATTGTTCTTCTATTCTCTTCTTAACTTAATCTATTTTTATTCTTCGGGTGTCTAATCCTTTGTTTTCGCCCATACAGGGGAATCTCATGCACGGATGTCATCTTCTGTTACTAGGATGATGACTCAAGCAGATCTGACTCGCAAGGCGAGGGATGACAGAGAGAAGGACACTTCGACGACTGGGTCAGGGGTCCTGAAAGAGGTCTCGACATCTGGGTCGGGTCTCTTGAAAAGAAAAGAAGTCCCTGACGGCTGGGTCTGACTTCTCGAAGAGGACAAGGATGTCCATTCTGAGGGAACCGTCTCTGAAGACGGGTAACCCACCGAGGGTTGCCTTGTCTAGGAAGGAGATGGCATCGGTTGCGTTTGACATGACCGACACAAAATCCGTGGATACTGCGCAACCGGCGACGATGTTTCCCGTCGTCCTATCCGGCCCTTCGTCGGCCGACATGGGCAAAGGCGCGCAGAAAGGATCTGTGGGGAATACGACGGTCAACTTTACGTTGTCGTCTGATTTTCTGGACGACAATGTGTTGGACGAGACGAAGTTGCTTCCCCACTTAGAAAAATATTTGCTCCCATCTTTCAGGGAGCGTTTTGACGGGTTTTCTTTTGAGAAAAAAGAGTTCCATGCAGTTGGACTCGTATTCTTGGTAAGTTTCTCTTTCAAAACTTGTTTTGTCGCAGTCGTTGTCGTTGTTTATTGATGATGTTCGTCTTTATGATTTTGCAGGCACTTCAAGCTTGCTTAGCATTACAGGCTGAGACGACGAATGTAGGGAGCTTGACGGCTTCTGTTATCAAGGACGAAGAAACAGCGTTGGCTAAGGAAAAAGCTGCCCTAGAGCACGAAGAGGCGGTGTCAATGTTTCTTGACCATGCTTTTTATGAGCTAGATGCCCTCGGTCATGCAAGGGACGAGGTGGATTCCCGTTTGAAGGAATATCTATCTTTGATGTGTGATCAGAGAGAGGAGCTGGAGGGGATGAAGGCATCTTTAGCTGTGAAGAAAAAGGAGGTTGAAGAATCCAAGATTAAAGCGATGAACATGGAGGAAGAGTTCGAGGAGTTGAAGGTTGAGAATAGGTCTTTCTTTTCTTACGTTCGACTTACTGCGCGTGCTGCTATCATGTGACGACACCTGCTGGAAAAAGACCCTCTTGTTTTGGCGAATGAGGAGTTGGACACCTATCTGAATGGCGTTGGGACCGAGAGAGATGTTGACTTAGATAATGAGAAAGATGTCGAAGAAGAGATGGCAGGCGAAAACCTTCTGGATGAGACTTCGGGCACGAATGCAACGGATGTTCCTTCTTTAGTTTAAGAATTTTCTTTTTCTTTTTTGTTTTACTGCTCGACCGTTGGTGGTCGAGCGCGTTTTTGACAATTTTTCTGATGAATGCACTTTTTTTTGGTTTGAACTTTATTGGTAAACAACTATCGCATCGATTGAACATAAGATACATAGAAATCATGCGACCAAGGCGTTTATAAAATATGAGAACATACGATCAAAGTATCCATACAGGGTATAAGAAAGAAAAAATAAGGCATTCGTTTAGAATGTATGCTAATGAAACACCAATACATGCGACTAAGGTATTTATTCAAACCGCGAAGCCGTCTATGCGATCGTGCGACCAAGTCGTTCGACTAGCTGTAAGGTGTGATCAAGTCATGGACTTGATTGTCTATGTCGTGCGATCCTGCGAGAAAACGATGTTGAGGGTTGGTCGTTGGCTCACCAACGACCCTCCGATGCTTAAGTCAGTAGTTGTTTGTGAGAAAAATTTGTAAGGAAAAGAGTTAGAAATCATACCTTTCTCCTTCATGGGGTATTGCCCCCTGTCATTTATTATCCTATTCTTTTTGGAAAGAAAGATAGGTTTTAAATGACAGGACGACACGACGATCCGATGAGATACTGTCTGTGATTGATCATGTCGTCGTACGACAGGGCACCATAGCGACGTTTCGACTCATTCTCGATCTTCAGGGTTCCCAATGACGTAGGGGATTTTAATTGACAACTTTTGCATGCTCGGGAGTCGACGGTCGATGGCTGTTAATAACGACATTATCAATAATATCTTTGAGATTGCCTTGTGGAACATGATATGCCAATTCCTTCTTGAGTGCGATACAATCATCTGTCGCATGACCATGGTCGACGTGGAAGTCGCACCACTTTGATTTATCCTTCTTAGCATCGTCCAAGTCAGACTTCTTCGGCCACCGGATGGTTGCTTGGGTGGTCTTCAGAGCTTCGACTAAGTCTTTAGCTGACCCTTTGAACCCATAAGAGGAGATCTTGGGATACACGGGGAATTTAGTCACGGTTTTAGCTTCTGCCTTCGTCTTGAAACGAACGTTTGAAATCTGACGCGCTGGCTCTATTCTGGATATGGCTTTCGGCTTGAATTCTGGCTTCTTGACACCTAACGGCTTCTTGTCGTCAGTGTGTTTGCGACGAAAGGATGCGTCGTCTTCGACCCTCATATATGCTAAGGTTCGAGCTCGGACGTCTTTGAAAGTCTCTGGGGGATACTTGGTCAGATCGATATATAAACCTGAACTATCGTCTAGACCACGCTTATAAGCTTCGATCGCAGTTTTGATGTCACAATTGCGGATACTGATCATTTCGTCATTGAATCTATTGAAATAACTTCGAATAGACTCATTGGTATTCTGCATGACATAGTACAGATCACTAGTATGCTTTTCCATCTTACGACTGCTGGCGAATTGCCAGGAGAATTGGTTGACCAATTCGGTGAACGACCCGATAGATTTGGGTTTGAGATTGATCAACCACTAGAGAGCTGGACCCGTGAGAGTCGCCCCGAAACTCTTGCACATGCATACTTCCTGGTACATGTGTGGAATCGAGATTGTCCACAAGAGTTGCTTATACTGCGCGACATGCTCGGTTGGATCGGTCACACCCGAATACTTGGGAGTGAAGGCAGGAATGTTATACTTCTTTGGGACCTCGACGGTGGCGATCTCGTCGATGAAGGGCGACACCTGATACCCCGAGCGAGGCTCGACGTCAACAGGAACGGTTGCCCCAGGCAACTTGGCGAGCAAGGACAGGACGCGCTCATTTTGGTCTTCTAACATCTTCAAACGCTGGCCGACGGGATCGTTAAGATCAGGATTTGCCCCTGTCGAGGGATTGGTCCTGGACTAGTGCCATTACCATGCGACGAACCATTGGTGTCCCCGTTGAACGGAACAAAATATGGCTGCGACCCATAGTGGAATTGATGCAGTCCATTCTGAAACGATTGTGGTCCATGCTGAGATGGCTGCGATCTCTGCTGGAAAGATTGTGATCCTTGCTGGAAAGGTTGCGATCCTTGCTGGAAAGGTTGCGGACCACTTTGGAATGGCTGGGAAAATGGCTGGGATTCATTCTGAAACGGCTAGGCGCCACCTTGCAATGGTTGGGATCCATTGTTCAAGGGTGGTGGTCGGATGTGCTGAGGGGGAATCTGCCCAGACTGGGGATTTGGAATGAACGGACCCGACTGCTGATTCTGCATGAATGGACTTGGATGCTGATTCTGCGCGGACGGGCCTGGTCCCGGACCTGGATTCTGGATGAATGGTCTAGGACCATTCTGGGGTCCAAAAGGATTCCTTAGCCGCGCGATCTCTTCAGCTGCTCTGCGATTCTGCTCTGCCATTGCATTGAGTTGATTCCTGGCAACCTCGAGCTCCTGATACATCTGAGCGACGGCTTGCTGCGGATTTCCAGGGGCTGCCATTTTCCTGCAACAGAAAATAGAAGAAACTCCAAGAAACTATTAGTAGAATGCACGTTCGTCGGGGATTTTCTCTAGATGTAGTCCCACGGATGGCGCCAAACTGTTAATGCCAAAAATCGCACCAAAGGGACAACTTAAGGTCGATGTGGACTTAAACAACTAAAGAAAGAATCTTTCGACGAGACGTGAGACGATAAATAAAATAAAGAAACAAGGGATTTGATGACGCAGGAAAAACCTCAATCGAGGAAAAAACCTGCGGACGACAGTGGGTGTCGTCGCTGCACTATGGTCGCCAATCAGGGGCGATGTCCTTGGATACTGGTGTCGATCATACAGAGATTACAATACAAATGAAGGAAATGCTTCGAAATGTAAAGTACAAGTGTTTGAATGTAAAAATAGGTGTTTGTCGTGTACGAAACAAAGTGTGAACTGCTGGTCGAGGGCTGTTGTCGTGCGTCGAGAGGGATACTTAGAATAATGGTTCTTCACTTCAGGTGTTCTTGAATATTGCTT
Organism: Saussurea involucrata; assembly: GCA_033807775.1. Classification (NCBI taxonomy): domain Eukaryota; kingdom Viridiplantae; phylum Streptophyta; class Magnoliopsida; order Asterales; family Asteraceae; genus Saussurea; species Saussurea involucrata. The sequence goes on from CM066321.1 coordinate 80,510,699, forward strand.
CGGTTGTTAATCGCCGGATATTCGATGTGTTGAAATGTTGATTGAGCTTGATATTTATAGTCTTCGCGTCCTTAGCTTCATCCATGAATGCTCCTTTAATGGCCTTAACGGTTGGAAACGGTCGCCGGAGTAATGATCTTCGTCCGTTATGGTCGCCGGCTGTTTAATGATTGCGTCGGTTATAGTCGTTGCTCCTTAATGACTTTTACTCCTGCATTAAACACTTAATAAACGGTCATGGTTAACGTTAGCTTTGGTCGAAGTCGCACGTCCTTATATAATAGTCGTGCGGATCGGGCGACGCTATGGTCGAGCGTCGTAAGGAACTCTCGACTTACCTTTTATGAGGGACGACGATGGTGTTCTAGGTCTTTGTCGATATCTTATCTTAATACAAGATATAGTCCCTAATCATACGTCTTACCTGTTCTGGTCGCGGTCGAGCGACGTGATTTTTTTCCCAAACATCGTTCGTCACACGTCAATTGATAGACGAAGATGATGACGCGGTTTTCTTGAGCGATCGTATACAGGTGGGTCGAGAGGAGAGAGAGAGGGAAGAAAGAGAGAGAGCATAAGAGGAGGACAAGCCTGAGGATACCGAGGAGACTGAGGAAGGGGAGAAGAAAGAAGAGTTGAAAGAAGAGATGACTGGTAAGTGTACTTCATTTTGTTCGACATGCTTCTCCCTGCGTTTCAGTAGCCTAACTGCTCTTCTTTCTTCGTTTCGCAGGAGAATCCCAACAAGAATCTCATCAGGAACCCCAACATCTACAACCGAAGATGTCGTCGGTGATGGCCAAAAGGGCGGCTCAGGCCGAGTTGGCTCGGAAGGCGCAGGAAAGAAGGAAGGAGGCCCCTACGGCTGGGTCGGGGATCCTTAAGAGAAAAGAGGCTCCGATGTCTGGGTCGGGAGTCCTCAAGAGGACGAGGACATCCGTTCGGAAGGAACCGTCTCTGAAGACGGCCGACTCATCGAGAGTCGTCTCGCCTGAAAAGGAGAAGGTGTCGACCGTATCAGTCGAGAAAACTTCTAACACGGTCGATACGACACCCGTCAATCCTGCGCATCCGACGAAATCGACGGGGTCTCCCATTGCCGCGTCAGGCCCTGCATCGGCCGACAAGGGCAATGGCGAACAGACGGGCTTCGGAGAGGAAACGACGGTGAACTTTACGTTCCCGGCAGATTTCATGGTGGACAACGTCCTGGACGGGACGAGTTTGTTCCCCCATTTGGACAAATTTCAGCTCCCCTCTTTCAGGGAACGTTTCAACGGGGTGTCCATGGAGGCTGCGGGGTCTTATGTCGTCGGGCTGGCGTTTATGGTAAGTCTATCTTTCGAGACTTTGTTTTTCGTTGTAGTTGTCATTGTTGTTGTATTTTACTAATGTGTTTTTCACATGTTTCAGACGTTTCAATCTTCCTTGGCTCTGCATGCCGAGACGTCGAAGATTGAGGGTCTAGTGGCGTCTGCTGTTAAGAGAGAGGATGCGGCATTGGAGCGGGAGAAGTCCGCCCTAGCGCGTGTCGAGGGTATGTCGAAACGACTCGACGAAGCCCTGGACGAGCTGGAGGCCGTTAGTCACGCGAGGGACGACGTGAATGTTCGTCTGAAGCAATCTTGTACTATAATTGCCGACCAGAGGGAGGAGCTGGACAGGAGGCAGGCGTCCTTGGATGTGAAAGAGAAGAAGGTCGAAGAGTCCAAGTCCAATGTGGCGGATTTGGAAAAGGAGGTGAGGAAGCTTAAAGACGAGGCGGCGTCGACCTTTGCCCTTGCTCGTCTGACAGCTCGGGCGGCGATCATGCGGCAACACCTGTCGGGGAAGAACCCCCTTGCGTCTGCGACTGATGAGCTGGCCTTCTTCTTAGCCAAGGTCGGGACTGACAGGGATCTCGATTCCGACGATGAAAAGGAGGCCGAGGAAGAAGAGGTTGTGGACGAGGGCCCCCCGGGTGAAGTTTCGGGCAAGGATGTTGCTGACGCTTCTCCTCAGCCTTAGGAATTAGTTTTGAGTGCTCGACCGTTGGTGGTCAATTTGTTTCGATGTCATTGCGTACTTTATGAATGAAATTTAACTTTTTTGTATGTACGATGTCGATTTACACATGCCGTAGATATAATATCAATTGTGAAATTCGCCAAGTATAGAACAAATAGGGAATCGTGCGACTTAGGCATCTATTGTATTTACTAAGACTAGCATATAAGCCATAAGATTTTCATATCTTTCATTGGAAAACATAGATACGTGCGACTAAAGCATTCATTCAAAACATGAAAGTTGTCTATGTTGAGAAACTTAGATTATGGGTTGCTAGACCAAATGATCGTATGAATAGATCGTGCGACGAAACTTGAGTCGAATGCCCTTGTGATAGAATATTCAAGTTATATGCTTGAGCACTTATGTCACGTGACCTTGCGAGATTAAAATCGCGCAGTAGGTTTTGCGATCTTATGTCGTGCGATCTGTGATAAAACAATGTCAGAGGTTGGTCGTTGGCTAGCCAATGACCCTCCGATGCTTAAGTCAGTAATCGTCGTAACATAAAAAATCGTATGAAAGAAGGAAAAAGAATTAAAAATTTCAGAAAAGAAAAATTACCTTCTCAGATTCTTCCCGTCTAAGGGGGGATATTTATTTGCCCTCGTCATTTAACACCTTATTTCTTTCGGGAACAAATAGGTTTAAATGACGGGTTCAACACTGAGTTGTTGGGAACTGATGCTAAGGTCTATGTTGACCATGCGGCCGGCTGAAACAATCGGTATGTTTCTGCGGGAAAGATATTAGTTTGTTTTTAGAGTTGGGATCGAGAGACGAACCTGTTGAGACTTTCCGGTCGTGCTTGCTTTGATCTAGGATGCCTTTGTCGACCCGTAACTGCAGGATGGCCTACTTTCGCGGTTTCAGGGTGGCCTTATAGCAGTCACGGGCGATTTTTGGGTCGCTTTTGATCTCTTGGATTCCCCACGGCGTAGGGAACTTCATGGTCTGATGGTACGTCGAGGGAACAACTTTCATATTATGGATCCACGGTCGGCCTAAGATGATGTTATAGGCCGACAAGCAATCAATGACGCTGAACTTCGTCTGTCTATTGATTCCACATGCATAGACAGGCAAGGTAATCTCTCCAAAGGTGCTCGTCGCATCTCCATTGAAACCGACCAAGGTTGTCGAGCGTCGGGTGATTTCCGATCGATCGATTCCCATGGCCTTGATGGTATCAAGAAAAATGACGTTCGCTGAACTGCCTCCATCGACCAAGACTCGACGGGTTAAACAATTACCAATTGTGAGTTGAATAATCAACCCGTCATGATGCTTCTGATACGAGTCACTAAGGTCATCTTGGTCGAATGTGATTTTCATAGCTTCCAACTCTAGATCTCCTTTTGGTCTTGATGAACGCGGGATAGGTCGATCGTCAGGTGCTTGACTGGCATGATGTTTGGCTGCGGAATACGTCAGACCGCATACGTCGGAACCACCAGTGATGCAGTTGACGACCTTTGTGTGATTGGGGGTTGGCGGCCGATTGACGTTACCTGGAGTAACGACATCATCGATGATATCTTTGAGATTACCTTTCGGAACATGATATGCTAATTCTTTTTTAAGAGCTATGCAATCATCTGTCGCGTGACCATGGTCGGCGTGGAAGTCGCACCATTTCGATTTATCTTTCTTGTCATCGCTTTGGTCGGACTTTTTTGGCCATCGGATGGTTGCCTGGGAAGTTTTCAGAGCCTCGACCAAGTCCTTAGTGGTTCCTTTGAATCCGTAAGAGGATATCTTAGGGTACTGAGGGAATTTGGTCACGGTCTTGAACTCCGCTTTCGTCTTGAACCGGACGTTCGAGATTTGCCGTGTGGGCTCCGGCTTGGATGCTGCCTTTATTTTGAATTCTGGCTTCTTAACACCAAGCAACCTCTTATCATCGGTGTGCTTACGACGAAAGGCAACATCGTCCTCCACCCTCATGTAAGCAAGGGTTCTGGCTCGGACGTCTTCGAAATTCTCCGGAGGATACTTGGTCAGATCGGTGTATAAACCTGAACTTTCGTCGAGACCGCGCTTGTAGGCCTCGATCGCGGTCTTGACATCACAGTTGCGGACACTGATCATCTCAGCATTAAACCTGTTGAAATAACTCCGGATAGATTCACCGGTCTTCTGAATGAAATAATATAGATCGCTGGTATGCTTCTCCATCTTGCGACTACTGGCGAATTGCTGTGAGAATTGGTTGATCAACTCAGCGAACGACCCAATGGACTTGGGTTTGAGGTTGATCAACCATTAGAGGGCAGGACCTGTAAGGGTCACCCCGAAGCTTTTGCACATGCAGACTTCTTGATACATTTGGGGGATCGAGATCGTCCACATTAGCTGTTTATACTGCGCGATGTGCTCCGTCGGATCGGTTATCCCCGAATATTTGGGTGTAAAGGCGGGGATATTATACTTCTTTGGGACGTCGACGGTTGCTATTTTATCGATGAAAGGTGACGCCTGATACCCCGAACGAGGCTCGACGTCGACGGGCACGGCTGCCCCTGGTAGCTTAGCGAGTAGAGACAGGACGCGTTCATTCTGGTCTTCTAGCATTTTCAACCGCTGAGCGACGGGGTCATTAGGGTCGGGATTTGTACCTGCCAGTGGATCAACTCCCGAACTGGTGCCATTGCCGTACGACGAGCCATTGGCGTCCCCATTGAAAGGGACGAAGTACGGCTGTGATCTATTCTGAAATGGCTGCGACCCATTCCGAAATGGCTGCGACCCATTCCGAAAAGGTTGCGATCCATTTTGCATGGGTGGTGGCCTTATGTACTAAGGAGGAACTGTTCCGGCCTGGGGATTTGGCTGCTGGTTCTGCATGAATGGACCTGGCTGCTGATTCTGCATAAATGGACCTGGTCCTGGATTACGGAAAAACGGAGCTGAACCAGGGTTATGGATGAATGAAACGGATCATGGATTCTGCCCGAACGATCCTTGACCTGGATTCTGGACGAATGGTCTTGGACCGTTCTGCGGTCCTAAGGGATTTCTCAGTCGCGCGATTTCCTCAGCTGCTCTTCGACTTTGCTCATCCATAGCATTGATTTGATTTCGTGCTACCTCCAACTCCTGGTACATATGGGCAATGACTTGCTCCTGATTTCCAAGGGCTGACATTTTCCTGAAATGAAAAACAGAGAAAAACTACAAGAAACTGTTAGAAAATCGCACGTCCGTCGAAGATTTTCTTTAGATGGGGCCCCACGGTGGGCGCCAAACTGTTAATGCCAAAAATCGTTCAGAAGGATAACTTAAGGTTGATTGTGGAGCTTAACAACTAAAAAAAGGAATCTAGCGACAAATCGTGCGACAAAGACAGAAAACGTAAAAGAGACAAAGATTTTGGTGACGCGGGAAAAACCTCAACGAGGAAAAAACCCGCGGACGACAGTGGGGTGTCGTCGCTGCACTATGATCGCCAAACAGTGGAGATATCCTTTGTTTCTGGTGTCGGGAGTACAAAGATTACAATACAAATGACTTGAAATGTAAAAATAACAAGTGTATCGAATGTAAAACAAGTGTGTTGTGTGTGAAAACTTCAGGTCGAGAGTGTAAGTCGTGCGTCGAGAGCGATCACTTGAGAGAAAGTTCTTTGCTTCGGATGTTCTTGAGTACGCATTGTGATTCCCAAATTCGATGATGCTCAAATGATGGCTTTGTCTTCGTATTTATAGTCTTAGAATACATTTAATGACTCCATGAATTCTTCTGGTAACAGCCGCAACGGTCTTTATGGTTAATGCTCATAACTGCTCTGTCGGTTACGTCTGTTGATCATAAATGACGTTGACCCTGCATTTAAATAGGAAAACATAACAGAAATGTCATCTGTTAGTTGGTCGAGGTCGTGTGTTTCCACACGACAATCGAAGGTTATGTCACGACGGTCGAGGTCGATAGATACTTTTTGACTTCAGCTTCGGGTTAAAAGATAAAGTGTCTATGATTTGACCTTTGTTATGAGAGAAATGCATTAAATGTTTTTAGTAACATGGTCGTGGTCGAGACTGGTGATTTTTTTCCCAAACACCTATCGGCTCCAAACCCTCGACAATCAAGATATCCCACGTAGTTGGAATGCAACGCATTTGGAAAGGTATTTCTTTTAAATCTTTTTCCTTTTCCCATACGATTTTTTACCACGACGATTACTAATTTAAGCATCGGAGGGTCGTTGGATAACCAACGACCAACCTCTGACATTGCTATTTCACATATCGCACGACATAAGATTGTAAAGTCTATTACACGACTTTTAATCTCGCAAGGTCGCATGATATAAGTATTCGATTCTATGACTTACATATTTTATCGCAGAGACGCACGATCCAAGAACGTCGTACGATTTAGTTACATGATCGCAAGGTCTGACGTCCCCCTGGTCTAAATTTCTAGACTTAGAAAAAATTTATACGTTCTGAATAAACACGTCGATTGCATATATTTGTGTAATGTATGACTAATGTCTTAGATGCCTAAGTTGCATGTTATCTTCCACACTTTAAATTCGCAATTAAACGTTCTGTTTACCTATGAGACGTGTAAAACAGGAAGATATGCGAAATAAAAAAAATCATTCGTCAAGTCAATTACTACATTAGATAACTCGATCACCAACGATCGAGCATGAAAAAAAAATTCATAAAAGGAACATTTATCCAAAGGCTGAGGAGGAGTGTCGGTCGCATCTTTGCCCGAGACCTCGACCTTGGAACTTTCATCTACTTCTTCCTCTTCGGCTTCCTTCTCGTCATCGGAGTCGAGATCTCTTACAGACCCGACCTCTCTCAAAAAGTAGGCAAGCTCGTCCGACGCCAGGGCCAGAGGGTTTTTTCCCGACAAGTGTTGCCTCATTATGGCAGCACGAGCGGTCAACCAAGCCAGGGCAACGGTAGACGCAGCCTCGTCTTTTAGCTTTCCCACCTCCGTCTCCAGACTGTCCACCTTGGCGTTGGAATCCTCAACTTCCCTCTCCTTCGCGACCAAGGACTCCCTCATCTTGTTCAGCTCCTCCCTTTGACCGTCGATCATCGACAAGGACTGCTTTAGACGACGGTTCGCATCGTCCTTCGCGTGACCGACGAACTCCAACTCTTTTTTGGCCTCGTCGAGTTGTTTGGACATAGCCTCTTCGCGTTCCAAAGCGACCTTCTCCCGGTCCAACGTTCCCCCTATCATGGGCGGAAGACACCAAACCCTTGATCTTTTCTGTCTCCGCACGCAGGGCAAGAGAAGATTGAAACGCTTGTAAAACACAAAGGAAACTGTTGATAAACATTCGACAAAAGATAAGAGAACATCGAAACATAAGTTTTGAAAGAAAAACTTACAAGAAATGCCAGTCCGGCAACATGGGATCTTGTCTCCTCGATAGGGAACCCCTCGAAACGCTCTCTGAAAGAAGGAAGCAAATATTTCCCCAGATGAGGAAACAAATCCGTCCAGGACAGGACGTTATCGACCATAAAGTCCGAAGGCAACGTAAAGTTAACCTTCGTGGCTTTATCCCCTCCTGTCGCATGCTCCTTGCCCTTGGCGGCCGACGAAGGGATCGACGCAGTAGAGGGGGACTTCACCGATTTCGCCGTTTTCGCCGGTGGCGCAGAATTAACGGGTGTCGCAGCAATCGCACTAGAAGACGTCTTCGCCTTCATAGGCGATGCGACCTTCGTCTTCTCAGGCGTAACGACTCTCGACGAGTCGTCAACCTTCAAAGATGGTTCCCTCAGGATCGTCATCCTCGACTTCGGTAAAACCCCCGACTCAGCTGTCAAGGTCTTTTGTCTCCTTTCTTTACCCTTGCGGGCGAGCTCGAGTTGAGCTGCTCTTTTAGCCGAGATCGTCGGCACCTTCATCTGAGATTCGCCTAGAAGCAGATAAGAGAGAAATGTTACGCGACGAACATAAAAGGATCATAGTCGAGCCATTAGAAGGTACACTTACCAGTCATCTCTTTTTCTCCCCTCGACTCTTCCTCCTTTGTCTCCTCTTCTTCCTCCGCTTTCTCTCCCAGATTCTCTCCTAGGTATACCAGATCTTCGTCGTCGTCCGCCAAATGTCGAGTGACAAACAATCGCTCGACAGTACTAAACTCTAGAAGCGCGTCAACCTTCGCTTGAGAGTTAGCATAAGGCTTCACGTCTTCGAATTTTATAGTTGTTGACACATAAAAGCAGGTTAGAAATCAGTCAAAAATTACAAACGACGCACGACAATGAAACTATAAAATCTCACCCGACGTATTCCAACCAGCCCTAATCCAGTTGCTCTCAGAGTCGAGAGTCGACTTACGCACGAGCGCATACCTAGTTTTCCACTTACGATCGTTTACAGCGGTCTGTAAGACTAACGTACGATCACCCTTATATCTAGAAAACAGGCTATAGCGATGACATTTATCTTTCTTGACTTGATAAGCCAAGAGAAGATCGCGCACATTCATGGGAGATTCCCATTTTTCAGTGAGGCGTTCGATCACCTGTATTACCCTCCAAAATTGGGGCATTAATTGGGTTGGTGCTAAGTCGAACTCGGTCATAAAAGCTTTGGCCAAAGGAGAGTAAGGCCATTCAAAACCTATCTTAAAAGGATACTCATAAATAACTACGAACCTGTCGGGACTTGTATCAGGTCGAATTTGACCTGCTTTAACCAATGAAATCCCCGCAGGGATCTTAGCCAGACTCCTAAGATCGTCGAGATCTTCAATGGAACTAATAGGTTCTATCGACATTTCTAAACCTAAAAGTTTCTCAGAGTTTTCTAGTAATAGACTTATCAAAGACCGATAAATCGTACCTTATATAGGCGCGCTAAGACCCTGAAATTTCTAACTGTGTCGAAGATATCTTGCAGGTTTAGAGGGAAATCGACGAAGAAATTGCAAAGGATCTCTTCTAAAAACTCTATGAAATCGTAAAGTGGAAAAGATCCATCGAAGGTCGCTATTTATGGAAACGATCGTGTCAGGTCGAACCTCTCGATAATCGACACGTGCCCCTGCCTTTTCAAATACTCGACAGATCATCGACACCTGGCGTTTAAAGCTGTTATGCACGATCGTACGTCAGCATGACGTCACGACCTTATCCCCTTTTCGACTTATTCTTTAGTTGGAATTGGACTGATCCAGTTCTAAGGCAGCTGAAAAGATTTTTTAAACACGTGTCACGACCCTAGACGTCCGACTAGCAAAATTTAAAAACTTTTGAAACTTGGATTTGCTATTCCACTTTTTAAATTTTGGGGGCAAACTGTTTAGGCAAAAAATCACCAGTATCGACCACGACCAAGACACTAAGAACATTTATTACACTTCTTTTGTAACAAAGTCAAAACCATAAACATTTTGTCCTTTAACCAAAGCCGAAGTCAAACGTACCTCTCGACCTCGACCGTCGTGTGGATTCACACGACCTCGACCAACTAATGTATGACATTTTTTGTTATGTTTTCATCATTTAATGCAGGGTCAACGTCATTTATGACTAACGGATGAAACCGACAGAAGCAATCATGAGCATTAACGATGATGAGCGTTGCGACCGTTACTCCTGCATTCATGAAGAACAAGAAAAGCTACGAAGACTATAAATATGAGGATCCCAGCCTCACTTTAGGACACCTGATTTCAAGTACAAAGAATACACAGCGAAAACACTCAAATAACTCTCTCTCAAGTGATCGCTCTCGACGCACGGCACACGACTTATACACTCGACCTACAGTTTTCACACACGACACACTTGTTTTTACATTCGATACACTTGTTATTTTTACATTTCAAGTCTTCTGTATTGTAATCATTGTACTCTCTACACCAGAAACAAAGGATATCGCCCCTATTTGGCGATCATAGTGCAGCGACGACTTCCACAGTTGTCTGCGGGTTTTTTCCTCGTTGAGGTTTTTCCCGCGTCACCAAAATCTTTGTCCCTTTTACGTTTTCTGTCTTTGTCGCACGATTTGTCGCTAGATTCTTTTCTTTAGTTGTTAAGCTCCACAATCAAACTTAAGTTCTCCTTCTGGATGATTTTTGGCATTAACAATAACCTATAAGGACTAATAAAAATACCTTTTGCTCTGGGGCAGGTGGTAACTTACTGACAATGTCCATTCCCCTTCTCATGAAGGGCCATGGGATCAAAGTCGTGTGTAAAGGCTCTGAAGGTTGATGAGACATACTTGAGTGTCGTTGACAGGCGTCGCAGCCTTGGACGCACCTGATTGCGTCTTGTCGTAGGGTCGGCCAATAGTAACCTGGTCGTGAGACTCGGTTCTCTAGACTACGACCTCCTGAGTGATTGCTACATTCTCCATCGTGCATTTCCTTCATAATGGTTTGCACTTGATCATTGCTGACGACACATCGTAAGTTCAGACCCATCAACGACCGTCGATAGAGCCTGTGTGAACTCTTATGATTTTGATTTAGATGCTTTAAGGTATGCCGTCATTTTGGAATCTTTTACTGAGAATTCCCCGTTCATTTAATTCACGACGAGGAGGGAATCGCTTTTGACGTGTAGTCCGGTTGCCCCCAAATCTTGTGCCATGCTCATGCCCACGATCAGTGCTTCATACTCAGCTTCGTTGTTGGTGGCTTTAAAATCGCATCGTATGGAGTACACCATCTTGCCCCCCTATGGAGACTTTAAGAAGACACCTAGCCCTGCCCCTGGCGTTGGATGATCCGTCAACATGGAGTACCCAAGGCGTGTCGTCGAGAGTCGCCACAGTATCTGCCTGAACGTTTGCGTCTAATTCTGGGCTGAAGTCCGCGAAAAAATCTGCCAGGACTTGCGACTTGATCGTCGTCCTTGGCTTGAAGTCGATGTCGTAACTACTAAGGTAGACGCTCTAGTTCGCTAGTAGACCTGTTAGCTTTGGTTTTCTTAAGACGGGCTTAAGGGGATAATTAGTAACGACAGTTATGGGATGTGATTCGAAGTAACGTCGAAGCTTTTTAGCAGCAGTGATCAATGCTAATAATAGTTTTTCCGTGGACGAGTACCTGGTTTCGGCGTCTAGCAAAGACTAACTTATGTAGTAGATCGGAAGCTGGCATTTGTCGTTCTCTCGGGTTAGGAGGACAACACTTACCGAATTGGAACTGACTGCCAGATATAACTGTAGGATCTTGTTATTTTTAGGTTTCGACAACAGTGGTGGTGACGCCATGTATTCCTTTAGCTTTTCCAATGCTTGCTCGTGGTCGCCCGTCCACTCAAATCCCTTGTTTTTCCTCAAGACATTGTAAAAGAGGTGACATTTATCCGAGGATCGAGAGATAAACCTGCTCAGCACGGCTATACGACCAGTTAGTCGTTGGACTTCTTTGAAATTTATAGGAGACTTGATGTCGACGATCGCCTTTATCTGGTCTGGATCAGCTACAATCTCACGTCGCGTCACCATGTATCCCAAGAATTTTCCAGCACTTACACTGAAGGAACATTTCGTGGGATTTAGTTTCATCTTGTATTCTCTGAGCACGTCGAACGATTTCTTCAGATGATCGATATGATTGTCCGCTTGTTTCGACTTGACGAGCATGTCATCGATGTTTACTTCATCGTGTCGCCAAGGTAGTCTTTGAACATTTTGTTAACCAACCTTTGATACGTCGACCCTACATTTTTCAAACCAAATGGCATAACTTTGTAGCATTAAATACCTTTATCCGTCATGAAGGCAGTTTTTCCTGGTCTGCCTTATGCATCAGTATCTGGTTATATCCAGAATAGGCGTCCATGAATGTCAAAAGTTCATGACCAGCGGTCGTGTCGACCATTGCGTTGATATGTGGTAGTGGAAATGGATCTTTCGGACAGGCCTTGTTGAGGTCTGTGAAGTCGATGCACACCCTCCACTTCTCGTTTTTCTTCTGTACGACCATGACATTAGCCAGCCAGTCAGTCGGGGTACTCTACTTCTTGGATTTTCCCGGTCTTGAGCATGTTATCGACCTCTTCGTTAATTACTTTGTTTCGCTCCGGAGCAAACTTGCATCGTTTCTGCTTTACAGGTTTATACGATGGATCAACGTTCAGTTTATGGGATATGACATCTGGATCGATGCCGACCATATTCTCGTGCGTCCATGCGAAATAATCAGCATGTTCCTGCAAAAAAGAAATTAGTTTTTTTATGGAGGGATCTAGCGATGATCCGATGAAGACGATTCTGTCAGGCTTGTCCTTGTCAAGAGCGAGTTCTTCCAGACGGTAGTCGTCGACAGCTTCGGGGACATCCTGGACCTGGAATTGCTAGATGTCCTTCTTTGGGGGTTTCATCTTTGTCTTGTAGCCTTCATGGGCTATTTTTTGCTCACTCTTGATCCCCTGGATTACCCATGGGGTTGGGAATTTTATCGTCTGATGGTATGTCGAAGGCACAACTTTCATGTCGTGGATCCATGGTCAACCCAGAATAATATTGTAAGCTAAGAGCAGTCGATTACGTTGAACTTGGTCTTCTTGTTGACTCTTTTGGCACATACAGGAAGAGTAATCTCCCCGACAGTGCTTGTCGAGTCTCTGTTGAACCCTACCAAGACTACAAATCGTCTTGTGATTTCCGACGTGTCGATCCCCATTGCCTTGATCGTGCTGAGGAAAATGACATTCCCCGAACTTCCTCCGTCGATTAAGTCTTTTGGTCGAGCAGTTGCCTACCGTCAATTGAATTATCAGCTTGTCGTGATGTTTTTGCTACGGTTCCTGGAGATTACTTTAGTCGAATGTTAATGGCATAGCTTCCAACTCTAACTCTTGCTTAGACTTCGATGATCGTGAGATAGGTTGATCGTCGGTTTCTCGATTGGCATGTCTTTTTGATGTGGAATAGGTTAGTCCACACACGTTTGATCCTCCAGTTATGCAATTTAACACCTTTACATGAACAGGGGATGGCGGTCGTGCGTCTTGTACTTCTTTTGTATCTTTGTCGATTAACCCTTGAAGATGTCCTTTCGGGACTAGCCATGCCAGCTCTTTTCGTAAAGCCAGACAGTCTTATGTCGTGTGGTCGTGGTCATTGTGGAAGTCACACCACTTTGACTTGTCCTTCTTGTCGTCGTCTTTGTCGCTCTTCTTGAGCCATTGAATGGTTGAATCTACATTTTTTAGAGCTTTGACCAAATCTTTGGCAGTTCCTTTGAATCCGTACGACGAAATTTTGGGATATTGAGTGAACTTAGAAGTGGGGACGTTCTTCTTTTTCTCGTATCGGACATTCGAAATCTGTCGTGCGGGCTCGGTTTTGGAGACCGCTTTGGTATTGAAATCGGGTTTCTTCACGCTCAAGGACCTCTTGTCGCCCAAATGCTTTCAATGAAATGTTGCGTCGTCCTAGACCCTCATGTAAGCCAATGTCCTAACTCGGATGTCCTTAAAGTTTTCTGGCGGATACTTCGTTAAATCGGTGTAGAGTCCAGAAGTGTCGTCCAGACCTCGTTTGTAGGCCTCGATCCCGGTCTTGAAGTCACAATTACGGACGCTGATCATTTCTGCATTGAAGCGATTGAAATAGCTTCGGATTGATTCTCCTGTTTTTTGAGTGACGTAGTATAAATCACTAGTTTGCTTCTCCATCTTGCGACTGTTAGCGAATTGTCGGGAGAACTGGTTGACAAGTTCGGCGAAGTTGCCGATGGATTTTGGTTTGAGATTGATCAGCAATTGGAGGGCTGCCCCAGTGAGGGTCGTACCAAAACTGTTGCACATGGCTACCTCTTGATACTGATAAGGTATGGACACTGTCCATATTAATTGCTTGTATTGAGCAATATGCTCAGTCAGGTCTGTGATACCTGAGTATTTCGACGTGAAAGCAGGAATGCTATACTTTGTCGGGACGTCGATCGTGCATATTTCGTCGATAAAGGGAGACGCTTGAAATCCAGAGTGGGTCTTGTAACGACCCGGTTTCCCAAACATACAACAAATAACATATATTGCATAACATCGTTACATTCATAACAAAAGATACTTAATAATTCACATACGGTCCCATAGTCTCAAAAGTATACAATACAAAACATAAGCCTTTCCTAATCTTCGTCAACTATGAACCGCATCCTACACTTTATCCTTCCCTTTTGCTAAGAAAAGATCCTCGACCTGGAATACATATTTTTGAAAACAAAATGAGGGTTAGACCAAACGGTCTAGTGAGATAATCCCTGTCAGTTTAGTAATCCTTTTGTAAAAACACACATATATCACATATAATTAAATACCAAACAAGACTCGTGCATCGTGTACCACTCATCCTTCACATCCTTCACATGGTCAAATTAGTCGGTTGCAAGCCAACTAATCAATTACTCCACCGTACGACAATTACAGCCAACACCACCGTACGACAATTACAGCCAAAACTCCACCGACTATTAGTTCGGCTAACGTATACTCGTGTAGTGCAATATACATATAAATACAATATATATCTCAATATATCATATTGTCATATATAAACACGTCATCACATTCCTACCACATATTCATCTCATATATATATATATGTATTCCACTTTGAAAACGTTTTAAAGTAAAACTCACCTTGATCGCTTATCCAATAACACTTCCAAACCTTTTCCAAAAGATTAGTCTTTCACCCGAAATTCACAGAATCTGAAACAGATTAAATACAAATATCTCTTCACTAAATGAACTCATAAAACTTACTAACAGGCTAAGAACTCCAGATAAATCTATCTAACTCTTATCCTCAAAAGTGACCAAACAGCCAATGTTTCCGGATACCAAGAACTATCCGGACAACATGAACTTTCCAGACAACAAGACCAATCCGGACAACCCAACTTTCCGGACAACATAAAGAATCTGGACATCATCCGGACACCAAAGTAATCCGGATGCCATCCGGTATCTAATTCATCCGGAAACCATCAAACGAATCGTCAGGACACTATCAGCAGAACTACCGGACACTATCTTATTTTGTCCGGAAACCTTCGTCTGTTCATCAAAATTCTACCCATAAATCGATTTAACCCAAGAACGATTCTATAACTTTGCAGATATGTTTAAGACCACTTTTAGAATACTATTCTAAACCCAGGTTTCCCAAAACATCCACAACTCCTCAAAACCCATTTCTAAACCCTTTAAGAAACTAATAAACATAAAAGGAAGGATTTGTATAGTGTTGTTACCTTTTTGTTTCCTGAATTGTTTCCAGTAATTCCAGCAGAAAATCATCAACTTCCTTCTTCTTCTTCTTAGCTTTCTCTCTTTTTCTTTCTCTCTCTCTCTCTCTCTCTTGCCGAAAATCACACACATACACATACACTTGAGATATTTTGTGTACAAAAGAGAGGCACCTCCTCCTAATGAAAAAGAATAGCGCGGTGGTGGTGTTTGTTTAATCCAAACAAACCCCAAACTTTCATCTAATGGCAATTTTAACCCTTCAATCTCTAAATTAAAATTACAACTTACCCCTTAACTTCTAACTCCATAAAACTAAACCCACAACGTACCCGGTTATTACAACATCTCCCCCTTAAAAGAATTTCGTCCCGGAATTCGGTTAAGCGAAAAGGTAAGAATACTTAGTTTTCACTACTACCTCGAACTCAATCAAAGCCATAGGAACTAACTGAATATACACCCCACACCCATCTATATTTCTAACAAAATTATCAAATACTTTTCTAATGCAGATAAGCAACAAAAGAACGGAAATACGGTTCATTAGTTTGCACCGAAATCAATTAGCACTTTAGCACGTGTAGAGTTTATAGAAATATACATGTCTTCATATTTATCCATACGTCGAGTCCGATTTGCCACTCTGTTGATTTCAACAAGATTAATATACACGTAAGCACATACCCCATATAATAAGGTATTCCAGTCCAAACATGTACCTGTAAGTTCACAATTACACTGGCCGGGTGTAATTTGAAATTACCTTACATGATGTTCCTTCTACCTTTTTATACTTAACATCCCAAGGTTCTAAATTTTATTAGGGACATCCTACTTCACATGCAGTTTAAGTCTAGGTATAAATCCAAATACCTAAATCCCTTAAACTAGGGCTCTGATACCATCTGTAACGACCCGGTTTCCCAAACATACAACAAATAACATATATTGCATAACATCGTTACATTCATAACAAAAGATACTTAATAATTCACATACGGTCCCATAGTCTCAAAACTATACAATACAAAACATAAGCCTTTCCTAATCTTCGTCAACTATCAACCGCATCCTACACTTTATCCTTCCCTTTTGCTAAGAAAAGATCCTCGACCTGGAATACATATTTTTGAAAACAAAATGAGGGTTAGACCAAACGGTCTAGTGAGATAATCCCTGTCAGTTTAGTAATCCTTTTGTAAAAACACACATATATCACATATAATTAAATACCAAACAAGACTCGTGCATCGTGTACCACTCATCCTTCACATCCTTCACATGGCCAAATTAGTTGGTTGCAAGCCAACTAATCAATTACTCCACCGTACGACAATTACAGCCAACACCACCATACGACAATTACATCCAAAACTCCACCGACTATTAGTTCGGCTAACGTATACTCGTGTAGTGCAATATACATATAAATACAATATATATCTCAATATATCATATTGTCATTTATAAACACGTCATCACATTCCTACCACATATTCATCTCATATATATATATATATATATATATATATTCCAGTTTGAAAACGTTTTAAAGTAAAACTCACCTTGATCGCTTATCCAATAACACTTCCAAGCCTTTTCCAAAAGATTAGTCTTTCACCCGAAATTCACAGAATCTGAAACAGATTAAATACAAATATATCTTCACTAAATGAACTCATAAAACTTACTAACAGGCTAAGAACTCCAGATAAATCTATCTAACTCTTATCCTCAAAAGTGACCAAACAGCCAATGTTTCCGGATACCAAGAACTATCCGGACAACATGAACTTTCCGGACAACAAGACAAATCCGAACAACCCAACTTTCCGGACAGCATAAAGAATCCGGACATGATCTGGACACCAAAGTAATCCGGATGTCATCCGTGTAACACCCTCAAATTTGGAACGAGCAACTAACTTTAAATTCGATAAAATAACCAAAAGTAGATAAATCGTCTCTACAATTCATTCCTTACAATACCTCGGAATTTAAAGTATCATAAGTCCACAAATAAATAACTTAATCGGGTGCTACTTAACACCACACAAGTTGCTAGTCCAAACCAATGCGGAATACTTCACTAGTCAAGTCACCTCTCGTGCACTCTACTAGTACTCGCCACTTCGCAATGTAGCTAGAGCTACCCCAACCTGAGCCTGTTGCACATGTCGGCAAATAAAAAGGGTTAGGCTTACGCCTAGTGAGTACAAGCATTTTATCATGACTATATAAAATCATAAATCGAAATGTAGTAATTTAGTCATGATTTCGAAAAAGTTTACTTTAATTGCAAATCATCCATTTTCCAACTCACACATTTCCATGAAAAGGTTCCCGAAAGGTATAATACGTTTTCCAAAATGAATTACGTTTCCACCCACTCAAATACGTGAATAAGTCTAGTTTAGGCAAAACCTTCAAATACGGTTGACAATACATACTCGACCCGTAAAAACATGGAAACCATCCATTAGATATAACACTTTATTAAAACATAATACGAAGCAGATGTAGCATAAACCCGTCCATCAACCACGGAAAACAATCCATATGCATAAAATATAACCTCCAAATGCGAATAAATAAAATACCCGAAATCAACACCCTTCGGTGACGGGGGAGACCCGATCTCATCGAATGTGGCAACACATAAATTAAACCACGATTAAATAAATGCAAGTAAGCTTCTTGGATGTGGAAAACAGATGACATCAACCATACTAGGTCTTTAGTCAATCCTCGGCATCAATCATACTAGATCTTTAGCCCATCTTAGACATCAACCAAAACTAGGTCTTTAGTCCATTTTAGACATCAACCAAAACTAGGTCTTTAGTCCATCTCTGGCATCAACCAAAACTAGGTCTTTAGCCCTTCTTAAACATCAACCATACTAGGTCTTTAGTTCAAGCCATCAAGTTCAATCCTACTAGATCTTTACCTTGGGAAAACCCACCATCCGAAACAAGCTTACTTGACTTAAATATAAATACATGACCCCAAAAGAATAATCAATGCATTCAAATCATGTAAATCTCAAACATAATTGCAACTTATGTAATGCAAACCCCAAGCCTACGTCGAGCTTAATAAAACCGGGTGAATGCCAACAAGACTCAATCGAGTCCAAAACCGATCCCTCTGCTCAAAGATCTAATGATCATTTATCAACATCACATCATCATGCAAATGAAATGCAATTAAGCATATAACACATCCTAGACTCCACCCCGAGCATGTAAATATCAACAACGTGCAATAATATGCAACACGGTGCAATAAAAGCAACCCGTAAATAAGACTCCACATCGAGCCATTTAAACCGGACAAATGTCCCAAGACTATCTCAAAGTCAAAACCGAGCAAAGTGCTCCAAGCTTGCTAGACCCATAATGTCGGTCATCATCGCATAAAACGCGTTTAAACATTGTTTAAGAAAACACGTATCCCAAAATCATCATTAACCCCAAAACTCAACACGGGTTAAACAAAAGGGTTTTCCCAAAGGACTCACACCCTTAATATTCTCAAAATAACCCATAGCACTAAAAGTGCATTTCCCAAATGGTTTATTAAAATCATTTACACTAACATGATTAAACCATCAAATAAACCTCATTTTGAGCAATTAATCTTTTAAAGACAATTTATGGTTTCTAACCATTCAAATATCCAAAAGCCCCAAATATGGGTGTTTTACACATTTATGAAGATAAACACTTCAAAAGAGTTAAACCATTCAAATAACTCAACCACATATAGTTTCAAGTAAAACATATAAATATTTGGAAAATACTATTTTGGCATGTACAAAGTTTTCGCAAAGTAACTTGAACTCACCTTGCTAGATTAGGCCAAATCTAGATTTTCCCAACGTAAGCTCCTTTGATGCAACTCAGATCCTCAAGCCAAACTTTCCAAAAACCTAAATTCATAAATTCCAACCATGAGTAACTACATTTAACCATTTAGAATTGTTCTCCAAACATCAACCATCAAAATCTCCATTTATACCCAAAACCTCAATTTGACCTAACTTCCTCAAAATCATCCAAACCGAAATTGGATAAGCAAAATACTAGAAGATCATCAATGGAACATTTCTAACTCATATGAAAGTATAGAAGCTAGTAGGATAAACTCACCACTTAGGTTTTGATGAAAATCTAGAAAACCCCAAACATCTCTAGTGTTATGTGTTAGAGCATTATTGTATTCAAGATTTACTGTAAAGTCAATGTACTGTATGAGTCTATACAGTATTGTGAATGCCTTTATACCTTGTATGTTATGGGTATAAATAGGCTTGTCTAGATCATTTGTTAGTAACCTTTTAGAAACCACTTGAGCATTTGTCATTTTGTACTTTTGAGATCAATATATGGATGACAAGTTTGCTTTCTAGATTCTCTCTACATTTGTTCATTACATATTGCTAGATATGGGATTTCACATTTGGTATCAGAGCTAAACAGGAGATTCAAGCAGATCGAAGACCAAATTGAAGATTTTTTGCACTAACCTTGAAGAATTCGGATCTAGTGTTCTTCACTGTTCATCTGAACACTTATTATTCAGACATGAAGTTTTTCAAGATTTTGATTTCTTGGATCATTTCTTAGCATCATTAGACTCGGAATTGAAATCTGAACAACATTAACTCTTGGATTATCATCAAATTCTGCACAGGATCATCAGATTTGATCATTTCTTTGAAACTTTGTTAGAAAACCCCAATTCACTGTTTTGGACTTTAATTCGATTAAACTGATCGAATTAGAAATTATGATTAACTGAGAATGTGTGTGGATTTTGATTTCGAGCAAACCAGTACAAATTTCGTGTTAATTGATCAAGAATTGAGAAAGTTATGGCTGAATCTGTGTTTTTCAAGTTCGAAGTGAAGAATTCGGATTATTCTTGGTGAATTCGGATCATTCATACAGAACTCGGATCATTCATACGGAATTCGGACCATTCAAGGGATTTTCTACTTGATTTCGGACAATTCGGAGTGTTCTTAATTTTTACAAGTCTTGAATTCGAACCCTTCTGCATCCGAATTGATTGAATTTGAACCCTTCTGCATTCGAATTCCTGCATCCGAATTGATTGAATTCGAATCCTTCTGCATAAGAATTCATTGAATTTGAATCCTTCTACATCCGAATTCATTTCATTGATTTCGAATCCTTATACATCCGAATTCATTGATTTCGGATCCAACTACATCCGAATTCATTGATTTCGAATTCTTATACATCCGAAATCTTGTGTTTAAAAAAAAAGAGTTTTTTGAGAAACTTTTTTATTTCGAAATTTTTTCTATAGTGTATTTCATACACTGTAAGAGCTTTTCAAGAAAAAAAATTATATAATTTTTTTTGTATAGTGTATTTTCATACACTTTCTGCTTGATCTTCTGAACGATCAATATCTAGCAATTCCAAAGAGAGAAATGGGTTTGAAGCAAATTATTATAACAGAAATACCTCCAACTCCACAAGTTTCTGTTAAACCAAATAATGAAATTTTGCAACAAACCATTATAGAGGAGATTCCTCCAACTTCTCAATTTTTTGTAAACTCAAATAATGAAAGTTTGAAACAATATATTGCTAAAGATGTTGCTTCAAGTCCTTCATTTTCTGATTTAAATAAAGCATTGGAGGAAGAAAATGTTGATCTAAAGAGACAGATTTTAGACTTTTCTTCTTCAAATGCTAAACTTACTAAAAGAATTACTGATCTTGAAGTATATATTGCAGGTCTTGAAACAAAGAAAGACAAAGACAACTCAAGCCTGCCATTGATTTCGGACCCTTCATGATTCGAATTGCCCTGATTTCGGACCCTTCATGATTCGAATTGAGTGATTTCGAACCCTTCATGATCCGAATTCCCATGATTTCGGACCCTTCTTGTTCCAACTTCCTTGAATTCGAATCCTACTTGATCCGAATTGAGCTGATTTCGCACCCAACTACATTCGAAATCATATGATTTCGCATCCTCTTGCATCCGAATTGATGATTTCGGATTCTTAAAGTTAATATGAGAACTAAGGTTCTTGCATCAAGAAGGATACGAGAAGTTATTGTTTGTCAAAGACTGATAAAACTGTAAAGATATGTTTTCATGTACAAGACTTGAAGACAGTTTGATAAAGTGTTTGTTGAAGAAGATTGACTTTACAAAGAGCTGAAGACTGCTGTCATATTTTTTTTAAATCTTGAATCCAAAGGGGGAGATTGTTAGAGCATTATTGTATTCAAGATTTACTGTAAAGTCAATGTACTATATGAGTCTATACAGTATTGTGAATGCCTTTATACCTTGTATGTTATGGGTATAAATAGGCTTGTCTAGATCATTTGTTAGTAACCTTTTAGAAACCACTTGAGCATTTGTCATTTTGTACTTTTGAGATCAATATATGGATGACAAGTTTGCTTTCTAGATTCTCTCTACATTTGTTCATTACATATTGCTAGATATGGGATTTCACATTATGGATGAAACTTGCTCTTGCATCAATAAATGAAATCACTAGCATAAAGTGGATAAGAAACACATTAATCTCCAAGAAAATCCCTAAAATCGGTTAGGGTTTGTGAGGAAGGAAGGAAAAACGATTTGGGAGAGAAAGGGAAGAGATTTGAGAGACTTACCACCACCAAACACCCTTGATTATTCCTATGAACTTCAAAACTCTTTCTAGATCCTTGAAGATCTCTCAAAATCGGAACCATAGCAACTTGAATGACCAAAATCGGAGTTGAAATGAGAGAGATATGAAGAAATGAAGTTTGGGGGCTAAAAATCTCGTATTTATGCTCCAGGTACCCGACGGCTAAAGTGACGTGCGAGAGTGACACAAGTGTCACTTTCGCTGGGCACTCTCGCCGGGCTCAAATAGCTCTCGGTACAAAACCGGCGAGAGTGACACGCGAGAGTGACACAAGTGTCACTTTCGCTGGTCACTTTAGACGAGATTGTACTGAAAGTTGTTTTGGCCATAACTTCTTCGTTATAGCTCCGTTTTCGCTCCAGAAAGAACCGTTGGACTCGTATTCGAATTCCCCATCCAACAAGACCATAAAATCTAGGATTTAACTCAAAAATCCTATTTTTCATATTTTTCTTAAAAGATCGATTCCACGCTGATTCGAAGTTGTACTTATCCGAAAATTACGGGTGTTACAATCCTCCCAACCTTAGGATGATTTCGTCCTCGAAATTTACATCCTTTACAACCCAATGCTAACCGACTCAACACCGACTATAATTTATCAGTTCCTAACTGGAATCTAAATTCCCTCCACACAATCTATAAAGACAAATCCTCGAACAATTGCCTATCAACAAAGCCCCTTCACGTACACTGTACTTATGTCCGGGAGAACACTCCGACAACTGGAATAATTCCTAGTCAGACGACTTCGGTTGTCTCCCAACCTTAGATGTTCCATACATCCCGATTTCGATTTCCGACTTTAAGTCAATTCAAGGTTTGTTCGCTAACGAACCCAACAGAATCATCAATTCTGATTATTCCTACCATTACTTGCCATCTATATCCAAAGAATTCTAATAGACTCCAAGAATCCATCCCCACATGAATCATTAAACCGACAGGTTCTGTAACCATACACGAAGGTTATTCCACCAAAACCACTCGTCACAATTGAGCATCTTAAGGTTACTACAACCGTTACCATTATTTCATTTAGAATCGGAATACACCCTCTGAATTCGCTAACGGTCTCCAACCTCAGACCCACAAGCTTGACACCTAGTTATACCACCAAGTTTTGAACTCTAACAGTACTCCACACACGAGTTCCATTTACCGAGTGTTTCCACGAAACTAAGGTTGTCAACAAAACGGTTATACCAACCTCAACATGCGTTACCGCAAGTCTAACCCTCCAATTGCCACAAGTACCTCGCCTTTGCTGCCGATATCATCCGGCCTATAGTCACAACACGTGCCCGAACGCTCGACTTTTCACAGTTGAGGTTCTATACAACTTACTCTTAATCGGGTTACTTAACCTATCCCAAGGTCCTAATGAGTTCAAGGTTTCAAGTGCATCATTCAATAAATATGCCAATCGACAAAACTTTTCATAGAAATTTTCAACACAAAGATTTTCATATCAAAATAATCGTACGCACAAAACTACTATTATCAATTTGGTAGTTACGCAAAAATGGGCACGCTCGTCCCACATATGAAAATCATGTTGAAAATTATTTCATTGCAGTTCAGTTTACCCACAAAACGCAAAAGCGTAATAAACAGCTTCTTTAAAATGAATCGCCACGGTTCTAGTATGGATTGACTCATGACATGCACGTAAAGTAACTGCCCAACTTTAAACAGGGTGCAACAAAAGGTGTGCACGTATTTCAAAAGAAGTCCAACGACATTTGACTCCAAAGTTTCCCTTTTACCATAAAATGGCATGGAACAAGGTTCACCAACAAAATTTTGCGCGCGTCAGTTTATTCCACAAAACGATGAAACGGTTTACAAATACACCTTAGTCAACTCAAGATAACTTGTGCAAATTCCATATTTAAAACAAAACCCATACGTTTCCATCACTTGAAAATATCGACTAAAACATCTTAAAACCTCACATTGAGGTAGGCATGCAAGCTTGTAACACTTCCATTAGCAATTTTTTTTTTGAACGAAATAACATGCATCAAATGGTTCGCGACCAAATTCCAAAGATGGAATTCTTTAAATTAATTTCCCAAAATTTCTCATTCGGTCCTATAACGACAATTGAGTAAAACGTTTTTGGCAAACTTGCACACAACAATGCGTTTTTCCAAGACCTATAAGGAAATAAGTGTCAATAATTTGTTGACACCAAAAAGGGTTCAAACCTATTTTCAAATCTCAAATTGCACCGACGGTGCGCATCAATGTTTAAAACATAAGAATTCCACGCACCATAGTTTTATACAAACCATTTTTCTAAAATCTTTATCACGAAGCACTTTCCTCAAAATTTCATACTTGGAACATAAAACGTCAAAACGTCATTGCTAAAAATGTATTTGTCAAAAATACTCAAAACACACATTTCCTCCAAAACCAAAAGCTTTCAATTTTTTTTCAAAATATTCGACAATTCAAAATTGACCGATCTCAATGACTCATACATTCGTGTTTTTTTCAAATAGCATGCATCATAAACCATTCGTGATCCCCACACCACTAAAACATGCTTTGACCAAATGGTCTCTCATTTAAACAAGGAGTTAATAAAACATTTTTATGCACGACCCGTTTATCAAAGTGTCGAGAAACAATGGTTACCAAGCTATGCATACCCCTAAGTCGATATAGCGCATTTACATAAAATGATAATGAAACATTTAACTGACCAAAAGCGCACCAAGCAAGTCATTATGAAATGTCAACAAAATGTTCCTTCATGCATCACTTAAGCCACGTATAAATCAATCCATACACTGAACTATATGCAACGAAATACTTAGTAACACAAACCTTTTGAAAAAAAGTTACGCGACACTAGAGTTCCAAACTCATCTCCTTTTAGTCGCCTTATGGCATAAAATTAACTTTTCTCAACAAAACTCGAGTGGGACAAAATACCCACATAACTTATAAACCTTTCACATAAGTAATTAAAGCATGCACCTTGTGAAATTATACTCACACGACTCAACATGTCGTAAAACAAAACTCCATGAACCTCAATGGACTCAATGACTCCAAGTCAATAAAACGGTGCTAAACATTATGCTTTCAAAGCCAAATTGCTATAAGCAAAATCATAAATGAGACGCCAAAATCCCAAAATCCCCTTCTAGGATAATACCATATAAACAACATTGTTTAACAACTCACATTAAACAAATTATCCAAAATAACTTTACATAGACATAATGGAAGACAACTTTCCGTCCAAACTCTAACATATGCGGAGGAGATCCAATGTTAAAGTTATAAGCCGTAGTCACTTGCCCAACGTCTTAAACATCATAAAATATAGATATCACTGTATCCTAAGGTAACATTGGACAATAATAAAATGGAACAATTTCCGACGGGGCTCACCACTCCCGTAATAAAACATTTTCGTGCAGGTTCAAAACCCATGATTTAAAATCTTGTGTGTGTGCTAAACATTTCCCAAAATTGTAACACAATCCATATATGGATTCGAAACATAAGAAATAATTGATGCGATTTATTTTCAAAATAAATTTTGTGCATAACTTAGTCGGCACTCAACGTCTCAACCCATACTTCTCCATAATCCTTCGGTCTACTATTGTCACCCTGACATTCAAACCTCTTAAGGCAAGTTGGGAAATACATCAATCAACTTTTCGGTTTTTCCTCAAATCAAAGTCGGCTCAATAAGCCTATGGTTTTAGTCTAACCATCAATCTCGACCCGAAACGGTCTACTTAAAGCAAATATCATGCTTATCGTCACTCCAAGTGACTAATACTAGAATCGTCCATCTGTTCCAACGACTACTAGCTTAGAACATCATTTACTACCCTAACGATCATCACATGAAAGCAATTCAAGTATGCACATAGTGTAGGTTCACCATGACACTGGCCAGGTGTCACTGTGAACGAACCGTACATGATTATTCTTGCTACTCTCGACGTAATTCTCGTATATAACAACATCCATTGACCTCAAAACATCCTATATTAAAGTGCCTAAGGGTGAATTTCACTCTCATTTACTTAAACAAACGCTAGTTTGAGTCTAGGTATCCAAAATCAACACCTAAATATCTCAAACTTATGCTCTGATACCAACTTGTAACACCCTCAAATTTGGAACGAGCAACTAACTTTAAATTCGATAAAATAACCAAAAGTAGATAAATCGTCTCTACAATTCATTCCTTACAATACCTCGGAATTTAAAGTATCATAAGTCCACAAATAAATAACTTAATCGGGTGCTACTTAACACCACACAAGTTGCTAGTCCAAACCAATGCGGAATACTTCACTAGTCAAGTCACCTCTCGTGCACTCTACTAGTACTCGCCACTTCGCAATGTAGCTAGAGCTACCCCAACCTGAGCCTGTTGCACATGCCGGCAAATAAAAAGGGTTAGGCTTACGCCTAGTGAGTACAAGCATTTTATCATGACTATGTAAAATCATAAATCGAAATGTAGTAATTTAGTCATGATTTCGAAAAAGTTTACTTTAATTGCAAATCATCCATTTTCCAACTCACACATTTCCATGAAAAGGTTCCCGAAAGGTATAATACGTTTTCCAAAATGAATTACGTTTCCACCCACTCAAATACGTGAATAAGTCTAGTTTAGGCAAAACCTTCAAATACGGTTGACAATACATACTCGACCCGTAAAAACATGGAAACCATCCATTAGATATAACACTTTATTAAAACATAATACGAAGCAGATGTAGCATAAACCCGTCCATCAACCACGGAAAACAATCCATATGCATAAAATATAACCTCCAAATGCGAATAAATAAAATACCCGAAATCAACACCCTTCGGTGACGGGGGAGACCCGATCTCATCGAATGTGGCAACACATAAATTAAACCACGATTAAATAAATGCAAGTAAGCTTCTTGGATGTGGAAAACAGATGACATCAACCATACTAGGTCTTTAGTCAATCCTCGGCATCAATCATACTAGATCTTTAGCCCATCTTAGACATCAACCAAAACTAGGTCTTTAGTCCATTTTAGACATCAACCAAAACTAGGTCTTTAGTCCATCTCTGGCATCAACCAAAACTAGGTCTTTAGCCCTTCTTAAACATCAACCGTACTAGGTCTTTAGTCCAAGCCATCAAGTTCAATCCTACTAGATCTTTACCTTGGGAAAACGCACCATCCGAAACAAGCTTACTTGACTTAAATATAAATACATGACCCCAAAAGAATAATCAATGCATTCAAATCATGTAAATCTCAAACATAATTGCAACTTATGTAATGCAAACCCCAAGCCCACGTCGAGCTTAATAAAACCGGGTGAATGCCAACAAGACTCAATCGAGTCCAAAACCGAGCCCTCTGCTCAAAGATCTAATGATCATTTATCAACATCACATCATCATGCAAATGAAATGCAATTAAGCATATAACACATCCTAGACTCCACCCCGAGCATGTAAATATCAACAACGTGCAATAATATGCAACACGGTGCAATAAAAGCAACCCGTAAATGAGACTCCACATCGAGCCATTTAAACCGGACAAATGTCCCAAGACTATCTCAAAGTCAAAACCGAGCAAAGTGCTCCAAGCTTGCTAGACCCATAATGTCGGTCATCATCGCATAAAACGCGTTTAAACATTGTTTAAAAAAACACGTATCCCAAAATCATCATTAACCCCAAAACTCAACACGGGTTAAACAAAAGGGTTTTCCCAAAGGACTCACACCCTTAATATTCTCAAAATAACCCATAGCACTAAAAGTGCATTTCCCAAATGGTTTATTAAAATCATTTACACTAACATGATTAAACCATCAAATAAACCTCATTTTGAGCAATTAATCTTTTAAAGATAATTTATGGTTTCTAACCATTCAAATATCCAAAAGCCCCAAATATGGGTGTTTTACACATTTATGAAGATAAACACTTCAAAAGAGTTAAACCATTCAAATAACTCAACCACATATAGTTTCAAGTAAAACATATAAATATTTGGAAAATACTATTTTGGCATGTACAAAGTTTTCGCAAAGTAACTTGAACTCACCTTGCTAGATTAGGCTAAATCTAGATTTTCCCAACGTAAGCTCCTTTGATGCAACTCAGATCCTCAAGCCAAATTTTCCAAAAACCTAAATTCATAAATTCCAACCATGAGTAACTACATTTAACCATTTAGAATTGTTCTCCAAACATCTACCATCAAAATCTCCATTTATACCCAAAACCTCAATTTGACCTAACTTCCTCAAAATCATCCAAACCGAAGTTGGATAAGCAAAATACTAGAAGATCATCAATGGAACATTTCTAACTCATATGAAAGTATAGAAGCTAGTAGGATAAACTCACCACTTAGGTTTTGATGAAAACCTAGAAAACTCCAAACATCTCTAGTATTGTGGATGAAACTTGCTCTTGCATCAATAAATGAAATCACTAGCATAAAGTGGGTAAGAAACACATTAATCTCCAAGAAAAGCCCTAAAATCGGTTAGGGTTTGTGAGGAAGGAAGGAAAAACGATTTAGGAGAGAAAGGGAAGAGATTTGAGAGACTTACCACCACCAAACACCCTTGATTCTTCCTATGAACTTCAAAACTCTTTCTAGATCCTTGAAGAGCTCTCAAAATCGGAACCATAGCAACTTGAATGACCAAAATCGGAGTTGAAATGAGAGAGATATGAAGAAATGAAGTTTGGGGGCTAAAAATCTCGTATTTATGCTCCATGTACCCGACGGCTAAAGTGACGTGCGAGAGTGACACAAGTGTCACTTTCGCTGGGCACTCTCGCCGGGCTCAAATAGCTCTCGGTACAAAACCGGCGAGAGTGACACGCGAGAGTGACACAAGTGTGTTGGTCCCGAAAGGCTTAAACAAGTTTGTAGAAGGGGGGGGTTGAATACAAACACACTATTTTACTTTTCTAAATTGTTTATTGATAAATCATTAACAATTTACAGCTTGTTGCGGAAACAAGATTAAGGATAAACCTAAATCTAAACAAGTTGGAACACTAAGGTTTTCTTGCACTAAGAAAGATAAGGAGATTACTAATAAAATCCTATCTTGAGAGATTTGAACTTGTCCAGAGTTAGCAAGTTACTTCAAATGAAGTGAGTTCATCTCTTTATATAATGCATGCATTTAATGCAATTCAGTATACACTTTACACGTGTCATCAGCGGATTGGTTGCATGTCATTGACCTTTGTTGACAACCTTAGTAGCCGCATGAATGAACAGTGTAGTATCAGAGTGGTTGTACGATTTCAGATTTTCGGAGGTTCTTTTCTGACATTTCGTACGGTGGCGTGCAAGGGAGGTTAAGACAAAAGTACTTTGTACGGAGGACTTCATGATCAGCTTTCGTTGATTCAGCGATTATCATTTACTATTCAGCAGATGATAAAGTTCAGCGATAGCTGAAGTCTTGTACTTGATACTTCACGTTGAGTGGACAAATCTGAGTCTTCGCTGATCCGCATCAGTTCATTAGGAGACTTGTCGCTGGTTCTTGAGCTTGATCTTCGACTTCAGCGTAGAACCTTTGTTGACGTGAATCTTGTCTTCAAGGATCATAAGTAAACAACTAACTTATCAGCGATCACCATAAGGACTGAACAGACTCAGCGATATGGTGAACAGTGTTCGCTGAATGTTTAATCTAAAAGTGCGAGAGTTCCTATCAGCAGTACTGTAAGATCTTAGTACTTATCAGCGATAGTGAAACTCTGATACATATTGTTTACTTACAATTTTCACTAAGTATTTAAGATAGGGTCATTATCAAATCACTGAGGGTTTGGATCAACAATCTCCCCCTATTTGATTATGACATAGCAACAGAGAAAATTGTTATTTAATGAAAACATAAGGATAAAAAGAACTCATAAAATATTTGTCCCTTTTACTGTTTTCTGGGATCTTTTCAGTACTGATGGAGTAAAGTACATTCGCTGAAATCTTTCTTTAAATCTTTGAATCAGGTTACAATATGAATAAGAAAGATTACAAGTACAAGCGAAATAAATTACAAGTACTGAAGGATGACTGATACAATAGAGAAAAATGGTGATTGTTGTCAGCCTTCAAAGGGTTCTTCCTTAATGAGAAGTTCATCAAGGGTTGTCTTTTCAGTTGGAATCATCCAGTCAGGAACCTTTTCTCCTTTATTCTTTAGCTTCAGAGCAGCTTCAAAAATCAAGGGTTTTAGGTGTCGTGCCTGAATGTCTTTTCTGAAGTCGCACCAGTAGATGAGATCTTTGAGCTGTTCGATTGGAGTGATTGGAAGCTCAGCGATCCGTTGAAAGCATTTACGTCCGTCGTAGTCAAGAAAGAATATTCCATAAGGATTACTGATGACTTTACCAGGGACGAAAAGTTCACATGGTGGCAAAGAGATGTCAAGGGCAGATAGATCAGGATCAGGACCAAGTACTTCAGCGCGAGAGAAACCAATTCTAGTTTCAATTCGTATGACAGGACCTGAGTTTGAATCTTGACGTTTCTTCCTTGGAGAGCCCTTTTTTCTTTTCGGCTTTAGATCAGGAACAGGAGGAATATCCACACAAGAAGATATCAAATCGATATGTCTGTTTATCAGCTTTTCGAAATGATCCTTGTACTTAGATTTTGAAGGTTGGATAGCTAACCTCATCTCCAGCCATTCAGAGAGACCATACCTTTTTACAGTGTCAGCACGAAAGGTTTCAGATGAGTCATCTTCTCTGAACAGTTTGATGTCAACAATAGGTACTCCGATGGAGGTTCTTCCAGAGATGAATACCTTGTTGATCTTCGCTGGACGATATCTGAAGTGGATTTTCTCTTTACACCAGATCAGGGTGGTCTGAGAAACTTCAGCTTTCTTTTCCACGATCTTCTGGGCTTGTTCCCAAAGCTTTCGTTGGATTTGAATGGGAATACGCTTCAGCTTGGGGTCTTTGACAGATTCTTGAGTGAGCTTGATGGCGTATTCTCTGTCTTTATCTTCAGCTTCCTTCCTTTCAGCGATGAGGCGTTCAGCTCTGAGATGATCCTGGTATTCAGCTTTTGAAATTCTGAACTTAGGAGGAACTGAAGGTAGTTGATCGCCCCTTAGGATGATTCGCTGATCCTCGAATCGCTTTATCATTTCTTCTCTCCTCTTTTGAGGAACTGAGGAGGGTCTGTTTCTGTGCGAGAGAGGTTGTTCTTCTGATTCATCAGTCTCAGAGATTAAATCTAAGACTGGGATTATGTCTTCAGCGGTAGCTGGAATTATTGGTGAAGTCGCAATAGAAGATCTTTCAGCGATATCCTCAAACAGGGGAGAGGACTAGCTGAAACACAGCGATCTTACAAATAAGAACTGGGTAGAAGAACTTGGGTAGAAAAGATAGAAAAAAAATGTGGATGTGTATGGTGTTTGTGGAATGGATAACTGATTTTTCAGAGATGATCAGGGAAGGAAAAATAAGTTTAGTGTACCTGACAAATCGGCTTTGCAAGTAGGATCGCCAGATTATCATCTTCAGCGATGCCTTTGTCTTTGCTTTTCTCAGCGCCAGAGGCTGAGTGCTTTGTCTTTGTCTTCTCCCCTGAAGGTTCTTTTATTGAAATACCTTTAAGAGCTTTGGTTCGAGGAGCAGGTTTGACAACAAAGAAATCATTGTCATCTTCATCATCATCATCATCGTTCCTTGGAGAGGAGGATGGTTCAGCTTCAGGGATGTCGAAGTCTTCGTCTTCTTCTGCTTCGGATTCCTCAGCATCTTCTTCGAGTTGCTCCCCCTCAGATACAGAGGCGAGGTTCTCGGTTCCCTCAGGGTTTTCATCTCCCTGAGGTCCAGTAATCCGATCTTCATTACCCTTTCCCCTGATAGATTCATCATGGGAAAGGTCTTCAGCGCTCTTATTTTGATCTTCAGCGCTCTTCTCCTGTTCAGCGCTCTTCTCCCCCTCTTTCTCATGATGGGCTGGGGAGGAATGGGTAGATTCAGCATTGGTGTTGTCTCTGTCTTCTGGGCCAGAGACTTTCACACAACCTTCAAGCTTAGCTATTCTGTCTTCTAGGCCAGAAATAGCAGGCGTGATTTTCTTCAGCTCTTGGCGATCCTCTGCGGTGAATGAGTCCAAAACAGGTGCAGGAGCCGGAGCAGGAGCTGGATTATTTGCCTTGTTTACCAGCGTCTCGATCATTGTCTTGACAGAACTAAGATCGGTCTTCACTGAGCCCAGGTCGGTCTTGACCACTGACATATCACCTTCGAGTGTACCAACCGATTTCTTCAGCGTTGTAACCTCGCTGGAAATGGTGGAAACTGATGATTTGAGGTTGGTGTAGTCAGTGTAGATGTCGGAGAGCACTTTGGCAAAGTCGGCGAGAGTTTTATCAAGATCTTTGATGTCATCAGAGGAGGCCTTCTTTTCCACCACAGTAGTCAGCTTCGTCAGATTCTCTCCAGCGTTTGTTACAGCTGTAGAGTTATTTGATAGACCGGTGGTGAGATCCGTAAGTTTCATCTCCATAGACTTCAGAGACTGGTTGATGTCTCCCAAAAAAGGACCTGTAACATATAAGTACTTGTGAACAAAGGAAAGCTCAGAAGTTTCAGGTTTAGTTACAGTGTTTAAGGTGGGATCTGTACCTGCAGGAGCGTTGACGAACTCATCAAAGTTTCGAGTCCCTCCATAATGTTCCATATCTCCCTCAAAAGTTCCGTGAGGGATGGAGATCTCTGCAGGTCCTTTCTTCGTCATTCGCTGAGAAGCTTCAACGGCTTCTTGAATGATGGCATCTCCAGTTTTGACTGGAGGAGTGTCCAAAGAAGTAGAGGGAGGAGCGAAGGATAAGAATTGGGGTTGGGTTTCAAGTTCAGCGTTGGATTCGCTGAGAAGTACTTCATCAGTCTTTTGAGAGACTGACGAAGGTTGGGTAGATTCCAAAGTTCTAACCTCAGCGTTTAAGGACGCTGAAGTAGGTTTAGAAGGGATGGCTTGAATTGGTGTGGCAGAGCGTACCACGGAACTTTCCTTCAGCTCTTCAGAATGAGCTGAGGAGTCTTCAGCATGCAATTGCTGGGGTTGCTCCTTGGTTTTCTTGATCCTTTTGGAATCAAGAGGGGTAAGAGATTGTTTCCTTTTCTTAGAAGGAATGGATTTTGTGGCCGGGGAATCAGCGATGGGTATTGTCGCTGAAGGAGCCACAGAAAACGGAGAATTTAGAAGAGTGAGAAGAGTAGAGAGACGTACCTCGTTGGCGACAGGCTTGAAGTCGAGAACTTTAGGGCCAATCTGAGAGAGTTTCAGATCACCCTCTTCAGGATAGCTGTCCTTCAGGCCATATTGAAAGATGGCGCTGATGAATCGCGGGTAAGGAACCCATGCTGGTCGGTCAGCGGCAGAATCAACACGTTGAATGAGGTCTTCATAGATGATGGAGGCCCAGTCAATGTTGAGACCTTTCAGCAGTGCGTAACCCATGGCCTGCTGAGGTTGAGCGGCTTGATCAGAAGATCCGGATTTCGCTGTCATGCAGCTGATCAGGTGAGCGAAGATGAAGTTCATCTCGCTGGGCATCTTGGATTTCTTTATCAGCGTCAGCTTCTTCTCAGGTAGCTTGTCTCTTCCAGTCTCCCAGATGTAACCCATCGCATCAAGGAAAGCAATGATTTCTTCCCTGTCAGCGTGCTTCTTGTGGTCAGGAAATGGAATGAAAGGATTTTCTGAGGTAGCGTTAGGGAATTTCAGAGCTTTGCGGATTATTGCGGGGGTTATCTTGATGGTGCCATACTCAGTATCGCTGAGTATGCAGTCGATGGTTTTAGATGGATCTTTGGCTGAGGGTAGGTTGGTGTGTCTGGCAGAGTACCAGAATTGGGATAATAGACGCTGACTGGCAGGAGGTGTGATTGTCAGTGCTGTGTATATGGGGCTATTCTTCAAAAAATTTACAGCGTCGTCTAGATGGGATACCTGCTTCCGAGGAGGAAACTCGAGAAGCGCTGAAAGGTTGTTTGCCTTTGTCCAGTCTAGTTGATCCAGCTCAAACTTAACCTGAGGAGCTTTGGTGATTTCCAGTTCCTCAGAATCAGCGGAGATGGACTCAGCGGTAACATTCAACTTTGAAGTTGCCATTTCACTTGAGTTTGATGAAGACGATGATGAACAGTTCTTGAAGATTGAGAGCACAAAATGCAACAGTGTTCTTTTCTTGCGGAGAAAGATTGACTCGCATAAAAGACAAATATAAACTTTGAGAGTGTTTATATAGGAAGAGAGTAGAGAGAGAAAAACTTGAGCGGGAAAGTTTTTCATCATGACACGGACACGTGTTTGCATTTGATTGGATAGACAACGAAACGTGCAAACGTGTGTCAGAAAAAGAGCGTGCCTGGTGTTATCCGTTGCAATGACGTCACAACTGTCTTTTCACATTCTTTCGTTGTCTCTGAGGTTTTGAAAGAAAAAACTCAGGGACTCTTTGGAAAATATGAAGCACTGAATAGAAATATCAGTGAGGGTTTTAAGAAATTTCAAAATATTATTCAGCGATGAAAGAATTTGAAATCTTGCATTTTCATGCGTTTTGTCAGAGAAAACATACCTTGATATCAGTTTAACCCAATTTATTCAGAGAGAAGATGATGAAATGGATTGTACAAGTTTATTTTATCCAGAGCCTATACAAGAATGTATAAACGTATCGCTGATTAAATGTGAACCGCTGAAGATTTATCCTTCAAAGTTCAGCATTCCAAGCTCGCTGATGAGAAAGTTGAATCTTGTCTCATCAAGAGGTTTGGTAAACAAATCAGCTAACTGATAATCAGTTGGGATAAAATGAAGTTCTATATCACCATTCATCACATGATCTCTGATAAAATGATATCTGATTTCTATGTGTTTTGTCTTTGAGTGTAGCACTGGATTGTTTGCTATAGTGATGGCACTTGTGCTGTCGCAATAGATTGGAATTTTGGAGAGCTGAAGATCATAGTCTAGTAGTTGATTTCTCATCCACAAGACTTGAGAACAGCAGCTTCCAGCGGCTACATACTCAGCTTCAGCTGTGGAAGTGGACACCGAGTTTTGCTTCTTACTTGTCCAACTTACCAGCTTTCCACCCAGGAGCTGACATCCTCCTGTGGTGCTTTTCCTATCCATTTTGCAACCTGCAAAATCACTGTCTGAATAGGCGGTTAGATCGAATCCTGAATCTTTGGGATACCAAAGACCTAGATTCGCTGTACCCTTAAGATATCGAAAGATTCGCTTTACAGCTTTCATATGAGATATCTTAGGTTCAGCTTGATATCGTGCGCACAGACATGTTGCAAACATAATATCGGGTCGGCTAGCTGTAAGATACAGTAGTGAGCCGATCATCCCACGGTACAGCGTGACATTGACAGGAACACCCTTTGTGTCCTTATCAAGTATCAGCGGTGGTGCCATAGGGGTTTTCATAGCTGAACTTTCAGTTAAGTCGAATTTTTTCAGCATATCTTTAACATACTTTCCCTGATTTATAAAAGTTCCTTTTTCAGTTTGCTTAATCTGAAGACCAAGGAAATATGTTAGTTCACCCATCATACTCATTTTATACTCATCTTTCATTCTATCAGCGAAACGAGTACAAAGCTCAGGGTTAGTAGAACCAAATATAATGTCATCAACATATATTTGAACTAAAATGATATGACCTTTTATTTTTCTAAAAAACAAAGTTTGTCAATCTTACCTCTCTCAAATTTTTCAAGGTGGAGATAAGTAGAAAGAGTGTCATACCATGCACGAGGAGCTTGCTTCAAGCCATAAAGTGCCTTATCCAGCTTATAAACATAACCTGGACGCTTAGGATCTGAGAATCCTGGAGGTTGTTCCACATAAACTTCTTCATTCAGCTTTCCATTTAGAAACGCTGACTTAACATCCATTTGATGTACAGTGAAGTTTTTGTGTACAGCATATGCTAAGAAAAGACGAATAGATTCAAGTCTTGCTACAGGAGCAAAGGTTTCGTCATAATCTATACCTTCCTCTTGTCTGTATCCCTGAGCAACAAGACGAGCTTTGTTGCGAGTTACAGTACCATGTTCGTCCAACTTGTTTCGATAGACCCACTTAGTGCCTATCACTGTTTTGTCAGTTGGTCTCCGAACAAGTTTCCAAACTTTGTTTCTTTCGAATTCAGTCAGCTCTTCTTGCATAGCGCTGACCCAGTTTGGATCTCTGAGGGCATCATCTATTTTCTTTGGTTCAGTTAGAGAAATAAAGTTGACAAATAAACAAATATTACCTGCACTTCTACGAGTCTGAATACCAGCGTTGGGATCACCAAGAATTTGATCGATTGGGTGATTTACAGTCCATCGCTGAGCCGGAGCATGCGTCGCTGACTCAGTCTGAACTGGAGAGACTGAAGATGAGGCTTCAGCTACTTCTGGATAATCAGCTAAGAGAGGAATGCTTGCATTTGTCACTTCATTCACTGATTGCTGAGAAATAGATGGAATTTCTGAGACATTTGGATCAACTGCGGGTATAGTATTTATAGGAACAGCTGAGACCCAAGATGTTTCAGCTTCACTATTCTGCATATTGGGAATGATAGTAGGACCATCATTTTCAGTTGTATGAGTATGAGTAGTGGGAACATCTTCTGAATCACAAAGATGAGAAAACATCCATTGATTCAGTTCTTCTGTATCAGCGTTCGGTTTAGAGTTCGCTGAACGGGATTCGTCTAACGTGACGTGAATAGTTTCTTCTACAGTTTGTCTTCTTCGGTTGAAGACTCTGAAGGCTTTGGAAACTGAGGAGTATCCAAGAAAGATTCCATCATCAGCCTTAGGATCAAACTTTCCAAGGGCATCTCTGTTGTTCAGTATGAAACACTGACAACCAAAGATGTGAAGAAAGCTGATTGAAGGCTTTCTCCCATGAAAAAGTTCATAGGCTGTCTTTTTGAATCTTTTGACTATCAGCGACCTGTTTTGCGTAAAACAAGCCGTGTTGACAGCTTCTGCCCAAAACTGAGTAGGCAGGTGAGAATCGCTGAGCATTGAACGTGCAGCTTCAATAATTGTTCTATTTCTTCTTTCAGCGACTCCGTTTTGTTGTGGTGTTCTCACTGACGAAAAGTTGTGAGAAATACCCTTGCTCTCAAGGAAGGAATCAAGAGAACTGTTTTTGAATTCAGTTCCATGATCACTCCTTATTGAGCGAACAGTCATATTGTTCAGAGTTTCCATCTTCCGAACAAAGGTGATGAGTTCTTCAGGGGTGTCACTCTTAGAACGGAGAAACATTACCCATGTATAACGAGAGAATTCATCAACTATGACCAGCGTATATTTCTTTCCAGCGATGGATTGTTTGTTAACGGGGCCAAACAAATCCATATGGAGTAGTTGAAGAGGAGATGACACTGAGGAAACTTGCTTGGACTTAAAGCTTGCCTTGGTCTGCTTCCCTTTTTCACACGCTGAACATAAGGATTCTTTGGCGTATGAATGTTGAGGTAGACCAGTGACTAACTCTTTGGATGAAAGAGTATTCAGTGTCTTGAAGTTGAGATGTGAAAGCCTCTTGTGCCATAGCCAGTTGACATCAGAAGATGCCTTTGAGAAGAAACAGGAGTTCTCAGTGGTTGTTGAGTCCATGTTTATAACGTAAACATTTTCCAAACGATAACCGCTGAGAGCTATCTTCTCCTTTTTGTCAGAGACAAAGCAGGATTCCTTGGTGAAAATCACTTTGTTATCCATGTCGCAAAGCTGACTGATGCTCAGAAGATTATGCTTCAGCCCTTCAACATATGCGACTCTTCTGAAGGATGTTGTACCATTTGAAAGTACACCATACCCTCGGGTGTGTCCTTTTCCATTTCCACCGAAAGTCACAGAGGGACCCTTCTCTTCCTTGTATTCAGCGAGCAGGCTTTTCTTTCCAGTCATGTGTCTAGAGCATCCGCTATCGAGATACCAGATACCCTTCTTAACCTGCAATACAAAGGAAGATTAGTTTTGCTTGGGTACCCACTTCACCATGTATACGCGTTTGTCAGTGGAAGTGGTTGGAATGGGTTCAGCAGTCTTCGCCGCATTTGAAGATTCAGCTTTGTCTTTCTTCACTTTGGTCAATTTCTTGACCTCAGCGGTAGGAGTCACCTTGACCTGACTTGCAACTGGTTTGGTCTTCTTTGGTGCTATCTTCACCTTAGCTATCTTATCAGCTTTGGTGGCTGTGGGACACTTACTTGCAATATGATCGGTAAGTCCACAGTGATAACATTTCCTATAACTAAAATTAGTTCTAGGACCACTTGTGTGCTGAGCTTTTAATTTGGAATTAGAAGTGCCAGCACCAAGTACACTATTGGTTTTTGAAATAGGACGAACATTCAGTTCTTCAGATTTCTTACCAAGGATATCTACTCTGAGTCTAGGAGTAGGTCGCTGAACTGATCCAGAGGTCTGATTTCTAGAACCAGATGAATGAATCACTAAGGCTTTGGAAGCATTCAGCTTAGGTACTAAAGTACCCTTCTGAGGATTTTGATAAATTACAATTCCTTTACCTTTATCTTTAGAGACAGAGGTAGGTATTGAATAAACCATTTTCTCCTTACCTTTTGAGGAGGTAGGAGTTTCCTCAGGGATTGGTGTAATCGACGAGGAGTACTGAGATGAAGAAGTGTCAGCTACTGAGGATACGAACGTTCCAAATTTAAGCATTGAACGTTCAGTGGTCGGTATTGGAGTATCATATTTATAACCCAGACCACGTTTATCACTCAGAGGAATCTGAGCCTTAATTATCTCAGTGATCTTTGTTGAAGAATTACACCATCCTTCAACAGTAGCTTGTTCAGCTTTTAATGCAGCGATAGCTTCCGCTCGTTCAATTTTGACTAGCTGATTTAAATGGACTTGATCTTTAAAATCTTCTTCAAATTTAGAAAGCTTTTCTATTTGAAGGTGGCAATTTTTAAGCTTTTCAGCGAGATCAAGATTTTGGTTTTCAACCACAGCTTTGCCGTTCATGGCTTCGTATAAACTTCTAGTCAGTAGTTCGATTTTACGGAGACTATCAGCTTCATCAATATTTACAATATTGGTAAAGAAGGAGGGTGATACCTGAATGGCAGATGTTTAAGTGGAGGGAATGTTTGAACTTTCTTCCTCTTCTTCAATCTTGGCCATGAGACATTGATTTGCTTCATCATCTTCGGAATCAGATGATGAGGCTTCTTCATCAGAAGCAGCCCAATCATAGTCAGCCATTAGGCCTTTTCCCTTCTTCTTAAAGCATTTCAGCTTTGCATACTTCTCCTTCAGCTTTAAGTATTTGTCGTCTTTATTCCTTGGAACAAAGGATTTCTTTGTAAAGGCTGAAGGTCTCATGATTTTCTTTGACCTGCACTCCTTAGCGAAATGACCTGTCTTTTCGCAGTTAAAACAAGTAGCAGTAGCCTTATCAACAAAAGCTGATGACTTAGGCTTGTCAGCTATAGAAAGAGTTTTGTTCTTTCTAAACATTTTCTTCTTGGCGAATCTCCTGAACTTTTTAGTTAGGAGAGCCAAGGATTCATCATCTGAAGAATCAGAATCTGATGATCTTTCAGAGTTACTTTCTAACTCAGTGATAGTGACCACGGGTCGCTGAGTAGAAGGTTCCTCTGAGATTAAAGCAACAGGGGTGCTTTTGGAATCTTTTACAAGATTCTTCTTAAGATGGCTAGATTGCTCATGATTCAGCAATGTGCCATATAAGGTAGCAAGTGTCATTGATCTTAGATCTTTTGACAGCTTGAGACACATGGAATAATTGTCCCAGCTTTCAGGTAAACATTCTAAAAACTTTGTCAGAACTTCAAAGTTAGAATATTCCTTACCAACCGTTTTAAGATCTATAACTAAGCAATTAAAACGTTGATGTACTTCAGAGAGAGTTTCATTCTTACCAGAGATGAAACTTTCGTATTGTCTTACCAGGTTGATCTTTCTTGAATCCTGGACTTCAGACGTTCCTTCATACTGAACACATATTGTGTCCCACATGGCTTTTGAGGATTTCAGGTTCATGACGGAATGGTAGACTTCGTCAGGAAGGGCCATGGATAGTATGGATCTGGCTTTTGTATCTATAGCCACTTTCTTCTTGTCTTCATCGGTCCAATGATGGATTTCCTTTGGAATCAGCCTTTCTGGAATAGCAGCTCTAGATGCAGTGGCTGGAACGGCAGGATCAATCGTTACAAGGATGTGTGGACCGTTTTCAAGATAGTAAGGTATAGTAGGGTCTACACCTTCTAAGAAGAGTGTCATCCTATTTTTCCATAAGTTGAAGTTATCTCTGGAAAATCTAGGGGGTTTTGCAAGAGAACCATTGTCGATATAGTGAGTGTTTGTGTTTGAGTTGGCCATTTTCAGATAATAGCAAGGAAGAGAAATATCTTAGATTAGATCTTGTTTATGAGATTAAACAAATCTGCTCTGATACCACTTGTTGGTCCCGAAAGGCTTAAACAAGTTTGTAGAAGGGGGGGGTTGAATACAAACACACTATTTTACTTTTCTAAATTGTTTATTGATAAATCATTAACAATTTACAGCTTGTTGCGGAAACAAGATTAAGGATAAACCTAAATCTAAACAAGTTGGAACACTAAGGTTTTCTTGCACTAAGAAAGATAAGGAGATTACTAATAAAATCCTATCTTGAGAGATTTGAACTTGTCCAGAGTTAGCAAGTTACTTCAAATGAAGTGAGTTCATCTCTTTATATACTGCATGCATTTAATGCAATTCAGTATACACTTTACACGTGTCATCAGCGGATTGGTTGCATGTCATTGACCTTTGTTGACAACCTTAGTAGCCGCATGAATGAACAGTGTAGTATCAGAGTGGTTGTACGATTTCAGATTTTCGGAGGTTCTTTTCTGACATTTCGTACGGTGGCGTGCAAGGGAGGTTAAGACAAAAGTACTTTGTACGGAGGACTTCATGATCAGCTTTCGTTGATTCAGCGATTATCATTTACTATTCAGCAGATGATAAAGTTCAGCGATAGCTGAAGTCTTGTACTTGATACTTCACGTTGAGTGGACAAATCTGAGTCTTCGCTGATCCGCATCAGTTCATTAGGAGACTTGTCGCTGGTTCTTGAGCTTGATCTTCGACTTCAGCGTAGAACCTTTGTTGACGTGAATCTTGTCTTCAGGGATCATAAGTAAACAACTAACTTATCAGCGATCACCATAAGGACTGAACAGACTCAGCGATATGGTGAACAGTGTTCGCTGAATGTTTAATCTAAAAGTGCGAGAGTTCCTATCAGCAGTACTGTAAGATCTTAGTACTTATCAGCGATAGTGAAACTCTGATACATATTGTTTACTTACAATTTTCACTAAGTATTTAAGATAGGGTCATTATCAAATCACTGAGGGTTTGGATCAACAAAGTGTCACTTTTGCTGGTCACTTTAGCCGAGATTGTACCGAAAGTTGTTTTGGCCATAACTTCTTCGTTATAGCTCCGTTTTCGCTCCAGAAAGAACCGTTGGACTCGTATTCGAATTCCCCATCCAACAAGACCATAAAATCTAGGATTTAACCCAAAAATCCTATTTTTCATATTTTTCTTAAAAGATCGATTCCACACTGATTCGAAGTTGTACTTATCCGAAAATTACGGGTGTTACAATCCGGTATCTAATTCATCCGGAAACCATCAAACGAATCGTCCGGACACTATCAACAGAACTACCGGACACTATCTTATTTTGTCCGGAAACCTTCGTGTGTTCATCAAAATTCTACCCAGAAATCGATTTTACCCATGAACGATTCTATAACTTTGCAGATATGTTTAAGACCACTTTTAGAATACTATTCTAAACCCAGGTTTCCCAAAACATCCACAACTCCTCAAAACCCATTTCTAAACCCTTTAAGAAACTAATAAACATAAAAGGAAGGATTTGTATAGTGTTGTTACCTTTTTGTTTCCTGAATTGTTTCCAGTAATTCCAGCAGAAAATCATCAACTTTCTTCTTCTTGTTGTTAACTTTCCCTCTTTTTCTTTCTCTCTCTCTCTTGCCGAAAATCACACATACACACATACACTTGAGATATTTTGTGTACAAAAGAGAGGCACCTCCTCCTAATGAAAAAGAATAGGGCGGTAGTGGTGTTTGTTTAATCCAAACAAACCCCAAACTTTCATCGAATGGCAATTTTAACCCTTCAATCTCTAAATTAAAATTACAACTTACCCCTTAACTTCTAACTCCATAAAACTAAACCCACAACATACCCGGTTATTACAGGGCTCGACGTCGACTGGCACCGCAGCTCCGGGTAATTTGAATAGTAGCGACAGCATTTTTTTCATTTTGATCTTCGAGAAGCTTTAGGCACTGGGCGACCGGGTCGTCTTGATTGGATCCTCCATTTGTCGTAGGAATAGAACTTGTATCTTGTATCGTCATGCCCATCGTCGCCTGGAAGCCATTTCGGTGCGTCGAGTCAGCAGATTCTCCTTGCGGTGGAAAAGTGAACGACGGTTGAGGCATTGTCGGGATGCTTATCGTTGGGATCGGAACAAAGGGAGTCTGGAACAGGATAGTGTGAAACGTCCCCAATGACATGGGCATCGTTTAATTCTGAAACGGGATCAGGCGAAATGTTGTTGATGACATGGGCACCGTTTGATTCTAGAACAGCGGTGGTGGTCTAAGATGCCATGGTGGGAACTGATCCTGGGGAGGAACTCCGGAGAATGGTCTTGGGCCATTCCAGGGACCAAAGAAGTTTCCAGCGTTCTGATTCGGGCTACTCTGATTAAAAAAGTTTCCTTGATTCTGGTGTGGAACGCCTTGTAGACCATAGAAGCCTCATGGGTTCTGGTTTGGGCCGTCTTGCAGACCAAATAAGTTTCCAGTGTGGTGGTTCGGTCCATTCTGGTTCCTCAGGGATGCAATTTCTGTCGTCGCCTTTCGATTCTGCTCGTTTAAGGAATTAAGTTGGGCTCGTGCAGCATCCAATTATGCGCGTTACAGAGCGAGTTTGTGGAATTGGCGTCCTTGTCCCGACATTATCCTGAAAGGCACAGTAAAGTCAAGAAACTGTTAGTAGATCGTACGCTTTGTCGGAGATTTTCTCTAGATAGGGCCCCACGGTGGGCGCCAAACTGTTAATGCTAAAAATCAACCAAATGAAGATTTAAAGTCGGTGTGGAGCTTTAACAACAAAATAAATAATTCTCACAACAAATCGTACGACGGATAACAAAAATGGAAAAAGACAACAGAATTTGGTGACGCGAAAAACCCCGTCGAGGGTAAAAA
Source organism: Saussurea involucrata (assembly GCA_033807775.1). NCBI lineage: Eukaryota > Viridiplantae > Streptophyta > Magnoliopsida > Asterales > Asteraceae > Saussurea > Saussurea involucrata. The sequence continues at coordinate 80,554,058 of CM066321.1, forward strand.
CCGCGGTCGACGGTGCATTATGGTCGTCAAACAGGGACGACGTCCTTTAGTAACAAGTGTCGTGAGTACAATAGCTTACAATGACAGACGAAATAAAATTAATTATAACAATCTATCGTGCGTCGTGAGTGAAAATGCTTCGTCGTGGGCTTCTTCGAAGGAAAATATGAGTAATCGCTTGAGAGCTTCGAGAGTGCTTCTGGAATTTCTTGTGTGAAATCTTGTGTCGAAAACCGTGTCGCTGAGTGTGGCTTCGAGCTTGATTTATATAGGCTTCGATGTCTTTAATGTCTTCATAAATACAGATAATGGTCTTCGTCATTGAATGCACTTGATTGCGATCTTCGGTTATGACTGTTGTCCTTTAATGTGCTTGACATGCATTAAATAGTCACAAAGGAAACTCGTGTCGAGAGTTAATTAGTTATGGTCGAGAATAATCCTACGATGGTCGTGTATATTGACTGGGGTCTTGGTCGTAGTCGCGGATATCTTACAGCCAATGCATTAAGTGTCGACTATCGTTACAGTCGTACATAGATTGCAGGACCTTATCTCAATACCAGACTTGTCGTACGAAATGAGTCGTTTGATTTCTTGCGTCGGTCGCGAGGTGTGGTTTTTTACCCAAACAATTTCTAGATTAATATTGCTTAAAATATTATTTTTACAAAGCATCATAAATTCGTTCCACCATGAAACACATGCTATGATACACTTTTAATATATAGATTGACATCATTTTGGGTCACATTGTTGACCATTCAGAATAACACTTTGTGTAAATTAATATAAATCGGTTGAGCTTTCATGTCACCTCATGTTAATGTTTTCATCACCATTTTAAACTTTTAAGGTTAATACAAACTTTTTAGAAACCATCAATCTTATAATCAAAAGTTTATGTTGGATATAGTTTGAGATCTTATTCTTGTTTTAGATATATTAGGTAACAAGGAGTCCATAATGTATGAAAAACAAGCTAGCTTTGAAATCCTAATATAGATATAAGTTGGATAGTATTTGATTTGTAATTTTTTCAAAACATGGGAGTTTTTTAGTAAATAACAAGAAATCTACTACAAAAATAAAATTCATGTGGATTTAAAGAGTCACCAGGAGATGAATGATGGAGCATATATCAAGGTACTAATTTGAGATTTTGGTATGAGATAAAAAAAACTTTGAGAAACAATAAGCAAATAAGCAAATACTATCAAATGAACGACCAATTAACTTTTTACATGTTTTCTCTCCAATGACATTAATTAATACATGCTTGGACCTTAATATAATGATAAATTCTTTTTATGTCTTATTAGATACTAAAAAACTTGTGTATCTTTTATTTACTAATTTTTTTAATTACTACTATATACTGGAAAACTTTGGGTCCCTGTCTTTTAAGGTCTTAGGCGTGCGCCCGGCCCGCCCTCTACTAAAGACGACTCTATATAGAGACCATTAACTTGCATAATGAATTAATTATAATCATCTAGAGAACGAGTGGTCATTAGGGTCTGGTCGGTCCTTGTAGTGGTACTCGATGGAGTCGTATATAGAGACCGTCGAGCTTGAGTGCAACTCTATTATGTTAACATGTTGCCTACTCTTGTGTTTCGTCAGTAACAAACGGAAACGGTTCTCCCCTCTCATCTATGTGATGAACTTATATCTTGATTGTGTTGGAAATAAATACTTTAAATGAGTACCTTTGTCTTTGTCATAATATACTAAAAGAATTGACATTAAATGATTTCCTCCTCTAAACTTAAATAACCCATATATGTGATTAAATTGCTTGAAGTCACTAGTCGTTCTTTTTTCTTTGTCGATTTATATCAGATCGTAGTGATGGCCGGTTTAGAGACCCTTGAGTTGGAGCATGTGGTGCCGTTAGAATCTCATAGCGGCTATAGATTTTGGACGCCTTCCATTTTGTGGTGATAGAGACTTTTTGTGGTTTAGTAACATTCGACTATAATCTAATTCTTGTATGAATTAGATTAGAAAATCGTTAATCTTAAACTCATTACTTACCAATGTAACTAACTAGCGGTGTTCCCTTTTTATGGGTAAATCATATTTTGATATTTAAATACCAAGTTATGTTTTGAAGTTATGTGTGTTACAATAAGTTTTCATAAAAGCATCGCTTCCAACTTAAGATTATCATTAATACAAAAAAATGATCAAACCCCCATTGGGGTTTCTCCCAAAATCATACACATTAGTAATAGAGGTGTTGTAGAAAATGACAAACTATATTTATTAACGATTATGAGGATTGAGAAAAAACAAATTACAAATCAAAACTCACTACATGACACACACACTCATATACTTACATATAAAATCTCACTACAAGATCACTCACACTCATGACCTTCAAGAGGTTTGAAGGTTGAAAGTATAAACCCTAAAACTAAACAAGAACGAGAGAGTGAAAGAGAATCAGAGAGAAAAACTCTCTAAAAATAGAGCAAATTATTTGAAAACCTAAACATCTCATTGTATATATAACAATTAGAAATTGTTCTTCAGTCCTCAAAAGTCCCTTATTTGTACCGCTACCCTCAGTGACTTTAACCATTGCAGCGCCATCCAAGAGTTTCTCCCAATTGACACAATCAATCCTCGCATATAATACAAACATACAAATTATAAATAAATAAAATAACACATGTCAAGATTGGTACATATTATGTATACTTTTAACACCCGCCCTCAATCTTGACATCTAAAAAGATCCAACATATTTAATTTTAAACACAAATAATTGTGTTGTTGTACACCAAGTGACTTTGTAAAAGTATCAGTTGGGTTATCTAAAGAAGGTACTTTCACTGTCTTTAGTAATCCAGAAGTTACCTTGTTTCTAACTTGGTGTATATCAAATTCAATATGTTTGTTCTTTCATGGAAAATAGGGTTGTTAGCAATTTGTATAGCAGACTCGTTATCACATTGAAGTTCAACAGGAAGTAGATTATCCAATTTTAAATATGCTAAAATGTTAAGAACCCAAACAATCTCTCATAGGGCAGATGCCATTGCCCTATATTCTGATTCAGTAGAGGAGCATGAAACATCAGACTATTTCTTACTCCTCCAAGACACCATACAATTTCCCAAATATAAGCAATAATCAATAACTGAATGCCGAGTGAATAAACACTTACCCCAATCAGCATTAACGAAAGCAGCAAGTTTGAAAACAGCTGAAGAGGAAAAATTAACTCCTTTACCTGGAGAATGCTTTAAATACCTTATCACACGAACAACCAATTTAAGAAGAGATTGCCTTTGAGTTAAACAGTGAACATCAGAGGCCTGGTTGCTAAAAGACAAATTAATCCGCCTATTAACTTTTGATATTCAGTAAAATTCCCTAAAAAAGATCCTTTTGGATGGGGACAGGTGTCATTTATAAAACACAACTTCATAACACAGTGCAACAAATTGCAGTTGTTAGTGCCATTCAATTTTAGGCTCAAAATAGACGTGTCGCTGGTGCCATTGAGAGCCCTCAGCAGCACCAAAAAACACAAACACGAGAAAGCAGTCAAAGGCAACATGTCAGATTTAGCAGATAACTGCATATTTTACAACATTGAACACCTCTAACTATATGAGATCTTAACAATCAGAGAACCAACCCTAATACTCGTAACAGATTAGACAGCATGATACAAGATAAGACTAGCCACATAGATCATCAACAGAAACACATATGATTCATCAAGTCGATGTTAAAGGCATTATCGAAGTCTCGTCACACCAAAAATATGTAAGATACCAGATCCGAAATAAGAGCCAGAAACGAGTAGAAATCAGAAGGATTGCCCATCAACCGAAAACAAATCAAACGGAAGAAAGCAACACTCCAAAACAAAACTAAACGATATTAAGATGATGAAACCTTTGATCAGAACAAAACCAAAAATGTTTTAGTTTCCAGTACCAATATCATAGCACAGGATCAAGAAATTGATTGTGCTTGAAAAACTTATGGGAAGCATTGCAATAACATGAAGGAAGTTTGACAAGAATCGTCTATTTTACCATACGTTTCTTTTAATTCTTGCCATACTTCATAAGCAACTTTGAACTAAACCTTGACTAACAAGGAGATCTTCAGAAATAAATCCAAGGATCCAAGATAAGACTACAGAGTGTCACTAGGGTGCAGGTAAAGAAGATCTCAAAATCCAGTTTTGCAATCATGATAACAATCAATCAAACACACACAGGAAAAGCCTGAGTGACAAAGTGACAGGATTCCTTGCCACTCTATGGTGGTAGGTCAAGACAGTCACTTAAGCCCCCTCGAAAGAAACACTAAGAGAGAAGGAGAGCACACAGAGGATAAGAAGACTTACAGTGACCTTACCAGACGGGCGCAGCGGAAGCAAGAACCTTAGTGATATACCAAGGCCAAACCAACGAACTCGTAATACAAAGAAAAAACAAACAGGAACCAAACCTGAACAGATATAACAACTACGAGAAGGAAACAAAACTACCACTCAGAGTAACACCTCAAACACCAGGTTACAGTGTTACCGTGCCAGAGACAAACTAGGCACTTCCCACAAGGATTCTGTAATATAGGAAGAAGTGTATTTTAGACCGGATCTTATAGATCTGTTCCAAAGGTACACTTAAGTCTACAATCCATAAACCAAAAGGAAGAGAAGGAGAATATTAATAAACAGATATGAGGCAAACAGAAAGGAACCTGTCACAGATAACTATATTAATAAAAACAAGTCAATTTAGCCGAAAGCAGGAAAGTCTGTGATCAAAGTGATGAGATCCACTAGATCTAACAGATCTGAAAAACACCTAGATCTGCGTTGACCACATAGAAACAGTGTTATCCCATGATATCCATGATTTATGAAAAAAGGTTAAGAGAAGAGACTAGATCTTAACAAATCTGGTACATAAGGTAAACGAAAAATACATGTAGTGTACAAATAATATAGAAGATTACTATATGCAGAAGAATCTAGAGGACGAAGCAACATGATCTAAAAAGATCGAATCACTTGCACATATCAGATCTTACGCATATCTAAGCAGAATACATGTAGCAATGTTTATCAAACTAATCATATGAACAAACTAAGCCTAACATATTACAACATGCATTAAACAGAGTCAAAGTAAGAATCAGTAAAATGATCTTAATCTACATCTGAACAGAATTAAGAGACTAGATAGAGTCACAATCTGACACTGAGATGGAGGACATCATCCAAATAAATCATCACAGGTGCAGGTCTGATCAGATCTAGTCAAACGTGGCCTCAACTAAGTCTCACAGGCACACAACGCAAGTATCAACAGAACAAAGAAGGAATACAAGGCCTCAACGAAGTCTCATAGGCAGTAAAGGATATACACAAAAGAAATAACAGTTTGTTATGAACTAATGAAAAATAACAAGATCTGCCAAGAGCCTTCAGAGTGATCGAAGTCTAACAAGATAGCAAAGCGAAGCTAAGTAACAAATCTCAGAAATTATCGAGGTCTGAACTACACCTCAGAATCGATGTGATCTAACCTGTTAACTACGAGATTACAGATAAAATTGTTGAGATCTAAAGCTAGGACAAAAAGAAACACAATCTTAACAGTCAGACTTAGAATCGTTGAGATCTAACTAGATAACAACGAAACTAGGTGCTGAAAGAACAAACTCAGAGATCGTTGAAATCTGAACAGAGAACAACGAGACTAAGAAGTTTGGTACAAGTGAACGAAGAAATGTAGAAAAAACATATCTGTTTAAGACAAAGAATTCAGAAAACGTTGAGATCTAAACAGAAAACAACGAGTCTAAGCAGTCCAGTAACAGATCTGTATTTAGAAATCTCAGAAGTCGTTGAGATCTAAAAAGAAAACAACAAATCTCAGAAGTTCCGTACACCTAGGCGAAGAAACTTAGAAATACCAGATCTGTTTAAGACGAATGTTTCAGAAAAATAGTTGATAACAAAGTTTGAAAAAGTTTTGTACAAAAACTCAGAGATCGTTGAGATCTAAACAGAAATCAACGAAACGAGGAAGATAGGCCCAAAAAACTCAGAAGTTGTTGGATTTCTGAAAGAAGATATGAACCTGACGAAGAGATGAACCTGGACGAGAACTAAAAAGTTCAGATCTCAGGTGAATGAGAGATCGAAACACACCGATCTAAGTGATGAAGAGATGAACCTGGACAAGAACTAAGACGTTCAGATCTCAGGTGAAGATGAACCTGGACAAGAACCAAAAAGTTCAGATCTCAGGTGAATGAGAGATCGAAACACACCGATCTAAGTGACGAAGAGATGAACCTGGACAAGAACTAAAAAGTTCAGATCTCAGGTGAACGAGAGATGGACCAGGTCTAGAGAGACAAGATCCACAAATCGATAAAACCAAACGAGAAACCATACACGAAACTTGTTCAGATCTATAATGAAGAAGAGAACAAGTGATGGGAATAGATGCAAGTATGTAATAGAAACGAACAACTCAGATACAGGCCTAAAAAGGAGAGATCTGAGAAATTGCAAACGAAGAAAAAAAATGAGAGAAAAGAACTCGAAGAATAAACAATCTGAACTATAGCAGATTCATACCAGAAACATCGAGATCTTTGAAGAACTCACCAGATTGTTGTGATGATGAAATGAACGTCTAGAGAGACAAGTTCAAGGAGGACTCTGGTTAAAAACAAATAACCTGTGAACAGATAAAAGAAAATATGACCAGATCTATGATAGAGATCAGATCACAGATTCATGACTAGATCAGATATATGTGTAGGCATTATAAGATGTTATAAACATTGAACATTTTCTCTTCGATTCATAAGACTTGCTTAGGTCTTCCTCGAGTCACAGAAGTGTGGACAGAGTGAGATCTAACTTGATCAGAACCACAGCCGTATATGCAGTAGCTTCAACCATAAAAGAAAGAAGATATGCAAGGCAACGAAAGGTGATCATGAGAGATCTGAATTTGAAACTTCTTTTACACAAATAAAAGTGCAAGAGTGTGAAGATCTGAACCAGATCTTAAAAGGATGAGGTTCAGATGTTAGAGATGATGAACAGAACAAAATCTAGAATACAAGACCTAAAATACAGATTTTATCGCGTGAAACGAGCAACGATTTAAACCTGTACAGGATCTGAATATGATCGAGTCCAGATTCAAGTGCAGGGTCACACGATAAGAACAAGAACAAAGTGATCTGAAACCGATCTACAAGGATAAGATTCAGATCTTTCAGAAAAATCAGTACAATATCTTATAACAAGAAATAAAACAGATATGAGTAGATATCAGGTGACACGAGCAATAAGTAGATTCTGTACAAGGTCTAAAAGAATCGAGTTCATATCCAAATGCAGTGTCACAAGATATGAACAAGATCGTAAGGATCTAAACTTGATCTACAAAGATAAGGTCCAGATTTTACGAACAACTCAGTACAAGATCTATAGCAAAAAATGAAAACAGAAACGAAAGCGAAGAACAACAAGAGAGAGATTGATCTTTAACAATCTGATACTAACTATCTGAACCACCTCGTTTTGAACGAGACGACGATTTGTTAACTCGAGAGGTTTTGACAACCAGAAGACAAAATGAAGAACTCGATGGATCTTTAACAGAAATTAACAAAGCGTCGTTGAAAACATATTTGAGTGCAATATTCTCAGTTGAAAACAGAAATTAACAAAAACAACTTCGAAAGCAATATTCTCAGTGTTTTGAAAACCGAGTTTATCTCATAGAACAGATTAGGGTTTATAAAAAATGCATGAATCGACTTGAGTCATCAGATTAGGTTAAAGAACCAAAATCCTCGTGAGTTTGAGTTTTGAGAAATCGTAGAATACACTCCTCATATGTGAGAATACAAACAGACCTGAAGTATCATGAAGAAAATAAAGCAACGAACCTCTGATAAAGAAAAAATAATCCTCAGAGGTGAACAGAAACGTAAATCATACCAGAATCAGGCGTCGGTGTTGATGACGATCTTACCATAACGCTCTGATACCATGTAGAAAATGATAAACTATATTTATTAACGATTCTGAGGATTGAGAAAAAACAAATTACAAATCAAAACTCACTACATGACACACACACTCATATACTTACATATAAAATCTCACTACAAGATCACTCACACTCATGACCTTTAAGAGGTTTGAAAGTTGAAAGTATAAACCCTAAAACTAAACAAGAACGAGAGAGTAAAAGAGAATCAGAGAGAAAAACCCTCTAAAAAATAAAGCAAATTATTTGAAAACCTAAACATCTCATTGTATATATAACAATTAGAAATTGTTCTTCAGTCCTCAAAAGTCCCTTATTTGTACCGCTACCCTCAGTGACTTTAACCATTGCAGCGCCATCCAAGAGTTTCTCTCAATTGACACAATCAATCCTCGCATATAATACAAACATACAAATTATAAATAAATAAAATAACACATGTCAAGATTGGTACATATTATGTATACTTTTAACAGGTGTAGATTCATATTATAACTTCGTAGCAAAAATAATAATACATCGTTTAGGTATTGCTGATTTGAGATCGGTTATCAATAACTTACTGTTACAAGTCAACATAGTTTGAAAAGTGGGGTCGACCTTCTAGTGCCTTGTAGGGAGAGAGAGGTTCTCTAAGCATATAGAGAAGTTTAATGGCATACAATGGTTTTCAATGTTAACTTTTATCTCATTTGTGATTATTTATTGTTTGCTCTTCTTAATTCCATTTGATTTTGACTTGTATCAACTCAATAACCTGCAAGTCAACAACAGTTCGTTCTTAACAGATATGATCTGGTGCTCATAATCTTCAGTAAAAAGATTCGAACGTTCGCTTTTCTTTTCTCTTTTCTTGGCAAAATCGAGTGGTGTTCATATTTCTCTCTATATATACTCCTAAAACAAAGGCCGAAAAGGCTCTCACGTACGGAACGGTACGGTACGGTACCAACCCTTTTGTATACTCATGGGCGACCCAACTTTTAAACTCATTTGGGCTCGTGGGCCTAGACCAACTTTCCAAACAAATAATCTTCCAATTTAACCAACTATTTACCTAATTTTCTTAAAAAATCAAATATGAAAAAACTCATATCTTCACCAGCTTCTTTGAAATGGAGATTTTAGGGAGTTTTTTACTCCAACAAATTTCCAAAATCTTCTCGAAAGTAATTTGAAGATTTATCCAAAAATGCTTATCTATGAGAGAATTGATTTTTTATTCACTCTAGTACTCTACCATTGAAATTGTTTTAAATTAAATGTTTAGAAATGAGAAATAATATTTTAATAATATAATCAATTGTTTAATCACTGAAATAAAGAATCTAGACGATTTTGACTTTTTACTTCTTCATTTTAAAGAATCTGTTGGATTTAGAGATGCTCTTAGTCAAATACCGTGACGTTAAAAAAGCAAATTTACATTACAAGCTATTATTTTGGATATTTAATCATTTTTAAAAAAATATATTTAAAATTGTATTAATTCGAATTAGAAAGAAAAACAAAAGAAAAGAAAAGAAACAAGTAAAATGTAGTTTGATGTTTTGAGATATGATTTTGGGGGTTTTCCTTTCCCTTTCTACCATCGATTCCCAGATTAGCTTTTGGAAGATGATTTGGTGCTGATTGGGTTATTCTTCTCTCTGAAAGAAGACCAATTTCTTCCAACAACATTCATATTCATCCACACAAAATCATTACATCTTTGTTTTCTGTCATGGGTTTGTTTCATAATCCATTCGTAAATGCGATTGAGGCTCTTTGATTCTTTGTGGACTTTTCACAAACAGGTGGTGTGCGTGAAAATTACAACTTATCTGGGACATGGGTTGTGTTTATTGCAAATGTTGTCTCACATTCCCATCATCTTCTTCATCTGATGGTAAAAGATTCAAGCCCAAAAGGGGGAAAAATACAGGTGCAGATGAGTTATTAGAAGTTGTTCATATTCCTTCACACGATTTCAAGCTCGAGTATTCCGTGCTCACACGTCGCGGCTATTATCCAGACATGCCGAATAAAGAAAATCAAGATTGTTTCTGCATCAAAACCAGTATTCAAGGCAACCCAAATGCCCATTTCTTTGGTGTTTTCGATGGCCATGGTCTTGCAGGCAAGAAATGTTCAAATTTCGTCAAGAACCGCCTTCTCGAGCTTCTCTGCAGTGATGATTCGTTGTTGGAAGATCCCGTTAAAGCTTATAGCTCAGCCTTCTGCACAACCAATAACGAACTCCATGATAATCCCGAGATCGATGATTCCATGAGTGGTACAACTGCTATCACCGTTCTTGTCATCGGTGATAAGCTTTTCGTGGCAAACGTGGGCGATTCACGAGCCGTGATTTCCGTTAGGGAAGGCGATCATAATCATAATCGGATTGCGGCTCATGATTTGTCTTATGATCAAACACCGTTTAGAAATGATGAATTGGAAAGAGTTAAGGTTTGTGGGGCCCGGGTTTTGAGCGTTGATCAGGTTGAAGGGGTAAAAGATCCGAGTATTCAATCGTGGGGTGATGAAGAGAGTGCGGGTAGTGATCCACCACGGTTATGGATGCCGAATGAAATGTATCCGGGGACCGCATTTACACGTAGCATAGGTGATAGTTTGGCGGAGAAGATCGGCGTTGTGGCTGTTCCTGAAGTCTCAATGGTTCAGCTCACGGCTAATCATCCGTTTTTTCTACTTGCAAGTGATGGCGTGTTCGAGTTCCTATCTAGCCAAGCCGTTGTTGATATGGTACGTTATTACGTGGACTGAATGATCTTAAATAAGGCCATTGAGCTAAATAGACCGTTAATATAATAAGCCGTTTGTTGCGTAGGTCGACAGATATATCGATCCTCGAAGTGCGTGTTGTGCGGTTAGTGCTGAATCATACAAGTTATGGTTAGAGCATGAGAATCGAACAGATGATATAACAATCATCGTTGTACACATTAACGGCTTATCCAATGTAAGTGTCGTTGATCCCGTTTGAAGTTAGTTAGTTAAGTTAGGTGGCTGTATGACTAACGAACGATCCAATTGCAATAGTCAGGTGTTACTGATATTGGGGAAGCCGGTGGAAGTAGTATCCGACCAAGATTATTAAAATCAGACGTAACTCCAGAGGGTGGCGTTATACCTGTTTCGGAGAAACCTGATACTCCTCCGGTGTCGGAGATGTTCCAATCGGTTGTTTCAGACATTGCTCAAGATCCAAAGGGTGGCGCTGTACATATTTTGCAGAAATCAGACATTTCCGATATGTTCCAATCGGTTGTTTCAGACATTACTCAAGATCCCGAGGGTGGCGTTGTACCTTTTGTGCAGAAATCAAATGTTAATCCAGAGATGCACCAATCAAATGGAAATAATTTCTTGGAACCTCGGCAGGTTGCATCAAGCAATGATCAGAACCCGACCATCGTACAAGCCAGAGAATAGCGTGTGTGCGTGCCTTGGTGGATATTTATACTAACGGGAAAAGACCACGGATTTGGTTACATTATGTGGTACGCCTGGCAGCAAGCGATTGATTGAGGTTATTGCTCGAGTTGGTTGCTATAGGTGAAAGAAAAAAAGGAGCTTAACGACATGCTTGTATAATGTTGTTCGAATGAGATGTTTTCTCTATTGTGAACCAGCCGATGGCGTGAAGAATACATTCCGTTCCTAATATAAACAAACAACGCTTTTTTTTATTTCCGAGCATAAACTCTTTTAAGACGAGTATAAGAGAGAATTATCATGATAACATTCATAGTATCTATAAAATAAATGAGTTATCTCTCTATAATCCACTCATATGCAAACAAGTTATGGGAACCTTCGTTATTTCAGAGTTGTTTTGGAGAGTAATCTAATGGGGTCCCACATTTCTCACGGATGAAATCGAAAACGATTGATGTCCATGTTGAAAAGAAAATGCATCAACGGGAATGAAGTAAACAAACGATCGAACCTCATATCAATACACAAAAGAAAGGAAATTGTGCATTTTGCTTGTGACGGTTTTACTCACCTTGTACTAAAAACATTTGCATTTGCAGGATGGATCACAAGTTGTCAGTTTTGCCACATCATCACATCTCAGTTGTTGGCTATCAGTTTTTTGGTGTAGCAGCCACAGGGACTTTTCCTAATGTATTCCACAAAATGTAATCCCCAGAATGGACCTGTAATAAAACAAAGAGATTCACTATTTGCTCCAAGAAGGGACCCCACACATAACTATAATAATGTTTCGAAAGGGCTCTTAAATTGGGCTGGCAGAGGTATTAGTCGTAAAAGTAAAAAAAATGGGAGTGAGGTGGCATATTATATCCTTCATGATATAGAGCCATAAAAGAAGATTTTAGATTGGGTAAAAGAAATCACCTGGGTTGAAAACTCCACAGGTACCTTGGCAGATGGAAAGATGTTTACCTGCATATCAAACGGTCATAAGAATGTTCACAAACTCCAGTATGTCTCAAGAATAAGATGCAATATAAACTGAGAAAATCATTCATTGAAATTTGTATACACTAATGCAGACTATATAATACAATAAAAGTTTATGCTTTTCATTCAGAGCTTCATATTCTCACAGTTGCAGTAATAACATGTTAAACTTATACAAAATCAGGAGTAGACTCACAGATTTAGAATCTATTGTCATTCCCGATAGAGATGTCCCAACCATCTTGAAAGATACCTGTGACAATTCGGTACACTTAGTTCTCTGTGGGATAACATTCTTCAATATGTTAGATAACTGGTGTAACAAAAGAAAATAATTCTTAACATGGGAAAAATCGAAACAGAAGATAAATAACCAACCTTTGCATAGTTGTACGCCTGCCAGCAAAATGGCTCTTCTAAATCAACTGCTGGAAGATGCTTATTCATTTTCTCCATCAAATATTCCTCCACATTAACCATATTATTCGCCGACTCTATTTCCGTATCACTGTCTTCATCAGCCATAATCCCTTGGTGGGACCCAGATGTGGCTGGCCTTTGACTTTTCCATGGAGCAAACTTCACAGTTCCAGGGAAAGTTGCTTCAATACTCTTCGCACCAACCCCACGACCACTCATTATAATTTTCCATTCAACAGAGTGGTCGTTATGGGAAACAGTTCCAATAGAAGGTGTCCCCTCAACTGACAATACCTTTCTTCGGGGGAATGGCATAGTTACCGTGCAAAATTCCATTGTTAACGGGGACTTATAACCCTCCATCAAAGATAATTTGAACAAGAAGGCGCCTTCGTTTTCCGAGACCATGGAAAGCTGGTAAAATCCCTTAATTGGAATTCCTAAGGAACAATATGCTTGATAACGTAATAATACAAAATTACCAAGTGGTGGTGAAAACATCACAGACTGTTTATCTCCACCTTGTTGTTCAGGAACTTGAGCACAAGGATGAAATGATAATATTTCAACTCGTTTACTGTTTAATCCAGTCAGTGGAAACAGGACATCAGGCAGTCCTTCTAATTCTGCACGACAGTTTACTTGCCCAGATATTGATAAGCTGTCGGGGATCTCATCTCGATCGTACATTGTTGCATTGACAATCTCGTGGATCGTGAATAGTAGCCTCTGTTTTCCTTTGAAGAAATACGGTTTCCAAGCTGGTTGCTTGCTGTCTATAGGAGGCACATCAGCTGATGAGAAGCCACTGGTCCTAATAGCAGAAATATTGGGGTAGCTGATGTCCAAGGGTGTACCTATATACAAGTCAAGAGCATGAAATTAAAAAGTTGTAACTAAAAAACTAAAATTATAGCTAAATGTAAGAAGATTGAAAAATGTTATAGGAGCCATGTATTAAGCAGTTTAAGAAATGCCATGTATTGCTATTTATCCGCAAGAAGATTTAGGCAGAGAGCATGAAAAAAATGAGAAGATCAGGAGTGGAAAGGTATTATGGTTTCAAAAAAAAATATATACTTTTTGAGTAACAGACCCATTTTTTTCTAAATTTGTAAACTATATTTCATCCTTGAGAGTTGAAGTTGTTTTCTAGTCCAAAGAATAATGTGTCTTGTTATTCTATCATTAGAGGGGCAAATAGTAGGAAGCATACAAAGACACACAAAATATACATATTTGAGATTATAAATAAATAAATTCAAAAAATAGAAAGTAAAAGTTACGAACCGAATGGCATTGCAGTACTGATGAAACTTCGAAGTGCATCTTTTTCGGGGTTCCTGGGACCAATTTTTGGAGAGTCTAATGAGCCAGAACTACCGCCAACGGTGCTGGAATTAGTGGAGGCCGCAACTGGTGCTGCCACAGGTTTTGGTCTGGCAGAAATGCCGATACTTCCAGTTAAGGAATCCAATAACCCTCCAACAGAAGGTGATGCGTTTACAACTACTTCAGGTTCTGGGATATCTGACATAACTATGTCACCTAAAACATGGGCCACCATGAATGCCCTGTAAAGAAAAATCAAACTTCCATAACGTCAATGATAGAAAAGAACATTACTAGGTGACATATACTTAAGTTACAGAAAGAAGTATAATTTTCATGTCCACACAGGATGCAATGAAGCAACAGTTAGTGCAGTGAGGTAAAGACCATTTAATTTTATCAAGATAGAGGGAGGTTCAGGGAAAACCTCAAAAAATGGAAAACTGAGGAACACCCTGGTAGCCCTTCATCTAGACGGTATGCATTTGCGCTACAAGTAAATTAAGTTGTTTTTTGGTTTCTATGCACATGTGCATATGCATGAGTGCATGTTACAAATTACTTGTAAGAACAAGTGCGTATCGTCCGGATGAAGGGCTTCCAGGGTGTTTCTCAGTTTTCCATTTTTTTGAGGTTTTCCCCAGAACCTAACCCTATCAAGATAATAGTAGTAATTCTTTTAGAGGTCGTGATCCAGCGACCATAAATGAAATAGTTAGTGGGCAAAGCAACACCAAATACACTTTTGGCTAGAAGGTCGTCTACAAATTAAATTTGCAGGCAACTTACCATACCCTGTGATGCATGGAAGTTGAAGCAAGAGGGAAGACAAACTGCCATCAACTCCAACGGCATTGCCACAATCAGGCCTCTTGCATATTATGCTGTATGCTTTCAAATGATGAGGTTCAACCAAGGGCAGTACAAGGATGTAGAATTGGCCCTTGGCGTGCAAAACGAATGGCCAAAATGTATGATCTTCCCCATCTTCCTCTTTCTTGACATGGAGACTTATAATATGACGCATGATTGGATCATCAACCCATGAATCTGATCCTTGAATTGACTGTTTGACCCGTATTCCATACCCATGTGCAGACCCTTCCCTGCATTATATAGCTAAATCGGTTACAGTGACAAAATTGACAGCTTATACATATGTCAACAAAATCAAAAGTTTATATCTAGTAGTATAAAGTCAACAGGTTTCATATCAATTGTTTGCTCCGCTTAATCTTTATGTTCTTTTCATGACTCATTTTTGTGGCCCTGGAACTCTTTTAGAGTGCAGTATGTGGACTCACTTAAGGGGATCTTTAAGGTTATATGAGTGTGAGGCAATCAAACAACCACAATAAATGAGCGAGTTGGTTAAGACCAGTTAACTTTAAGTATATACGTGTCCACTCAAAGCTACAGACTTAATTCAAACCATGATCTGGGCTTATTACAAACTTAACACCAAATATCTTATTATTTCTCTAATAACTATTACCAAATTAAACAGGTAGTTTTTTTCTCAAAGAAGGGGGAACAAAATAACTTTAAGAGAAGCACAGAACACAAGCGTAAGAATACCAAGCTAGATAATAAAGTACTATCATCATGAACCCTGAATAAGTGAAATATGTAATCAAATTCATATCAATTTTTGCCTAAAACAAATAATAAATCACATGCTATGAAAACCTCTTTTTTCGGTCCACAAACGCAGCAGCTAGCTCCGAATCCGTTGGAAGAGACGATAACAACACACTAGAATCTCGATTATCAGTAGACCTCTGATTTGCTTTTTTACAAGCAACACTCCAACGTCGCTCAACCACCGAAAACCTCCTGATCAGTTCCAATAAAATAAAATGAAAATTATGATCATGAAGTTCATAATCAAACTAGAAATTCAACAAAGAGTTGGGTAAAATGAACAAATTGGATCTGTTAAGAGTAAAAGAAACATGAAACCCTAGTAATTTATCAATGGAGTGATGGAAAATTACCGAGAGAAGACGACGGTATCTTGATTGTTGAGGATCCATAGACCTCGGATGCTGCAACTACTGGGCATTACTGATTTTTGGTGTTCTTTGAAATAATATTCTGGAAAGGTTTTGCAGCCAAATATGGGTAGGGATCGTTTCTGCAGGTTTCATTTGGAATGTTGAGTTGATGTCAAAAAGTACCCCTACACTATTATCGTTCTACATTTTAGTCCTTTAAGAAATGGATAGGAGTAGACTAAATAAGACAGAATTAGACATGACATGACATGACAAGTTGTTTGTTTGGTTCTTGGCACGTTAGGTCTAAACATGACTGCGTTGGAGAACATGTTGGAAATTTTTAGTAAAAATATGGTTTTTACTAAATTTTGGACACATTTAAATATATATATATATATATATATATGTGGTATATATAATTAACTCTTAGTGGGTTTATGTTCTCCTATATGAGAGCTTCGAAACGATATATAATGCGTCCAAAACGGAGTATGTGTGAATGAGATATCGATGCTCAAAGTTGAATAATTGAATGAAATTAGCAAAAACCAAGTTGGGTGTGGGAAGGTGTCCCACATAGAAAGAGAGAGTAAACTTTCTTTTGTTTATAATCAAAAAAGTGTAAGGAGTAGACAAGCTCCTTGATTGGTTTTACTCTAACTCCTACCCGCGGGCAGGGGGGTGCCGATTTACGATTTCGTAAGCTAAAATCGTCGAACTTGTGTGCGAGCGCGACCTGCGGACACGAATGCAGCTCCAAAATCTCGTGCTCACGCAGCTCGGTTTTGCTAAAAATTCGTTTGACCAGTTTGTATTTTTTTGAAACTGTATTTCGTAATTAAGATTTTCGGTTTCATAATCGATTTATTAATTCCGAATTTATAAATGTCGGTTACAGTATTAATTTACTAATTATGAATTTCGGTTTCAGTAATCGATTTATTAATTACGAATTAATTCCTGTCGGTTTCAAATTCCAATATAAATAAGAGGTCTCGGTTTCATCCAAGACACACCGAACTGAACACGAATTTCAGAACTCAACTCTCTCTCGGTATTCTCTCCATACGAAACTCGAACAGTAGCATACGGTTTTTTCCGGCGAACTTTTCAGGCAAGTGTCATCTCCGGCAGTTCCAAACGAACTGCTTACGCTGTTGTACCCTGGGAACAGACGGCAAATCTGTTTAAGGGAATCGTGTCCAACACGAGCCTCAGCGGTTCTCGTTTATAGGAATTCGTTTCCTTTAATTTTCTGCTTCTTCTCTTTTTGTTTCGTTTTTCGTGATTCAAAATATAATCTTGTGTACGATTATAATATGTTAAAAATACCAACAGAACATGCCTTTACATAGGGGTGTACAGAAATCCGCCAACCCGCGAAACCCGACCAACCCAACCCGCTTTCAACCCAATTAAACCCAACCCGTCGGACCGTCAAACCGCCAAACCGCTAATTATAAGGGTTGAAATTGGGTTAGGAAAACGCAACCCAACCCAACCCGCCAACCTGCCGCTAATATTATAATTTTAATAAAATTATATTTATATATATATAAGATATATATATTGTAACGTCCCAAAAATTACAAGGATTTTAAAAATTTTAAAGTAACATTTCATTAATAAAACTCATTTAATAATTCAATCATTTCATTTGCAAACTCATAATTAATATTCTCACGAACAATAAACAGCGGAATAAATGTCTAAAATTAAAATCATAAAAGTAATCAACTCTTCCCACGCGCCAGTGTGTACTCGTCACGCCTTGGAGCCACTCGTACCTGAAACCACAATTTATTGGGAAAGGGTAAGCACGAAGCTTAGTGAATTCAGACACCATAAATAACACAGTTATTCCCACACCACCTCTAAGCAGATAATTGCACATAAACAGCATACAAGTCTACGAACAAATCATAAACATGCATACCTACACCATCTCACCCAAAGGCATAAGCTGGTCCACCCGACCACACGATAACCGTGCAAGCATTACCCGGCTCCCACGGGTTCCTACGCCACCCGCGTATATAACCCTCGGTCCCACTGAGTTACTACGCCACCCGCGTATATAAACCTCGGCCCCACCGAGTTACTACGCCACCCGCGTATATAAACCTCGGCCCCACCGAACTCCTACGCCACCCGCGTAGTCATATCAATAAAGGTCCGACTAGACACCCCACTATTTAGTCCCGCATCACAAACAATTGAAACTACCACACACGTACAAATCGTAATGTAAAAATAACCAACATTAGTTATAGTGAGAGAACTCACCTTGTAAGCGCGCCTAGCTCACAAACAATAATTCAAGCTTCACAAATCCAAGATCACTTCCCAACACCTAAACAATCGTTAAAATGTATTAACACGATACACGGACCCTAAAACACGACGCACCCTTAAATCGTCACTAAAACGACTTTTCGGTCTAACCAAACAGGTCTGTTCGGGACCTGTTCCGACCTCCATAAACCCAGAAAATCCTCAATTAAATTACATAACCAGAAAGTGCTCTGAGTTAGGGTTCCAAGGACATATTATACACATCCTAACGATTTCTCTACAATTTAATACAGATTTTACAAAATTGGCTAACTGCACAGCGAAAAACAGCACCTTTCGTTATAAAACAGCAGTTTGACACTAGCTACGGTCCGAACTGGTTTTTCCGCAAAACATAAGAAACTTACTAGACTCAGAGTGGGAACTTTTGGCACTGGTTTCATCCCAATACGACATTCCTAGCAGAAGTTATGGCTTTCCCAAAACAGTGGCAGAAACTGTGACTTTTAAAAACGGAACGCGATCTGCCACATCCGGACCTGCTGTATAAACAGCCAATTTACGCCTAGCTAGAGGCCGAACCGGACTTCCACTAAAACACGAAAAGTGTGCCCGGCACAGAATGTGAACCGTGGGCACCGGATTCGCCTCAATCCGAGCTACGACGGAAACGTTACGGGCGAAATACGAACTGGACAGAAGCGATATTGATCACATAAAATGATAACTTGGCTTAACCTTCCATTAAGCCAAGACTTAATCCAAACAGACCTGCAATTCCTCACTTGGCTTGGGGGATTTCGACTAAAGAACACACCACACCACCCATGGCCACCCCAATCAGTGGCGGTCAGCGGCGGCAGCCGCCGCCGGCGGTGGCGGTTTGACTGCACCTCGACGAAACCAACGAAAAGAAACCATAATGAAAGGGGGAAGAACCTTACCTCGATGACGACTCGCGGCAACCACGACCAAACTCCTCCCTCTCTCTTCGCCGCTCTCTCTCTCTCTTCACCGTTCTCCCTCTCTTCGCCGCTCTCTCTCTCTCTCTTCGCTGCCCTCTCTCTCTTCGCCGCTCTCTTTCTCGCTCTCGCCGGCAGGGAAGAACAGCCACCGCCGGCGGCTGCTGGTTTTTGGGTTGGTCGACGGCGGGGATCGCACGAAGGAGGAAGGGTATGGGATGCTAGGGTTCTTTGTTTGTTTTGCATGGGAAGAAAGAAAGACGAGTAGAGGAGGGGCGGGGGTTTGGGTTCTTAAACCTACTCCCACGCAACTCTCATCCAAAAATTGTCACCTTTAGCCCTTCAAGTTTTAAAGTCTTGCCAAAAGGAGTTAAGGTCTATTCCATAGCTTTTATTACAAAAATTATAACATTTATGGTCATTGCTGACAATCCCGTCAATGAAATTCGCTAAGAGAAAATATTAAAACAACTAAATGATTCAATAAAAACTCATACCGAGACACGGGCTTTACATATATGTATAATACATGCAGGCCCAAAATATACAAACTAGTATATTGTAGTATTGTAGTATAGTTAGTCTAAGAAAAGCCCAAAAACCAAACCAAACTAATACATGCAGGCCCAAATTATGTAGTTTTGGACTCCCAACTCCCCACCCCAGTGCAATTTTGTGTCGGGGACTAGGGCTACGCTGCTCCTTTCACTCAGACTCTCAGTCACTTTCCTTTCCTAGTCTCCTCCAGTCTCGATTCTCGACGACTCCATACTCCGCCGCCGCTGCCGTTTAGTTGGATTAGTTTACAGACCTGCATCATAACCGACATCAGCTGAAGCCATCGGAGGCCAGTTCTACTTCAGACTTCAGACTTCCCATCGGACTCTCTACTTCTACTTCAGACTCTCAACTTCTACTTCAGACTTCCCATCGGAGGTCAGTTCTTAATGATTATTTTTTGTTCAGCAATCAGCACTTAGTTTTGTTTTGAATTATTGAGTTTTGCTTAATTGTATTTGGCTTATCTTGCATCCGAGTACAAATGTTGAAGAGCTGCTTTTGCTGTAGGCTCTCATTTGACTGTGATTCTGAACTTTGAGCTCCTCATATGTGTTGGTTTCAGTATATTCAGAGGTTATTTGGATTAGTTTCACGCCGCCGACGCCGCTGCTCCTTTGTTGCTGCTGCTTGAAATTTCAAGTTTAGGTAACCTTCTTATTAAAAATTTTACCAATAGTTTTTAACTTCAAGCTGTAAATTCATCATTTTGTTATTAAAAACCCATAATTTATTGCCTTTGGTGTTAACTAAAAACTAATCTTTATTCTGAATTACATTTGTTAGTTGAGTATTTCACAAGTAAACTGTTAAAATATATCCATATTTTGGGATCATTTTGTATAGGAGCAATGGAAGATAGTCCTAAATCTCCAAAAATTGAAGACAATGATGAACCAAATGCTCCAAACACGTCTAAGAAAAGGGGTGGTAGAACTTCAAATGTTTGGGATCATTTTACAAAAAAGGACTCTAGATGTGTGTGTAATCATTGTGGTAGCATCCGAATCCGCCTTTAGTACTAGCGGTCGTATTTTAGACTCATTTAGAAGCTCTTTGAGTCCAAAAATGGTGGAGGCCCTTGTATGCACACAAAGTTGGTTGAAAGGGAATAATGAGGGCATTCAAATAGGTGAATTTTTGGATGAAATTGCATCTTATGACTTTCTTGAAGAAGGTAAATTTAACAATGCTTCTTTTCATTCTTATATATATTCTTAATAAATTGTTTAATTTTTATTTTTGAATTGTAGACAAACTCAAGGAGAATGCAACAATGGATTCGGAGACGGTTGTACTTGATTGAAGAATGATATTCGATGCTACAATTTACTCTTTTGATGTTTAAGATTCAAGGATTTAATATATTTGGATGATTGTAATAACTAATAACTTTGTTGGGAATATTTTTTGTTTTATTTGTCGTATTTTAATCGTGAATTATATATATATTACCAAACCGCTCAACCCGCCCAAACCGCCACAACCCGCAAGGGTTGGGTTGGGTTGGGTTATACTTTTGAATGGGTTGGGTTGGGTTGAAAATTTCCAAACCGCCATAATTGGGTTGGGTTGTAAAATTGTCAAAAACCGCCCAACCCAACCCGCGTACACCCCTACCTTTACATGTTGTTTAATGATTTTATATGGTGGTTAACGGTAGTGGTGGAAGAGGAAGTGGTGATTATTGTAGAAACAAAGGTGGTGAGCGGTGGCAATGGTGATATTGGTGGGGGTAGAGTCGTTGGTATCGACGGGGGGTTGTGGAGGACGTGGAAATGACGGACGGTGGTTGTGGAGGAGGTAGAGGTGGTGATGGTTGATATGATGGAGGTAGAGGTGGTGATGGTGGTGGTCGATGATGGTTTTGGTAGAGGTGGTTTGTGGAGATGGTGGACAATGGCAGCCATGTGGTCAATATGGAGGTGGAGGTGGTGATCGTAGAGATGGTGGTTGTTAATGACAAAAATCGCACCAAAGGAACAACTTAAGGTCGATGTGGACTTTAACAACTAAAGAAAGGAATCTTTCGATAAAGGCGTACGACAAAGACAAAAATGTAAATGAGACAAAGGATTTGATGACGCAGGAAAAACCTCAACGAGGAAAAAACCTGCGGACGACAGTGGATGTCGTCGCTGCACTATGGTCGCCAATCAGGGGCGATGTCCTTGGTGTTCCGGGTGTCGATCGTACAAAGATTACAATACAAATGAAGGAAAGACTTCGAAATGTAAAGTACAAGTGTTTGGAATGTAAAAACAATGTGCGTCGTGTGTGAAAACTGTGTATAAACTGTTGGTCGAGAGCGATAGTCTTGCGTCGAGAGTGATCTTCTATGAATGATCTATTTGCTTCGAATGAATATTCTTCAAGTGTTTGTGTTTGCTTCTGTTGTTCGATGCTCTTGTTCTATCTCTCTCTGTGCTATTCGGTGCTGATCAGGTGTCTTGAACTGATGATTGAGCTGGGATCTTATAGTCTTCGGATGACTTTTAAGTGAATCTTTAAGTGCCTTGAAGATTGTTTGTAACGGTCGTCGTCTTCAATGTGAGTTTAGATGCTCATAACTGATTTCGTCGGTTATAGCCGTTTGTCCATAAATGACTTTGACTCCTGCATTAAACACTTAAACAAATATAACAGTTGTATAACGCGTTAGTCGGTCGAGGTCGTACGGTTTTATGCGACGGTCGTGCGGAACGGGCGACGTCGAGGTCGAGTGTCGTGAGGAACTCTCGACTTACCTTTTAGGAGGGATGACGGAGGTTCTTAGGGTCTTCGTCGGGGCCTTATCTTAATACAAGGTATAACTCATGACATGCGTCTTACCTTCTTTGGTCGCGGTCGAGACCTGTGAAATTTTGCCCAAACAGTTTGCCCCCAAAATTTGAAAGTAGGATGGCAAATTCGAATTTTAAATTTTGCTCGTCGGGTGCTTAGGGTTCTGCGTTAAAAATACCTTGGTTGTTTCGGAACCGAATTGGTTTAATTCTAACCGAACGAGAAGTCGAAGAGAAAACGAGGTCGTGACGTCATACTGACGTACGATTGTGCTTACCAACTGTCGTTTGCCAGGTGTCGACGATCCGTGTGGTCATACGAGAAGACGGAGGCACGCGGTGATCATCAAAGGGTTCGACCTGACATGATCGACTGCATAAGTAAAGATTACGATGGATTTTTTCTTGTTTACGATTTTAGAAGGTTTTGAGCAAAGATTTCTTTTAGGGGTTTTCTGAGATCATATAAGATATGACCCTCCGGTTTGCGTATGCGTCGCAAGTCTATTGCTAGAAAGCCTAGCAAAAACTGGGATATCTGGAGCCTTTCAGAAGTGCAAATCAATTTAACGGGGCTGGCAATGTCGACAAAGCCTAGAAGCACCATTAAAAACGAAGAAGATCTCGACGACTTTAGAAGTCTATCGAGGATTCCCATGGGGATTACCGTAAGCAGGGTTGGCAAGGTTCGACCGGAGATGTGCCCCGAGGGGTACGTTGTTATATACGAATACCCGTTCAAGATAGGCTTTCACTGGCCATATTCGCCTTTGGTCAAAGAGTTCATGTGTGAATTTGATCTTTTGCCGGGGCAACTGATGCCCCAGTTCTGGCAAGTTATCTTGATCATCGGACGACTTACCTCCAACTGGAATCCACCGATGAATCTGAGGGACCTTCGGACGGCATATAAGGTCAAAAGTGACCAGTACCGTCGCTATAGTTTGTTTTCAAGGTACAAGGGTGATCGTACCCTGGTTTTAAATACTGCGGTCAACGACCGTGGATGGAAGAAGAGGTATGTATTCGTGCGGGTGTCGACGCTGGACACTGATAGTGACTGGATTAGGGAGGGTTGGAATATGACGGGTGAGCCTTTGATAGTACGTTTTTATGTTATTCTGTTGCTCGGTTGTTTTTTCGACTGGTCTTCTTTTTTATGTGAAGATATTGATTTCGATAAAGTAGAGCCGGACGATGCTTCCCGGGCTAAGGTCGAAAAGTTCCTGGAATTTAGTACTGAAGACCGATCGTATGTCACGCGTCATTTGATAGACGAGGATGATGACACCGTTTTCTTGAGCGACAGAGTGAGGATGGGTCGAGAAGAGAAAGACGAAGAAGAGGACTCTTAGAAGACTGAGGAGGAAGAGAAGAGTGAAGAACCAGAGGTAGAGATAACTGGTAAGTATCCTTCGGTCTTCTTTTCGCTTGACCTGGTCTTTCTCTGTTCTGAATCGTCTAATTTCTTTCTTTTACCATACATGAGAATCTTGGGCACCTGCAGCCGTCGAGAAAATGGCTCAAGTCGAGCTAACTCGCAAGGCGAGTGTAAATAGGGGAAAGGATACCTCGACAGCTGGGTCGGGGGTCTTAAAGAGAAAAGAAGTCCCGACATCTGGATCGGGTCTCCACAAAAGGACGAGAATGTCCGTTTTGAGTGAACCACCGTCAAGGACGGGTGGTTCGTCGAGAGTCGTCCCGCCTGAGAGGGCTAAGGTATCGACCGTGTTTATCGAGAAGGTTTCTGACACAAGGTCCGTTGATACGGCGCAACCGGCGACGATGTCTTCTCTTGCCGCGTCAGGCCCTTCTTTCGCCGACAAGGGCAAGGGCGCGAAAACGGGCTCTGAAACGACGGTGAACTTTACGTTGCCGTCGGATTTTTTGAATGATAATGTCCTAGACGGGACAAGACTGTTCCCTCATTTGGGAAAGTATCAGCTCCCTTCTTTCAGAGAGTGTTTTGACGGGGTTTCTCTCGAGGATACTGAGGCCCATGTTGCTGGACTAGCGTTCATGGTAAGTCTATCTTTCAAGACTTTTGTTTATCTGTTGTCGACGTCGTATTCTTTGCTAAAGTGTTTTCATACGTTTTCAGATGTTTCAGTCGTCTTTGGCGTTGTACGCTAAATCGACAAAGGTAGAAGGCTTAGTAGCTTCTGCCATCGAGAAAGAAGATGCAACGTTAAAAATGGAAAAGTCTGCTTTAGAACGCGAAGAGGCGGCATCGGTGATACTCGACGACGTCTTGAATGAGCTGGAGTCCCTTGGACACGCGAGGGACGACGCGAACTCACGTTTAAAGGAGTCCCTATCTTTGATGCATGATCAAAGGGAGACGTTGGATGGGATGGGGGAATCCTTGGCCGTGAAGAAAAAGGAAGTCGAGGAATCCAAATCTAAGGAGGTAAGTTTAGAAAAGAAGTTAGAGGAGTTGAGGGGCGAGAATAAGTCCATCTTTTATTTCTCTCGACTCACTGCTCGAGCGGCTATCATGCGAAATCACTTGTTAGGCAAGAATCCTGTGGCCTTGGCGTCGGACGAGTTAGATCTGTTCTTCAAGGAGGTCGGGACTAAGAGAGAGCTCGACTCGGATGATGAGAAGGAGGTCGAAGAGGAGGAGGAGGATTTCCAGGGCGGCGTGTCGGGCAAAGATGCGACCGGCGTTCCTCCCCAATCTTAGAAAGATATCTTCGTTTATTTCTGTTTCTTTGTTGATCGACCGTCGGTGGTCGAGCTTTTTGTAAATGACAGTTTTTTGATGAATGAAATTCGGTCTTCTTTTGAATTTGCGATTTATATATTTGGCAAAACAAACATCACATCGACTGTTAAATTCATAAAGTACAAGGAATCATGCGACTTAGGCATCTATTGTAACACAATAACTGGAACGTAAGCCACAAGACTTTTAAATCATGTATACAAACATAAGCACATGCGACTAAAGCATACATTCGGAGTATGAAATTTTTCTAAGTTAAGAGGCTTAGATCATGAGATCGTTTAGACTTTGCAGTCGTACGACTGAGTCGTGCGATGAATTTGAATCGTGTGTCCCTGTATAGGATGATCGAGTCATATAGACTTGGTCGTTTATGCCGTGCGACCTGGAGAAACTAGAGTCGTTTGATTATTGTCGTGCGATTCTGCGGAATAAACAATGTCAGAGGTTGGTCGTTGGCTAACCAACGACCCTCCGATGCTTAAGTCAGTAATCGTCGTCATGAAAAATTCATATGAAAGAAGAAAAAGAAATTAGGAAACGTACCTTCTTAGATTCCTCTTTAATTAACGGAGTATTTGCCCCCCGTCATTTAATATCCTATTCTTTCTAGGAGATGATAGATTTTAAATGACGGATCGACACAGAGATCTTAGGAAATGCCATCTAGGTGTGCATTGACTGTGTTTTCGCGCGACAGGGCCATATGGTCATTTTATTTCTGTAGACAAGGCATAAGTTTGTTTCTAAGGATAGAAAGACGAACCTGTCGTGCCGCATATGCTAAGCGATTTACTTTCACGGTTTCAGAGTTGATTTATAGCAGTCACGAGCGACTTTTGGCTCACTTTTGATTTCCTGGATGCCGCACGGCGTAGGGAACTTCAGGGTCTGATGATATGTCGAGGGAACGGATTTCATTTCGTGGATCCATGGTCGACCTAGAATGATGTTATAGGCCGACGCACAGTCGATGACGCTGAACTTAGTCTGCTTGTTGATTCCTCCGGCGTAGACTAGTAAGATGATATCTCCATATGTGCTCGTCGCTTCTCCATTGAAACCGACCAAAGTTGTCGAACGTCGGGTGATTTCCGAGCGATCGATTCCCATGGCCTTGATGGTGTCAAGGAAGATGACGTTTGCTGAACTGCCCCCGTCGACCAAGACTCGACGAGTTAGACAGTTACCAACCGTGAGTTGAATGATCAACCCGTCGTGATGCTTCTGATACGAGTCGCCGAGGTCGACTTGGTCGAATACGATCTTCATAGCTTCCAACTCCAAATCTCCTCTGGGCCTTGATGAACGCGGAATAGGCCGATCGTCTGGCGCTTGACTGGCATGACGTTTGGCTGCGGAATACGTCAGACCACACACGTCTGAACCACCGGTGATGCAATTGACGACCTTTGCATGCTCGGGGGTTGACGGTCGAACATCGTTAGCTGGGGTAACGACGTCGTCGATGATGTCTTTGAGATTGCCCTTTGGGACGTGATACGCCAGCTCCTTTTTGAGAGCTATGCAATCATCTGTCGCATGACCATGGTCGACATGGAAGTCGCACCATTTAGATTTATCTTTCTTAGCATCGTCCTGACCGGACTTCGTTGGCCATCGAATAGTCGCCTGGGCGGTCTTCAGAGCTTCGACCAAATCTTTAGTGGACCCTTTGAATCCGTAAGAGGATATCTTGGGGTATTGAGGAAATTTGGTAGCGGTCTTAGCCTCTGCTTTTGTCTTGAATCGGACGTTCGAGATCTGGTGGGCGGGCTCTATTTTGGAAATCCCTTTCGTCTTGAACTCTGGCTTCTTTACGCCTAACGACCTCTTGTCGTCGGTATGCTTGAGACGAAAGGCAGCGTCGTCCACTACTCTCATATATGCTAAGGTTCGAGCTCGGACGTCTTCGAAATTCTCCGGAGGATACTTAGTCAGGTCAGTGTATAAACCTGAACTGTCGTCCAGACCTCGCTTATAGGCTTCGATCACGGTCTTGATGTCACAATTGCGAATGCTGATCATCTCTGCATTGAATCGATTGAAATAACTGTGGATAGACTCATTGGTCTTCTGCACGACGTAATACAAGTCACTGGTCTGCTTCTCCATCTTGCGACTACTGGCGAATTGCTGGGAGAATTGATTGACTAATTCAGCGAACGACCCGATGGACTTGGGTTTGAGATTGATCAGCCATTGGAGAGCAGGACCACTGAGAGTTGCACCGAAGCTTTTGCACATACAGACTTCCTGATACATGTGTGGGATTGAGATCGTCCACATGAGCTGCTTATACTGCGCGACGTGCTCTGTCGGGTCGGTCACTCCCGAGTACTTGGGCGTGAAGGCGGGGACATTGTACTTTTTCGGGACCTCGACAGTCGCGATCTCATCGATGAATGGTGACGCCTGAAATCCTGATCGGGGCTCGACGTCGACAGGCACGGCTGCCCCAGGCAGCTTGGCGAACAAAGATAGGACGCGCTCGTTCTGATCTTCTAGCATTTTCAATCGCTGGGCGACGGGGTCATTGGGGTTGAGATTTGCCCCTGCTTGCGGATTGATTCATGGGCTGGTGCCATTGACATGCGACGAGCCATTGGCATCTCCGTTGAAAGGAACAAAATACGGTTGCGACCCGTTCTGAAATGGCTGCGATCCATTCTGCATGGGTGGTGGCCTTATATGCTGAGGAGGGACCGTCCCGAACTGGGGATTTGGATTGAACGATCCCGGCTGCTGGTTTTGCATGGTCGGACCTGGATGCTGATTCTGAGCGAACGGACCTGATACTGGACCTGGATTATGCGCGAATGGTCGAGGACCATTCTGACCGAACGATCTTTGGCCTGGATTCTGAACGAATGGCCTAGGACCACTCTGAGGTCCAAAGGGATTCCTTAACCGTGCGATCTCTTCAGCTGATCTACGGCTTTGCTCCGCCATGGCGTTGATTTGATTTCGGGCGACTTCAAGCTCCCGGTACATCTGAGCAATGACATGCTGATGGTCTCCAGGGGCTGCCATTTTCCTGCAACAGAGAACAAAGGAAACTCCAAGAAACCGTTAGCAAGACGCACGTTTGTCGAAGATTCTCTCTAGATGGGGTCCCACGGATGGCGCCAAACTGTTAATGCCAAAAATCGCACCAAAGGAACAACTTAAGGTCGATGTGGACTTTAACAACTAAAGAAAGGAATCTTTCGATAAAGGCGTGCGACAAAGACAAAAATGTAAATGAGACAAAGGATTTGATGACGCAGGAAAAACCTCAACGAGGAAAAAACCTGCGGACGACAGTGGATGTCGTCGCTGCACTATGGTCGCCAATCAGGGGCGATGTCCTTGGTGTTCCGGGTGTCGATCGTACAGAGATTACAATACAAATGAAGGAAAGACTTCGAAATGTAAAGTACAAGTGTTTGGAATGTAAAAACAATGTGCGTCGTGTGTGAAAACTGTGTATAAACTGTTGGTCGAGAGCGATAGTCTTGCGTCGAGAGTGATCTTCTATGAATGATCTCTTTGCTTCGAATGAATATTCTTCAAGTGTTTGTGTTTGCTTCTGTTGTTCGATGCTCTTGTTCTATCTCTCTCTGTGCTATTCGGTGTTGATCAGGTGTCTTGAACTGATGATTGAGCTGGGATTATAGTCTTCGGATGACTTTTAATTGAATCTTTAAGTGCCTTGAAGATTGTTTGTAACGGTCGTCGTCTTCAATGTGAGTTTAGATGCTCATAACTGATTTCGTCGGTTATAGCCGTTTGTCCATAAATGACTTTGACTCCTGCATTAAACACTTAAACAAATATAACAGTTGTATAACGCGTTAGTCGGTCGAGGTCGTACGGTTTTATGCGACGGTCGTGCGGAACGGGCGACGTCGAGGTCGAGTGTCGTGAGGAACTCTCGACTTACCTTTTAGGAGGGATGACGGAGGTTCTTAGGGTCTTCGTCGGGACCTTATCTTAATACAAGGTATAACTCATGACATGCGTCTTACCTTCTTTGGTCGCGGTCGAGACCTGTGAAATTTTGCCCAAACAGTGGTTGTGGAGGAGGTGAAGGTGTTGGTAATTGTAGCCGATGGTGATATAGGTGGTAATTATGGAGGTGGTCAACGATGGCAATCGGTGGTGGCAATGGGGGCAATGGGTGGTGGTAATCATTAAACCAAATACCATACAAGGGTTATATCAAATAAAAGTAGGTTGGTAAGTTTTTGTTTTATCCCATCTTGTTCCACCTATTTTGATGGAACAAAAATGTCTTTTTTGTCCCATTCAGTCCCACCAGTCTCATGTTGTAAACATGGAATAATGAGTTTTTACATATCATTTGTGGCGTCAAACGTGGAATAGTGAGTTTTGTCATGTCCAGTCTAATATATGAAATGCAACCTTAATGTTATTGTTCATGTATGATAAACCTCAATTGTTTATAATTTTAAAGTTTGATCACTCATTTTTTACATAAGTTATCATTTCAACCATTTGTTGGGACTAAGGGAGCGTTTGGTTCACGAAATGGAATTTGATGGAACTGGAATCCATCAAAGGAATTTGACTTTGAAGGAATTGGAATAGAATTTTATGATATTCGACCATGCGTTTGGTTAAAAGGAATTTGAATAGAATCTCGCAAAAAAAATAGAAATATGCATCTGTCGGGGGTGGGGTGACGGTTGTGATGACGATAATAGTGGTGTTTGGGGTGGGTGGCGAGTATGACGGCAAAAATAGTGTCATGGTGGTGAGGATAGGGGTAGGTGGGTGGGGTACCGGTGGTGGAATGATAATATTAATTGATGGTGGTGGTGGTGGCAACATTGGTGATGGTGGATGTTGCCGACCGGAGTGGTGAGGGTGGGGTGGGGTGGGGAGGGGGTGGTGGTTGAATTGTATAAGTGCAACCTTGGTTTGGAGGGGGGGGGGGGGTTGCAAGGATCGCAATATTAACATTTTTTAAAATTTTAACCCGTTCAAACAATTATAAAGTAGAAAAAGTTGTATGAACATAAAGATTAAAATCAAGTAATCAACAAGATCCAAACAAAAGATTGTAAACCAAAACCCACAAATCTCATGCACACAATTAATATTGCAAGAAAATAAAGAGATTATAAAAGAAATGCGCTACACAAGATTTACAGTGGTTCACTTATATCCACAATGAGACACTTCTCGAGTATTCACTATTATTGTTCTTTAAACGATAGAACAAAACCGTACACAATAATCTTACTAGGAACACACAAAACACTCAAACCTTTTTGCAAAAGGAAGAACACTCAAACCATTCTCAAAAGAGAGAATCACTCAAAGGTGATAGGTGTAGGATACTCAAACCTCTCACAAAGATAGATAAATCTCAAAGGATTAGTATAGGGAGAATACTTCTCAAACCTAACACAATATTTAAACACTTTATAAAATATGAACAACACTAACCCAAAGATTAGGAAATAAGAAGTGTTTAACTCACACCACTTACTATAAGAGGAACTTACAATGATGATCAAGTGGTGATATAATAATCTCTTAAAAAGATGTAACTTGATTTAGAATCAATTCATAAACTTTGAAGAACATATAGATGTTCTTGAGGTGTTGTTGAGTAAGACTTGAGAGAGAAATCTGGATTTTTGGACTAAAAGTGCCCCAATGAGTTGTTTAGAAAGTTGGAGAAAAATCTTAGCTTTAAACAAAAAATTTGAAGTTTCGGGTTCATGTGGGCGTCCGCATTGTGCACCAAGTGGACGTTTGCATTGACACTTTTTTAGAAAAAGTTGATTTTCGACCGTTAAAAGTATTAGTGTGTCAGATAATTTTATTAAGTGGACGTCCGCATTGACTTTGACAACTATTTGTATTAAATACTACTTTTTCACTTTTGGACAAAGTCAAATCAATATTAATCTAATTTTAAACATCATGATGAAGTTAGAAAAGGTGGATTTGTGTTTCCAAAGCTCTTTAAAAAACCTTAAATTATTTTTATAAAACTCATCTAAAAATAATATTGAATCTTATCTAGAAAGTTCCATTTCATAAAAACACATTTTATAAGATCTCTCTCAAAATTAAATCCATTTATATTTTATAAAACAAATTCTATAAAATGATTTTATGGTTTAGTTTTAATATACATTTTAAAATCAATTCATTCAAATGGAGATTTAATATTATATACCACTCTATATCACGTAGAATTCGAATAACGATTCCGTCCTAGCTCGGATTTGATGTTTACACATTTGGAGGCACACATTTCAATTTTAATCTTTGACTTTCGTCTTTTGCCACGGATCTCGAGACAATGCAACACGTTTCCCGAGACGACGACTTTCATGGATTACTTGACCGAACACAATTTTGTACTTGATTCTCAATATATCTTAAATATGCACATCAAGTCATTAAACATTTCGTTTGTTTGTAATCATCAAAACAAAAATATAAGCATATATAGAGATGTGGTATACATGCACCAACAAATTGGATGCAAATACTATTTTTTGCCTTTCTAAAACAAAATTATAAATTATGTTACATTTGCCACGAAATAGAATTCAAATTTTTTACATATGCTAAGGAATGATCAAATCCCTCGACCGTGGACTTTGGTGGAATCCAATCAATTCATTCCAGGAACCAAACACACTAAGAAATTTGGTCAAAGAAATTTGTCATTTCCATTACATCAAACGGCCGCTTGTGTTGAATGAAAGTTACTATTTGATAAGAAAAATAATGCACAAAAATATCAACATGTGAATTGTTTTTTCTCATTTTTTTTATCAATTGTATTTTCAAGTCTAATTAGATACTTGACGGTTCCAAAAATTTATTAATATGTGTATTATTCATCATTAAGAACATTCACTTTCATTATTCACACTAGAAAAATAAAATAACATCATTTCATCAAAAAATAAAATGATACAATACTTTTCAACAATTTTATATGAAGGATCAATATTTGATTTTGTACAAAACCCATATTCTTTTCCTTTGTGCAAGTCAATGTTTTTTTGGCCTACACACTCAACCAAGGAATGTTCTTTCTCTCCCCACAACACCATCTTTTTAATCTTGCCCTCAAAGTTCACCTATACAACTTCCCTATAAAACCATTTTTGGCCAACTCCTATTTTCATCTCGACTTCGTTACCTTTATCGCTATAATACAAGTCGAGTTAGTTTCGGTGTTATTTTGAAACCATAAGATCCGCCCCGAGTGGTTATATTACAGGTTTGATTAGTTTCAATGTTATCTCGAAACTATAAGATCAACTCGAGTGGTTTTTTTGTTCTCATGGAATATTTTCACTTTGATGTTGTTTGCAGAGTTGACGTGTTTCATGGATTTAAGAATATCAGATAGTTTGGTCAGTGCATTGAAGGAAAGTCGATACCATGCAAAGAGATGCTTTGAGCGGTACGTATTTTTGGTGTCAAACGAGTTTCTTATGAAGAAACAAACGTATAACAATTATGGTATAGAACATTGAAGAAACATCAAAATCTTTTTATGGGCGTTGTCAAGAAATATCATGCATGTATTTATGAGCAAAACTTATTCCCTTTCGGATACTGTATGTTTTAGTTTTTCAGTTATCATTGACTCTCGGTTTCCTTTTTAGTTTTACAACTCGTGGACAAAGACTAGTGAAACCACAAGAATTGATTTATGCAATCGAAAAAACGATAGATGACAAGCTCGAAAGGACGAAGGTTTTGGCGGGTTCATTAGGCCAAATCTTGAGTTCCGCACAGGTTATCATTTCTTCTCTACATCTAATAAAGCATTATCAGATCGAATAACATATTAACACATTAATAATTCAAATGTGTATTTTACGAAATATATATCAATTAGAATTATGAACCAAACCAGTGTGCCGTATCGGGTTGATCCAATAAACTACAATATCCCTTTTAGAACAAATTACATTAAAAGCAAACGTATTTTCATTTGATTCTTATTTTAAAAACATATATATTTAAAATATGTATTTAATAGTCTATAATTTGAAAAATACACAGGAAGCGGTGGTGATTCCACCATATGTAATATTAGGGGTAAGGGAGAACCCAGGACGATGGGCGTACTTGCAGGTGAATGTTGACGATCTCTCAGTTCAACCGATTACACCTCTACAGTATTTGAAGTTCAAAGAATCCATCTACGATAACAATTGGTACGACTTCGCACGTATTAACCCCATATCTTCATATGCCCATTATTTCTTTAATAAAAATAAATAAACAAAAAGCATTTTTTTATATTTTTTATGTTTAAAAAGAGAGAATATAATTATGACGTAAGAATATGTTCTTTGTTATAAAAAGTGTTTGATGGTAATTACATATTCATTAGAAAGTAAATAAAATCTCAATGGTAACTACGTATACATTATTGGTTACTGGCTCAAAGAACGTTTCTAACGGCCATTTTATTAGTAGTTTAATAAACTTAACGAGACTTATAACTTATTCGATTAATATATACTGATATATAATTGTTTGGTAATGGCTTCATGATATAGATAGTGGCTTATTCAGTAAGTTTTTAGAGAAAACTTTATGTAGAAAATCAAGTTTTTTTTTCCAAATGTGTCCCTCTCAGTTAAATAACACATCCCTTTCATCTATGAAGTAACACTTTCAAACAAAAAAAATCTCAATCTATACAGACTAATCAATCCACACTGACACACATACGGTTCTAAAAGGCTCGCCACGACAGCCGCCATAGAACGCCGTGGCTCAAGCCTTGTGTCTTACACCACGTTATACGTGTGACACGCCATGGCCTAATGTGGCTCTTTTATAACGCGACCTTTGATTTTTCTTTACGTTTTTAATGTCTTATTTGCTAGTTTTAATATATAACCTAATTTAACTTGTTTATTGTCATTGACTCATCGATTTATAGTACGAACCACATGTTTTATATGTAATATTGTATATAATATAGAGATTTGCCGCCATAAGTTACGCCTTGATAAACGTCATGGCTTTGCCGTGGCTCCTAAGGTTTGAGGCTTAGCTTTGCCGCCACGCCACGCCTGACGCCATTTAGAACCTTGCATACGGTTTTATTCAAACAAAACTTAATGCAAAAACCAACCAAACAACCCCCCTAAGCCTGATTCTTTTAGGGCCGGTCAATCAGACTATCCTAGTTCAATATTTTAAATCATGTTAAAAACTTAGTTATAACCGGTTAACGGATTGATTTTAGGCAAAGCCTTGTTAGGCGTGATGTCCATGGCTAAATGTTACGGCATCATGTAGACGGGACTAGACAGAATTAAACAGACAAGTGAAAGAATTGTAGAATGTTTTTGGGTTTTAAATAATTTACCAATCTTGCTTCATTTTCTTGATTTTTGTTACACCTACTTTGGTGGGACAAAAGAAATACGTTTTTATCCCAATCCTGGTCTATCCTAGTTTAATATAGTGCCAAACATGGGGACAATAAGTTTTTGTTATCAAACATGAAAACGGGCGATATCATTTTCATACTAAACGAGTCTTCGTTGAGCAGGGTGAAGGATGAAAACGCAGTCGAAGTAGATTTTGGAGCGTTCGATTTTGGCATGCCTCGCTTAACCCTCACTTCGTCTATCGGCAACGGGCTTGGCTACATTTCAAAGTTCACGACTTCAAGGCTAAGTGGCGATCTAGAGAACGCGAAGCCATTGCTCGACCACTTGCTAGCCCTAAATCATCATGGAGAGGTAACCATGATTTAGACCAAATATGCACAAGGCCCGGGCTTTTTCGGGTCCCGGGCCTTCAAAAGCCAATTTCAGTAAGAAAAAAAAGTCCGCGCTTTGGGCTTTGACTTTGACCCATGGACGCGTTATTAAGTTCTACAGTATAACTTTAATGTATACCGATATGGTTTTGTAATGCAGAAGCTTATGATCAATGAGACATTGGATACAGTTTCCAAGCTCCAGAAAGCATTGATCGTTGCCGATGTCTACTTATCCGCACACCCGAAAAATGAGCAATTTCGTTCCTTCGAGCACAAGTAATCAATGACCCGAGTTTTCTTTTTACATTGAAATTAATTCGACAAATGAATTCAAAGTACGCTTTTATGAATCGACAGGCTTAAAGAGTGGGGATTCGAGAAAGGATGGGGGGATACCGCAGAAAGAGTTAAGGAAACAATGAAGATACTTTCGGAGATTCTTCAAGCTCCTGATCCAATTAGCATGGAATCGTTCTTTAGCAGGCTCCCAGTTATATTCAATATCGTCATCTTCTCCATTCATGGCTACTTTGGACAATCAGATGTTCTTGGATTGCCCGATACCGGAGGCCAGGTGCGTTGACTAAATTTCATGGTCAAATGTAGGATAAATCAACTTCAAATTCAACACGAGTTGTACGTTTTTTTGCCAAATTTTTGATAACCCAGTTCGGATTAACAAAATTTTCAACCAAGAAAAATAAACGGCGTTATAATTGTGGCAAAAACCGTTTCAAATTTCGATTTGGTAACAACTCAGTTTGACCTCAAAAAGTCAATCTAATTACAGGTGGTTTACATTCTTGATCAAGTGAAAGCATTGGAGGAAGAGATCATACTCCGAATAAAGCAGCAGGGATTGAACGCGAAGCCTCGGATTCTCGTGGTACGCTTCCGGGGTGCATCTAAGAGACTTCAATGATTTTTAAATCTCGTGATCTTTCTGTATAATCTAACGAATATGTGTGTGTATATATATATATATATATATATATGTAGGTTAGTCGACTGATTCCCGATGCACAAGGAACAAAATGTAATGTGGAGATGGAGCCGATCTTGAATACCATGCATTCCCACATCCTCCGGGTTCCTTTTCGAACTTCGAAAGGCGTTCTTCGACAATGGGTTTCCCGTTTCGACATCTACCCATACCTCGAACAATTTGCACAGGCAAGTCTTATAAAGCAGTCTATTAAGACAT
>CM066321.1:80591126-80648626 GCA_033807775.1 Saussurea involucrata
TCAACTAAAACCGATCCATAGTCACAATTAACGAGAGTGAGACAAGATATTTACCTGCAAATCTAAGGATTTCAAAGATCGGCATTTCTCCGCTACAAATCTAAGGCCAGCACTTGTTGCATTAGAGCACCATATTAGGCTCAATTTCTCAAGTTTGGTAAATCCATCAGCAACAGCAGCCAAACCAGCATCGGATAGACAATAGGAATCCAATTCGCTAGCTCCAGACTCACTTCTCTCAGACACAATGTGAAGCCTGAGCCATGAAAGAGCAGATTGGCTAGCACTGCGCCGTCTTCCCTGCATTTTGCAATAAACCAAGAATTACCAGAATATACTCTCCAATCTGAGCTTGGACACGCATTGCATATTATTATTACCATACAAGTAATCCAACATCCTCCAGCCTAATTCATTGTAAATGGTAGCCTTAATACATCCTGATACAACTGACATCTAACTATATTGCTTAACATCCACAATGAAACTTGCACACAACGGTTCACAAAACATGAAATCTACTTGATGAACGCTTCATTGTACTTTCTCTGTCCCTGAAGAAAAATCTCAATTAATGTTAGCTTAGCACAGGTTCTTATTCCTCCACAAGTGCATAATGTGTTGAATAGGTGTATAATTTAATTCACAAATTTTAATGTTGTAAACCTTGTAGTCCATGGTGGGAAATCCAACACCAATTATTAAGCACCATGGAAAGCTATCATACAAAGTCAGTATAATGGAGTCATCCCACACAAATTGGTGATCAACTCGCCAACAGGATGGTCATCAAAATTGTCTCAGATGCGACATGGCATTCTGCAATAACAGAGGACGGATGAAATGTTTCAAGTCTTAGGCAGTCACAAGTGGATGTGAAGATGTGGATGTGGATGTGGATGGGAAAGAGCATTTCATTTTCGATGATGTGTGGGTGGGAACAGAACCCCTTAGATACAAGTATTTGCAACTCTTCTTGATAGATCTTCTATCAGGTGCTTTTGTATCCGTCTTCAACTTTGTTGAAGGTTGAAAGTAATGAACTTTATATTTCCTGGGAAAAAAAGAGATAGGTTTACTAGTTCCAAAATGTTATAAATCAAACCAAACGAACTCCAAAATGTTATAACTCTACCTAAAAGAGTAGAGTTACTGCTTCACTCTGGCTTGTGAGAAGCGTGTTAAGGAGAGGGTCAGATATGATAAATTTTTGAAAAGCTAGTTAGAGTAAACAAAAAATACAAATAGAAGCATGTACACGAAAAGCATAACCAATTTCTTGAAACTACAAACCCTAGTCTAACTCACCCTCTACCTCTCCTGCTACCTACCTCAGTCTGCTCTAGCTACAGATCCTAACCCCTAGTCTGCTACCCTAGTCCTGCGTCTCAAGAGCTCGTATCAAAGGGCGTGTCCTCAAAAATGCCTAAAACAGTCATGCCCAACCTCAGTTACTCGCCCCACATCCTCCTCAGTCTACATAAGTAAACGCATGCCAACACTATCATAACCGTACATGCACCCACTTCTTCAGAAGTTGAATAGAATTTGTTCAGACTCCAATATTAATTGACATTCTTAAATGATATAGACTCCAATTTTAGTTGACATTCTTAAATGATACTGCATAAGCAGAGTAGCAGACAAATGAACTCGTTCATACAAATTTCCTAAATTTGAAATCTCAAGTTGTATATGAAGTATCCCAATCCTGGTAACCACTTGTGTAGAAAATTATCACACGGAGACTTCCAGGTATAACCCCAGAAATTGATGCAAAAACAAACAAACCAACCTAACAATCAAACAAAAACCGGGGGCAAAAAGCTTACGAAATCGACTGGGAGCGAGATGGAGAGTCGTTCGTCGATGTAAACGTTGGTGACATTAACAAAACGGGTTGCAAGAAGGTTAACGAGTGCATCCGGGCTACCGGAGGCCCCGATACGAATTGTATGACGGCTGAGGCGTTCGAGGGTGAGCCAACGACGGCAGACGAGAGAACATGCGTCTCGGCTCGACTTTGAGTCCAGGTCACGGAAGATCTCCAGGATCAACTCGTCCGGCAACATCGAATTTATCCAATCATGCCCCCTCATTGCAATTCACTGCAGATTCAATATGCAAAATTCAAGGAAATTGTGTGTGTGTGTGTGTGTGTGTGTGTGTGTGTGTGTGTGTGTGTGTGAGAGAGAGAGAGATGAGAGAGATGGAGCAGGGGAAAAAGTGAGTTCCATGGATTACTATGAGTTTTGAGGTCACTCGGTAGATCGGCGGTTGAGTAGGATGAATCATGAATCCTATGGTTTCATGCTTTCAGCTGATAAAGTTGGTTTGCAGGCCCCACACATTTCTATATTCATCCAAACCGATTAAATTAGATCCATGGATATGATCCGATCTAAAAATTCAATTAAAATTTGATTGTATTGGATTGAAGGCACCACATTGGCACATCATCTCAGAATTACTATTAAACCGTTGATTACTTTT
Source organism: Saussurea involucrata (assembly GCA_033807775.1). Classification (NCBI taxonomy): domain Eukaryota; kingdom Viridiplantae; phylum Streptophyta; class Magnoliopsida; order Asterales; family Asteraceae; genus Saussurea; species Saussurea involucrata. The sequence goes on from CM066321.1 coordinate 80,593,620, forward strand.
AATCCAATATCTCCTGATGAATTATGGCTTAAAAAAGAATTGATTTGATACATCTCATCTTAATGTTCGTTTATCTATCATCTAATAGTTGATAATCACTTCTCATGTTTTTCACAAAATTTGACATTTCTCACCGAAACCCAACCTTTGATTGAATCGGTGGTAAAATTCAATATTTAAAAAGTTAATTGGATTGAATCAGATCTATCTAGATTTATTAGATTATCTCTATTGTCCATACTTGTCCATATAGGTTACATGCATACATTAATTGGTTACGTTTAACAACTAGCGGATAAATTTGTCACATATACTAATTGGTGGTTGAAAGTTGTTATATTTGTATTGACCTAGTTGTGGTATTTCTTCTTGGGGAAAACATATAAGGTGGTGCGCCTCCATGTATCTGTCCGACATCCATATTTCTTGTGAATGGATGTAGCCCATCTTTCAAAATGAGGAAATATGTTTAAGCAAATGTCTCATTGATGATGTACTAAGTGGTAGTTTGGTTGGTTTTTCATTAAGACGTGTATGGATAAAGTTGTCTATACGGATTAATCTGTACGTATAGAATGGGAATGTTTTGGTTTAGGAGGGGTTTTTCATAGATGGATGTTTTTTAACTAGGAGGGACATGTTTGGAGAAACTTGGCTTTATGCATCAAGTTCCCCCTAGAAGGATAGTGAGTAAGTCACTTTCTATATCATTAAGTCACAACCAAAAAGACATGTATAGTTGTGAGTCTCATTAAGCTCATTAAGCTACTAACAAATATGCCTAAGCAAGGCTTGAAACCATAAGTAAGCTTGGCATAATTTTGCTCTTATGGTCGAGGGAAATGGTTTCAGTTTGATCTTGAAGACATGTGCAAGCAACATACATAAGTGTTATTTTCTTGTCAGTTATACAAACCATATAAAACTAGGCTTGATCAATTGCCAAAAAGAGCTCCTTACTTTAGTCCGTTCTTTTTTCTCCTTCTTTAGACTTTGGTGCTTTGCCCCCATGTTGTCTTCCTCCAGTTTCCACCATGTAACACCCTAAAAATTGGACAAACAAAATTTCCCATAAAACGGAAATGTGGTATATAAATGTCATAACACGAGCTTTCCAAAAAGGGGAAACAATACACGCGTGTTTAATTACAAGTTTGTAATTCAACGGTAAGAGACAACAACCTATTAATCTCATTCTTAACAAGAAATAAGACTACAAATGAGTGTCATATATAACCCAAAATAATGTTCTTCAAGAATGGCGTCCCAAAAGTGTATCCCTAAGCTCACGTCTAAAGTCTGCCTAACTCTTCTTAGCGACAACACAGCTAGAACCTGAGATACATGTCGACACAAAAAAAGTGTTAGACCAACAAGCCTAGTGGGTTTGCACAAATAATATATATCAACAAATAAAGGTTACGAAACATTTATACAATTTCATAACTAATTGATGGGAATCAATGGGGGAGACCCGTAGCACCGATCAAGTTTCACCTTAAAAGTTGATTTACCTTAGTGTCTACTCATATGTGACGTTTGTTTTTTAAGAGGTGCTGAAATCTGAAATCTGATTTCACTTCTGATTTTTAAGTGGTGGTACTGAAGTCTGAAATCTGAATCAACAAGAATGTTTGTTTTTGTAAACTGACAAACGTTTGAATATGTATAATTGTCTATTTTATCCCTCAAAATATTATCATTTCAAACTTTGAAGGTATTATCATTCAGAAATCTCAAATCTGATACTCCCAAAAGCAAAACAAAAACCTTTTCCAAAATAAGTGGTTAGGCTACCACTTTTTTCTAAAGATGATTTTAAGTGATAAGTGGGTCTGAAAAGGTTAAAAAACAAACAGTCTGAATTGAGGAATGTCTGGCCGAATAAGTGATAAATGGTCATTAAGAGTTGAAATTCCAAAAACAAAAAGGCCCTAGTCTCCCATGAGCAACACCACAAGGCTCGACGCATTGAGAACTACCTCCAAGGAATTACCCCAATTGGCGGAGATCCTAGTGCATATCTCCAAGGTGACACCACAAGACTAAATCCTCTTAGTGCCTACTTGAAAGGTTCGTCCATAATATTTATATAACCAATGTAAACATTTACTCCAAGCAAAATGTACATAATACCCATACGGTAAACAAGTGAATAACCTATCCAATACGAAATGAGATTTATAAATACTCAAACACCCCAAACTAGGACAAATAAATCAATGACTCCTCATGAGTCATTTTCACATAGTAGAATCGTATACCATGTATACCAAACATAAGGCCATAAACAAAGAACATTGATTATAAGAATGTATAATACTCCAAGTTAGGTTAAATACTCCAAAATATATATTTTTACATGAAAGGTTCAAAATACCAATAAGATTTGTTAGATTAAATTAGCTCCCAATTTAATTGAATGTTTTATAAAGAAAAAGGTGTATGGGCTTTTTAGTTAACTTTATGGGCTTGAGCCTTTTATTGTAAATGGACCCTTTAAAAAGGAGTCTAGGGTTTCATTTATCATTGAGGTCATTTTTGGAGTAACACCCAAAAACACACACTGACTTATTCTCATGAGAGTCATCTAAAATGTAAAGTGTGGTGTTCTTCATTTTCCTCTCCATATTATCTTCAATGAATATGAGATGAGTTTCTTTATGATTGTTCTTATTGTTCATCTTATCTCTATTTATATATGAACTGTTTTTCTATTGTTTGTTTGTCCTAAATGGGACCAACAATTGGTATCAGAGCTGGATTGAAGAAACTCTTCTTCAATCGGTCATCTATGCAACAATAGAAGATTATATGATTTATTTGTTGTTTTTTGTGCTTAGATTGATTCAATCACATGAGCCTAAACACAAATATCATATCTGATATTTATTTTCTGTTTTGTGCTTACTGGAAATCCAGTCTTTGATTTCATTAAGATTTGGATAAGTTTTGACAGAAAATTAGTGTTTCTCTTCACAAAATCTGATTCTGCACACATGTTTGATAAAATGCCTAAGTGAAGATTTGGTTCTGTTTGGACCAAATCTGATCAGATATAATACATGTGTGTGTTTTGATTCTTTCTCATTCATTGGTCTTATTTGATAAGCACTAAGTAGATGGTTGATCTATGATATCATCTTTGTGTGTGCTTGAGTCCATAGCATTTTTTTGGCATCTTGGTAGTAAGGTTGTTGATCTTTGATCTGACCTTTATTTAAATCCAAGATTGGACTCTCTTTGATCCAGATTTTGTTTATATTCCGCTGCTTATAATCATTTAAATGAAAACAAAATCATTTGGGTCTTGAAAAAAAAAGTTGATTGAGAAAGATTTGGTGTTGTGCTATGTATTCAAAGTCTGATCTGAAAAGTTTTTATAACTATGAGTGTTTCTAATTAGTTTTCTGACCTGATCAATTAGAGATCTAATTATTTGCACTCACGGTTCTAAAAGTTATATGGAGATCGTCTTATTTTCTACATCAAATCAGATATAATGACAGCATGCTGACAGATTTGCGATGCTGTAGTAAAGTGATCATATCTCACTGATCGAAACACCAATTGATGCGATTCAAAAGGCCCTGGATTCAAAGCACATTGATGAACAGCTTTTGTGTTTTGAGATTTCAGAGATTCGAAATTTATAAGGGTCATATGCATCGTTGAAGTAGACAACAGTGTGCTGATACAAAGTTGTTGGACAGATCTGCGCGACTATGGTAAATCAACCGTATCTTATTCGTCCGAGCTCCAAAAGAGGTGATTCCAGATGATCTGAAAATATAACAAACCAATGCACACTCTTTATGTTTTAAGTTTTTGCAAACTCTAGAGCTATCATGGTGTAAAGTAGTGTCGAAGTTGGTGTAAAACTGCTGGCAGAGGACTTAGAAGAAATCAGCAAGAGTTCACCAGAGCTCTGTCAGAAAACTTCTGTTCCACCAGAGGCACTGTTCACAATAGAGGTACTGTTCACAACAGAGGCACTGTTCACAACAGAGGCACTGTTCACAACAGAGGAACTGTTCACCAGAGTAGAAGCACCAGAGCAGAGGTACTTGCTGTCAGCTTTGCGCACCTGTCGTATTTTCAACAGAACTCCCTCCTCGAAGCTCCAAATTTGATGAGTCCAGATGCGTTGAATTCCTAAGACAACGAAGAACAATTTTGATGTTTTGAGCTTGGTCTGAATCAGTGTTATTCTTGGTCAGAATCGCTTCTAAAGTCATATATCTGCTGGACAGAAAGTTTCTCTCATCAGAGGTCTGTTGATTTTTCAGACATCAGAGCTTACCAGAGTTCTGTTGAGCTTACCAGAGCTCTATTGATTTATCATAGGTTATTCAAAAGATCAGAGGCAATTGATAGAGTTTACCAGAGCTCTGATCATCGACAGAAGTTGTCCAGAGCTCTGTTGATTTTTTTGGAACACCAGAGCTCTGTTGATTCGTCAGAGGCTATATGGATCAATTTTTTTTCCAGAAATAAGAGGAATGACCAGAAGGGACCAGAAGCAGACTCAATCATGTTTATTAGAGTTCGTTGGTCCAGAAATCAAATCAAGCCAAAAGCCCGGAGCCCGAAATTTTTCAGTTTGTTTGACAGCTTTGCGCTGCTTTAGAAATATACGTACAACTTTTTACTCGGTGCTCCAATTGACACGAGTCCAGTTGCATTAGAAATATAATTCACAGACGCACGACTTTGATGTTCTGAGTTTTCTCAAATTATGTGAGCTAATATGCCGAAACCAGCCTCAAAGTCTGCTGTAAGGTGTTGGACCGAAAGCATTGCATTTAATTCATGCTCTTTCCGCTTTCAAGAACGGTGTTCTCTCGACGTTTCTTCACGGTTTCATACAGCTATTGTGACATATTGATTGTCACTCACTCCTATGTTATTCATGTTTAATGCTCGGTACTGAATGCTTACTCAACAGTGAAGTTGAATCATGAAAACTAGACAAAATGGGGTTAATTGTCTTGGTTTTTCAAGAAGATGAGCCTACATTTGAGGGGGAGCTCGTGATGATTTGAAGACTAGAAGAATGTAACGCCAAAGTTTCTAAAGAAAGCAAGGGGGAGACTACAAGATGATGCTTTCTTTATAAAACATTAGGGGGAGATTGTTAGATTAAATTATCTCCCAATTTAATTGAATGTTTTATAAAGAAAAAAGTGTATGGGCTTTTTAGTTAGCTTTTTAGTTAACTTTATGGGCTTGAGCCTTTTATTATAAATGGACCCTTTAAAAAGGAGTCTAGGGTTTCATTTATCATTGAGGTCATTTTTGGAGTAACACCCAAAAACACACACTGACTTATTCTCATGAGAGTCATCTAAAATGTAAAGTGTGGTGTTCTTCATTTTCCTCTCCATATTATCTTCAATGAATATGAGATGAGTTTCTTTATGATTGTTCTTATTGTTCATCTTATCTCTATTTATATATGAATTGTTCTTCTATTGTTTGTTTGTCCTAAATGGGACCAACAAGATTACATAAAACCTTTCTAAAATACTTTTAATGTAACTCATGTTTATCATGATACCAAATAAGGCGATTTACACCAAAAGCTTAATAACCATCAAAATGTACAAATATGGACATTAAAGGAGAGGTATGAACAAATAGAACATGAGATGATGATGGAAAGCACATTTAGACATGTATCTAGTTTTTACAAAGCTTTTAAAGCTCACCACTTAGGTTTTAGGAAGAAAACCTAGAAACTTGCAAACCCTAGAAAACTTGGAAGGATGAGATGAAATTGATGCTTGACCTTTGCTTGAATCCTCACTCAAATGACTTCAAAGACCCTTTTAATGCTTCACTAAAAGCTCCCACCAAACCCTAGGTTGACTTTGATGAGGAGAGAGTTTGAAGGTGAGAAATCGCACTTATGGTCAAGAAAATCGCTCCCAAATACTAATTTTGAAATAAAATGAAGGAAATGCCAGCTGAAAAGGGTTTTAAACCTGTCTTGCCTAGCGGGAGATTGTGCCATGGGATACTATCGTCGATACTTTAGCCGAGTTCGTACCGAGGCCCAGTCCTTCCTAGCGATTGTGACCCGCGAGAGTGCTAGTGGCACAATCGCGGTCACTATCACTCAAAACGTATCGTCGTTGCCTCCTATGGTGGGGTTACACCTATGGTGCTATTGTAACGGCCATCATGCCCTCATGTCACAATTACGGGCACTCTCACCTTTATCATCAGGGCCATCCCTGGGGGAGGGCGGGCTGGGCGTACGCCCAAGGCCTAAAGGAAACAGGGGCCCAAATTTTTTAGGTATGTACAATGCAGTAGTAGTAGTTAAAAAATTCGTAAATAGAAAAGACAAAAAATAGTATATAATAGGACCCAAAAAGAATTCAGCATTATATTAAGGGCCCAAGCATGTATTAACTAGTTACATTTGCTGGTCTCGAAGGGGTTATACAAGTATAAAGGTTTGTAGAAGGGGGGTTGAATACAAACACAAGATTTATAGTTTTCTAAATTGTTTATTGATAAATCCAACACAATTTACAGTTTGTTGCAGAATAAGATTAAGTAGAACATAATCTAAACAAACTTAAAGAATCACTAAGTATTCTTGCACAAGAAATCAGAGAGAAAAGAAGATATAGAAAAATAAGAGTATTTTTCTATGCACTAAGTAGTTCAGGGAAGACCACCTTCAAACTGAAGGGGCATTCCTCCTATTTATACTCTATGCATTTAATGCATGGCAGAAGAACTTTACACGTGTCATCATATGGTTGGGCACATGCTTCTAACTTTTAGCACAACATGCTTTGGGTCGTATGGTGAACAGTGTAGTGGCAGAGTGGTTGTACGATCTTGGACAAAAGCATGTCTCGTCTGAAAAATCGTACGATGTGTGCAAGGAGATAAGACAAACATTTCTTGAAGTAGAAGCTTCATGATCAACGATCGCTGAGTAGGTCTTCCATCAAGGAAGAGCTGATGTAAGTCAGCTATCGCTGAAGTCTTCTTCTTGAAATGTCACGTGTGTGGACTTGTCTTGGTTTCACTAATGTCCGCATCAAATCATTAGTAGATTTGTCACTTGTTCATTCAGCTTCGTCTTCGATGTCAGCAATGAACTCTTTGTCGTGAAACTTGTCTTCAGGGATTAAGTTTAACTTGTTACAAATAATACTATCAGCGATATTGAACATGCTCGGTATACTTATTGTTGATGGCAAAACATTAATACATAGGATATCAATAGCGATACTGAACAGACTTAGTGTGTTTATCGTTGATGGCAAAACACTAATACATACAAGTCAAATGCAATTTTCACTAAGTAATTCTAAGGGTCATTATCAAATCACTTAGAGAGTTTGGATCAACAACATTGGACAATAAAATTTGTAAAAAGTTAATTGGTCTTTCACTTGCTCATTAATCGTCAAAGTTTTTTTTATCTTGTACTAATATCTAAAAACTATTTTTGCCTGGGAACCTTGATATATACTCCATTACTCATCTTCCACATTTTCGTTTGATTATTCCATCAACATGAATTTTATTTTTATGTTAGAATATAGTAGATTTCTTGTTATTAACTAAGAAAACTTCTACCTATTGAAAACAATTACCAACTATATGAGACGACCCAACTTATATCTTTATTCAAGATTTCAAAACTATTTTTCTTTTTTTCATACATTATTGACTCCTTATTACCTAATATTGAGGACATGAATCTTAAGTCGTTTGTTATCTCTAAAACGAGATTAGATTCTTAAACTATAACACCAACATGGACTTTTGATTCTAAGAATGATGTTTTTTAAAACGTTTGTTTCAACTCTAATAATTTAAGATGGTGATGAAAACCATTAACATCAGGCAACATGTGGAAATATAACTGATTTATGTTGATTTACTTAAAGTGATACTCCGAATGGTCAACATAGTGACCTCAAATGATTCAATCTATATATGAAAGTCATATCATAAGATGTCTTTGATGGTGGAACGGATTGACGATGTTATGTAAAAATGATATGGTAGATAATATTCATTTAGAAATAATTATTGATTAATCTTGTGCAAGGAATGCCGGGAAAAATGGTTTTTATATAAATTAGTATTTCTTGAATTTAATGTCAATTAGATGATATAAACAATAGACTGAAAAAAAATTATAGTTATCGAGGGCCCATCTTTAAATCTCGCCCAGGGCCTAAAAAATGTCAGGAACGGACCTGCCGATCATACAGGGACCAAAAACCAACATTCCAAACATCGGCAAACGACACTTTTTAGGGTCGATGCATCGAGATTGGATCTTAATACTTCCCACGTGTCAAACATTGAAATAAAACAAATTATAACATAAACATGATATTCCATTTTACCTTTAGAATTTCGGGTGTTACACCCCACCCATTAGACCTGGATATGGTCATCTTCAACCTTAATATCACACCAAACTTGATATGCAATACTGCCTTCAACACTTCCAAATCTATCTCTTTGTTGACCAAGCAAATCAAACAAACATGGCTTCTCCCCGATCTGCTTGAATAACGCTTGTTTGAACTTTTATAGTATTTTTATCTAGATTTGAGTTTCATGAGTCCGTGTGTAATACCCCGGGTAAGTCCGTTAGACAAATTCCCTATCCGTTAAGTTTATGTAACGATGATATTTAATGTTTAGGGTAAGTTTGAGATAAGTTATAAGGTTAGGGGTGTTTTAGTCCTTATTGAGTAGTTTGAGCCAAAAGTGTAAATTGAGATATAAATATCTCAAACACTTCAGATATCCTCACTTTCCTCTTTAGAAACTGTGTGTGTGTGTGTGTGTGTGTTCTGAGCGAAAGGAAGAAGACGAAGAAACCTACGACTAGAGCATCAATTGATTTGGTTGAAGTTGATTTTGAGGTAAGCTCTTTTACATTTTGTGTTTGTAATCAGTAGTAGGAGATATCTATCGGTTTAGAAGTTACGATTTCAGTGATTGGTGTCGATTTCAATCGAATCTAGGTGAGATGAAACCGACTGTGTTCTTGAGACTCCCGGTGGAGTCCCGGTATTATCGACTCCCGGTATTGTGAACTCCCGGTAACGTGAACTCCCGGTATTGTGAACTTCCGGTACCAAGAAGTCCCGATACCGAGAAGTCCCGGTACCATGGAGTCCTGGTATTTTCGACTTCCGGTGATGTCAACTCCCGGTACTTGAGAGTCCCGGTACTGGTGAGTCCCGGTACTGGTGGTAGTGTCCGGTTATAGTTTCTGATTGTATATTTGGATTAAGTTGCTCCGAAAATTTCCTGGGGGGCCGCCCCCAAACCCCGCAAGGGCGTTGCCCCTTGACCCCATCCGCTAACCGGGTAGCGGAACCCCCGTGTTAAGTCGTTGTAGGGGAACAATTGAGAATAAGAGTTATTCTATTTGAATTATTTCAGATACTGTGAATTCAAATTGAAAGACTGAATCTGTGGAAAAGGCTTGGAAGCATTTTTGTTAAACAAACAGGTGAGTTTTACTTTAAAACGTTTTTAAACTGGGATACATATATATATGTGTATATATATATATGAGACGATTATGTGGTAGGAATATGATTATGTGTATATAAATGACAATATGATATATTGAGATATATATTGTATTTATATGAGCACTGCACTACACGAGGATATGTTAGCCGATCTATTAGTCGACGGAGCTGTATGGAGATGCAGCGGAGCTGTATGGAGATGCAGCGGAGCTGTATGGAGATGCAGCGGAGCTGTATGGAGATGCAGTGGAGCTGTATGGAATTACAGTGGAGCTGTAGGTAATTGCAGCGGGGCTGTGTGTGATTGCAGCGGAGTTGACTGTATTTGGGTACAGTGACGATGATTAGTTGGCTTGCTACCAACTAATTTGGCCATGAGAACGAGAAGGAGGGGAATTACACGATGCACGAATCTTGATGTGATATTTGTATACTTATGATATATGGGTGTTTTGACGAAAGGTTTATATAAACTATTTTGATACAAAGTATTATGTGAAAGGGTTTTATAATGAATTTGGAAAGGACCGGGATTAACTCACTAGACCCGTTTGGTCTAACCCTCATTTTGTTTTCAAAAATATGTTTTTCCAGGTCGAGGAATTGATAGCGGCAAAGGAAGACGTTATGTATTTTGTAGTTACGAAACAAAAAGGACCATACTTGGTTTATTATGTAACATTTGGTTGTAATTCAATGATATGTATGCATTTTATGGTATATGTTGTATGATATGAGTAACCGGGTTGTTACACCATGCTCCTATTGGAATCTCAAGATGGCATAATTTGTCAGGATTTGATACCAAACAAACATGAGTCTCGATGTTACTTAAATGATATCACAATCCACAAACAAATAATTTATAACATGTGGTTCCTAGGGGGACGAGTTCCATGTGGGGCAGTGAGGATTGCATGTAATCAACATTTTGCTCAAATATATAACATGGATAGGATCAACAATTGTATGCCAACAACAGGAATAACAAATATAAATACAATGACAATGATCAAGACACCCAATTACTTAAACAAAACAATAGCAATGTAAATCCAACCTCAACGCCAGATTTAATGTGATTGCACTATATGTTTGACATTGTATATCCACAAAGAGATGATAATTTGTATCTCACTTTTATATCAAACCCAAATAGAAAGTGTTATCATACTAATTTAATCAAGAATCTCATGATCATAAAAAGTTTGCTAAAAAGCTCTTCATAGTCAGGCGTGGTATAAAATCTTCTCTCAAAAAGAGACAGACGAGAGATGATAGAGGAAGGTATTCAGTTCAAAAAAGATACGACAATCAGAACAGCTTCAATCCAAAATTGACTAAGGACAGAAGCAAGCTACAAGCATTAGCAACCGTTTTCGATTCAAAGATGACTTCCGTAGAGGAGAGGGGAAACCTGCTTAGATAGGGTGATAGCCCGGTTTTGATTGAATATCCTTTCATGTGCTTGTCTTGTATTGTAACACCCGGAAAATCCTTGTAAGTAATAATAGTCCTAATATTTACTTATATTTTGACTTTTTAGATTATAATTGATTTCTTAAGTAATTTCCGTGATTGTTACTTGTTATTTGATAACTTCCGATAGAAATCAGTAAGTTTATTTCTTAAGGAAATTAAGGAAAAATAGACGATAAAGTGAAATATTAGATTTTATGGATTAGTTGGATAGGTAATTTGAATACGAGTCCAACGGTACTTTCCGGGGTAAAAACGGAGTTCTAACGAAGAAGTTACGGCCAAATCAGTAGAAATTTAGAAGGTTAGCAAACAGAAGCTGGCGCCGATGGTTTGGCGCCGATGCATCGGCGCGGGTGATCGGCGCCGAGCACCTGACGTGCTAAAAGGGGGTTAAACCCACCTCTTTATCTTTAGTCACTCTTTTCACTTAGAACTCTCAAGCCAGATTGTTTGCTTCTGCTCTACACTTCTCAGACGAAATTTCCATCTAAGATTAAGGTAAGCACACATCTCTCAATCATAATCCAATTCAAGCAATTAGTAGATGAATCTTACCAATTAAACTTCAATTAGGGCTTTGCATCTTCATTTCATCTTGACTGGAGTAATTGGGTTCAAGTCTTCAAGTTAGGGTTATACCAATTGAAGAATTAAGGTGAGTAACTTGTATCTAATTGATTGTATTATACTTTACTACCCTTCTTTATCTTGATTTTGGTATTGATAATGAGAAATCTTGATTAATAAGCTCTTAATGGTTAAGAGGGAAACAAGAAGAGTTCAAGTAAGTTATGGTGGATTAATTGTGTTTAATTACTTAGAATGCCATGGTAAATGTTAGTGTTAAAGGTTTGGGTTGGATTATACATCATTGATATGTGATTATGATGATATCTTAATATATGTCTTAATGAAGCAAAGATGGGTTAATGGTCAAAATGGACCCATTATTGAATTATAAACATGGATGTTTATTATTGATATTATATAGAATGTGATTTGATACATATGGATGTATATGAACTACATGGAAGTAGTATTGATTATGTTAAATGGTTGGATCATTGTTAAGTGATTAATATGCTTTAATTATTACTTGGATTAACATATTTGGTATTCACATAATTGGAGGAGCACCTAGTAGGCATTGGAGGATATATTCTTACACACCGTGGGGTAAGTGTAATTGATTCATACCCTCGGATACCGTGGGGTTTTCCGTTGTGTTATGCCTTGTGACGCTACCGTGGGGTGCCGATCAAGGTATATCTTCGATTATGATGTAACTGGGTAGCATTATGGGCCTTCTCCATGGAATCCAATTTGTGACTATATCGAATTGTTATTCCTACATGCTATGCTTATACTCAATGTACTATGTGTAAACCTCACTTAGGCTTTAAAAGCCTAACACTTGTTATGTGTTTTATGTGTTACAAATATTAGTGGTTCCGGACACAAGAAGGTCTAGAACGGGGTTGTGAGCATGGGATCATTGTTGGAGAATTAAAGATTGGAAGACTTATGATAGAACTTTCCGACATCCTTTTGTAATTTGATTGCTATAGTAGTGATCAAATAAGTTAGTGGTCCATTAGTAGTTATAACTATCTAAATTGTCGTACTAATGGTTATGTAATGATAATTATGAATACTTTCACTTTGGTAATGCGTACCACTCTTCCGTTTTATGGAAGTTTTTGTTAACCCCTGTTTTGGGGTGTTACATGTATTGAGGTATACCGCGAAGATATGAGTAAAAGTAGGTAACAGAAGGGGAAGGATCGTTGTTTTTTACTACTGAGGGCAAGCAGCTTTCATTTTCTTAAATCTAATGGTAGGGCTTTAAAGAGTAGGCGATTCGTATCTTTCTATGACCCCCAGAATAAGAAGTAGGAGGATACGCAGAGAAAGAGCTCTTGAAGTCTACCCGGGCGCGCTTCTTCATTCATCCATTTTATGGAATTATTAACGTAGCCAATCACAAATAAGTCTTATTAGCCAGATGTGCACACACAACTTCACAAAGTCACATCACCATTTCTTTAAATTCAAACTTTTGAGGAGTCCCACGACTTGGCACACAACTTGCCAAGTCGCCAAAATTGTATCATAGCATTTGCAAGCTTCATGTGTTACATCAACATGACCTGTTAGGTTACAAAACATGTATAGAACATATTTTGTATTTGATTGTAACACCCTCGTAATTGGAAAGAGCAACTAAATAAAATTTTCAATAATACATCCAAAAAGAATATAATTTCTTCCTATAAACCAATACTGGACATATCTCAAATTAAATTCTATGATTAACCTCGAACCATTTATAACCCAAGTCTTATTACAAAGACTAAATCCATATCGGGTGTTACCTAACCCAAGTACAAATTGCTATTCCCAAAGTAAATGCGGAAGACTTCACTTAATCAATATTATGCAAAACCTTCAAATACGGATGGGACATACATAAATCATGGAAGAACAATCCATATAAGTATAATACTTCACCGAAAACATGATACGAAACCCAATACTCACACGAGCATAAAATGAAATGAAATTCAAATACCACAACATGGAAGTGACATGCCTCATTCAAACTTTAATATACGTGGAGGGAATTCCAATGAAAGTCATCAATTGCAGTCAATCGCACAAGACCAACGATAATAAAGCAAGGACATTATAATATCTAAAATAATGTTGACCGACAACGGGGGAGACCCGTATCCATTGAGAGTGGAGGAACACAAAAGTATGCCACTCATACAACGTTAATCGTATGACACTTCACGGCATGAAAGCCCAAGTGTCCCTACGACTCCTTTCAAGTCACACCCAAAGAGACAGCTGACCTTAGCGGATATTACCATGAATATCACCAAAGGCTCGGCACAAGCGGGGTTACAACCATGACATTGCCCCGACATGGCGAAGGTCATAAACGCCCATCAATCATGATAGCACAACCGGACTCAGCCCTCCTAGTGTACACTTGTAAGGTAAAGGTCATAAACATGGGGCCCGGTCAAATCCTGCAACACCCAGTAGACCATCAAATAAAGACTGACTTACGTGCTTATGGATCCAATGCAACACAGTCTAAAATTACATGACTACACAAGAATGACTAAAGCACTCGAGCATGTAATTATCAATAATTTGCAATAAGATGCAATAAGTTGCAATAAATGCAAGCCATAAATAGGACTCTACATTGAGCCATTAAGATCGGACAAGATGTCCCAAAGACTCCTTTAAAGTCAAAACCGAGCAAAATGCTCAAAACCCATTAGACCAATAAATAACGATCCTCATAATGTAAAATGCATTTAAATATCACTTAGGTAAACGTATTCCTCAAAGACATTATTAACCCAAAACTCGTCACAGATTAGGACAAATGGTTTCCCAAATGGACTCATACCCTTATAATTCCAAAATGTCTCATAACACGAAAATGTGCATTCTCCAAATGGTTTATAAAATCAATTACACCAACATGCTTAAACCCTTGAATGAACTCCATTTGAGCAATAAATCATTTAAGGATATATTTATGATTTCTACTTATCAAAATATCCGAAAATTCCAAATATGGGTGTTTTACAAAGTTTATAAAGTTAAACACTTCAAAAGATCAAACTCACCAAATAATTCAACAATTGATAATTTTAAGTAAAACACACAAATACTTGAAAAATAACATTTTTGGCATGTACAACGTTTTCACAAATCAACTTGAACTCACCTTGCTAGATTTAGGCTAAATCTAGACTTTCCCCAAACTTGAGCTTCTTTGAAGAAACTTGAATCCTTAAGCCAAATCTTCCAAAAACCTAGATCCATAAGTTTCCAACCATAAATATTCACATCCAACCATAAAGAATCATTCCCAAAACATTTTTACATCAAGATCTCAACTTATACCAAAACCTTAATTTCCATAGATGAAGATAAGAGAAGATTACCTTAACCACAACTTGAATCCACCAACCAAAGCACCTCTAGATCACCAACAAAACACCACAAGCTCCAACTCTTCAAAATGGACAAAAGATTGGATGAAACCCTAGAAAGCTTTCGGTGAAGAAGATGAAGTGAAAGGGTTTTCGGTTTGGGAAAGAAAGGGATGAAGGGGGAGAAGTGGGAAATGAAAAATGGGGTTGAAAGGGTGAAAATCACGTTTTTATGCTCCAGGTGCCCGACGGCTAAAGTGACGCGCGAGAGTGACACAAGTGTCACTTTTGCTAGGCACTCTCGTCGTGGTCCCATGGCTCTCGGTACAAAATCGACGAGAGTGACATGCGAGAGTGACACAAGTGTCACTTTCGCTGGTCACTTTAGCCGAGGTCGTACCGAAAGTTGTTTTGGTTATAACTTCTTCGTTTTTGCTCCGTTTCCGGAAAGGCCCGTTGGGTTCGTATTTGAATTCCCCATCCAACAAGACTATAAAATCTAGGATTTAATCCAAAATCCTATTTTTCATATTTATCTTAAAATGTCGATACCTTCCAAAGGTCGGGGTGTTACAATCCTCCCAACCTTAAAAGAGATTTCGTCCTCGAAATCTGGTTCCCCTACACTCCAAGGTTACTGAACTCAACACTTATCATGTTCCCTCAGTTTCCAACTGAAATTCGAGTTTCATTCTAGTGTCGGTTAACTTTGGCCATAGATTTCTCTCGAACATCGATGCCAAGAGACTTTAACTTCCCACACTACACCCAAGCTTAGAGGAGAAGCATCCGAACAAACGTTTAACTTGCTAGAGTATCTTCAATCCGCAAGACTTCGGTTGCCTCCCAACCTTAGGTGATCCATACTTCCCTAATGGTGGATCTCTACTTTCAGTCAGTCTATGTCTCCACGCTCTAAAACGTTTTCTCCAATCAGTCCATGGTTTGATCACTACCGAAATCAACAAATTCTCCCAAATCCAACAGTTTCCGCTGTTGAACTGTCACTTCACTCTAACGAGCACTGTCAGACTTTAAAACAGACGGTCGTCCCTGACCCACCGATTATACGACTCCAAGAATACGTCCAATTACCAATCATCCAATCGACAGATTCTTTTACTATTCGAGGAAGGTCATCCCACTAAATCTACTTGCCACAATTGAATTTCTTAAGACCACTACAACCGATATCACTATCCTTTAAAATTTGGGCTACAACCGTCCAAATACACTAACGATTCTTGACCTCGAAACCCAAAAGTTGACACCTAGTCATACCACCAAGCTTTGAACCATAGCAGAACTCCACACACGAGTTTCATTCGTCGAGCATCCCCACACAACCAAGGTTATCCACATGGTGTCTGAAGGGTACTACATGTCCTTTATGCAAAAACTGACAAACCCAAAACAAGGTTGTTGAAGAGAACGGTTACCATAAGCATTAATAAAAGATACCGCGAGTCTAATCCTCCAGTTACAAAAGTACACCGACCCTGCAAACGATGCTACTTGGCCTACGGTACCATCACGCGTCGGAATACTTAACCTTCCACCGTCGAAGTTGTATACGCATTTACTCTTAACCGGGGTTACGTAACCTTTCAAAGGTTCTAATGAATTCAAGGTTTTCAAGTGAGATACTCAACAAATATGCCGATCGAAAACTTTTATAGAAATTTTCAACACAAAGGTTTTCATATCAATTTAATCGTACGCATAAAATCTACTACCACCTACTCGATAGTTGTGCAAAAATGGACACACTCGTCCCACATATGAAAATCATCTTGAAACTATTTCATCACAATTCAAGTTACTAACGAAACGCAAAAGCATGCTCAACAACTTTTTTTTTAAATGGACCGATATGGTTATATCATGGATTTATTTATGCCATGCACGTAAAGCAATTTCCTACTTTAAATTAGTGTGCAACAAAAGTTCGTACGAAACTTCGAAAAGAAATTTTAAAATGGCATCAAACTTCAAACTTTTCTTCTTTAGCCCAAAAAGGACATGCATTAAAATTCGCCAACAAAAGTTGCATGTGTCAATGTATTTCGTAAAATGGCTTAATGATATATGTATATATATATATATATATATATACATCTTGGTTAAAATGTGGAATGATTGGTGTTGGTTTCAAGTTTAAAGCAAAATAACAACATGCTTTCATCATTTGAGAACATCGGTTAAAATATCATGAAAGAATCTCAAATCATAATATGCATGCAAATTTGTAACACTCCCCTAGTAGTCTTTCTGAAATAATAAAACATGTAACAGGTGGTCCATACAAAATTTTCAAAGTAGAAAATTTCATTAAATCAAATTTCAAAATTTTCTCATTTAGTCATATAATGAGATAGAGGTAAAACCTTTTTGACAAGACTCACACACATTAATGCATTTTCTCAAAACTTGGGAAAATATTAAGTGCTTGTAGTTGGTTGACACCTAAAAGGATTTAAATCAACTTTAGATTTCGAACCGTACAAACAATGCGCATTAATGCTCCAAAAATAGTGGCTACAATGATATGCACATCAATAAATCAACATAATGCATTTGTGTGAAATGATAACATAAGAACCATTAGTCGAAAATGCTTAAGGCAAAACATTAATATAAACTATCATGATGTTCTCATATGCATTACTCACGCCCCGTAAAAGTCAATTCGTACACCTAACAAGTTGCAACAAAACATGCTACTATAACCCTCAAAAGAGAAATCATATGATATTAAAACTCCAAAAACCACTCTTTTGGTGCAATACGACATAGAGTAATATTTCTCAACAAAACTCGCATGAGACACAACACTAAATAAGACCCATAGATTAACGCACACAATAATTCAAGTATGCACATTATGAAGTGTCACCCATGCAACGCAAAACGGCGTAAAACAAAACTTCATAATACCCTACAAAACTTCCAAAACTCGATGAAACTAAACGACATCCAATCAATCAAATGGTGTCAAAGTTTTCGTTGCCAATAATCAAATTGTATAAAGCAAGGTTATGACCAAAATGTCAAAATTCCCAAAAATTCCTCTTTTATTGCAATACGGTATAAAGAGACACCTTTAAACAAAACTCGCATGAAATAAAATTTCTCAAGAAGGCTCAAACACCAAAACAAGGAGAGGTAACTCTCTGTCCCAACTTTAACATATGTGGAGGAGATCCAATGTTAAAGTCGTAAGTCGCAGTTACTTGTCCAAAACCGTAAATGACATTAAAATATGGATGTCATAGTATCCGAAAGTATCATTGGACAACAACAAGGAGTAAAACATGCCTCGACAAAGTTTGCAAATTCCTGTAATAAAAGAATTTCATGCATGCTAAAATTTATGGTTCGAAAACTTGTGTGTGCTAAACGTCTTTCAAGATTTCGCAATACAATCCGCATGACGATTAGAAACACAAGAAACAATTGATGCAATTTATTTAAAATAAATAAATTTTGTGCATGTACATAGTCGGCACACTCCTCCAATCCCTCCGGCCACACTATCGTCATCCGGGGCTCAAACATCCTAAGGCAAAATTGAAAGTTACATCGGTTAACCTTACGATTCCTCCTCGAATTAAAGTCGATTCAATAAGCCTATGGTTCTAATCCGTCCATCAATTTCAACCCGAAACGATCCACTTCATGCCATCAACATGGTTACTGCCACTCCAAATGGCAATTGCTACAATCATCAACCTCTTCTAACGGTCACTCGCTTAGAAATTTCTTTACTACACCCAGCGGTCATCACATCAGAGTCGTCCAAGTACTTGAATGTAACTTGTAGGTTCACCATAACACTGGCCAGGTGCAATTATGAACGTATTGTACATGATCATCCTTGCTACCCTAGACATGATTTCTCGTTTCTAGTGACTCCATCAACCACGAACATCCTATCTTAAGGTGCCTAATGGTGAAATTTCACTCCCATTCACTTAATAGAATGCTAGTTTGAGTCTAGGTATCCAAAAATCAACACCTAATTCTCTCAAACTTAAGCTCTGATACCAACTTGTAACACCCTCATAATTGGAAAGAGTAACTAAATAAAATTTTCAATAATACATCCAAAAAGAATAGAATTTCTTCCTATAAACCAATACTGGACATATCTCAAATTAAATTCTATGATTAACCTCGAACCATATATAACCCAAGTCTTATTACAAAGACTAAATCCATATCGGGTGTTACCTAACCCAAGTACAAATTGCTATTCCCAAAGTAAATGCGGAAGACTTCACTTAATCAATTCACCTCTCGAGCACACTACTAGCACTCATCTCTTCACAGTGTCACTAGAACAATTCCCAACCTGAACCTGTTGCACATGCCGACAAATAAAAAGGTTAGGCTAACGCCTAGTGAGTTCAAGAGTTTACATCATGATTAAAATAATTTGTTGAATGAAAGATTGCAACTTAAATCATGATTTCCAAAAGAGTTTATGATAAGGGTGTAAACGACTTCAAAGTTTATAAAGTTAAACACTTCAAAAGATCAAACTCACCAAATAACTCAACAATTGATAATTTTAAGTAAACACACAAATACTTGTGTAAAGCCCGTGTTTCGGTATGCATTTTATTTAAGTATTTTAATTATTTAAATTTTTCTTTAAGTAATTCTATTAACGGAATTTGGCGTCAAGGACCCAAAATGAGTAAGTTTGTGATGTTCGGTTAAATGAGTAAAATCCTAAATTCTTGTGGTAAGAAGTGAATTAATTTTAAAACCTAGAGGCTAAATGTGAAAGTTGGTAAATAAGGTGCTTGGAGATCGACCCATGAGGATCGACCTCCCCTTCCCTCTTTCTCGTTTAACATTCACGGCAAACACACACACATCCACCACAAAACCCTATTCCTCCTCCCCATTACGTTTGCTGCTGCCGTCGACCAAACCACCAGCCGCCGCCGCCGTTTTTTGTCGCTAACGGCTTCCGGAGAGAGAGGAGCAACGAGACAGTGAGAGAGGAAGAAGAAGCCGGTGAGTTAACTGTTGCTGCTGCGTTTTGTTAAAGAGGTAAGATTTTCTCTTCTCGTTTCTTTTCGTTGCCGTCTAACCACCGCGGAACCACCATCGCCGCTGCAGCAATGGCTGCTGCCGGCATCGCCGCCGTGCACCACCGGTGCGGCGGCTGTGGCACGCGTGGTGGTGGCTACTGGGTCGCGTATGGTCGTAGGTGCGGCCCGAGTAGTTTTGTTGGGGTGTTCCGTCACTTCGTCGGAGTTTTTCCTTTAAACCATCACCACCGTGGGTGGTGGCCGCCGCCACCGACCACCACTGCCGGAGATGGCAGTGGGTGGCGCGTGGTTTGGTACAGCCTTCGTAAACCCTAAATAGCTAAACCGTAACCCCAATCGCGAAAACATTAAACCGTTTCAAAAATCGTCATTTTATGTGAAAACACCGTTTCTGTCCCTGCTTTGTATCGGCCATAACTTTTCCTTCGTAGCTCGGTTTGAGGCGAAACTAGTGCCCACGGTTCACATTCTGTGTCGGGCACATTTTTCGTGTTTTAGCGAAAACCTGGTTAGGCCTCTAGCTAGGTGCAAAAGGGCCGTTTTTGCAGCAGGTCCGAATCTGCCAGCCTTACGTTTCGATCTTAGAATAAGTGTATAAAATCGTAGGAAAATCGTTAGAACGCGTATAATATGTCCCTGGAAAGCTAAGACCCAGACCCTTCTGTTTGTGGGATTTAATTTCTGGATTTGTGGGTCTAGAGGGGGCTAAACAGGTCCCGAACAGACCTGCAGTTTAGACCGAAAAGCTGAAATGTTACTCTATTAGTCTTATGGTTATTTTTGAGGGTTGGGGCTTCGCTTTGACTCTTGGTAACACTTCTTTAGGTGAAAATAAGTGAGTTGGAGTTGACGATCTCGTGTTGCTATTTGTAGTCATCCACTTTGCTTTTGAGGTGAGTTCTCTCACTGCGTAGAATAGGGATTATATGTACATCGCGGTAGTTTGTGTGTATTAACTGATTTGTTGTGTGTACTAGCTGTATTGTGGTGCGTAGTACTAGGTTGAATTAATTCCTAGTATAAATGAGTGTTATATACATCTCGGTGGGACCGAGGAATTGTGTAAAAGTGTTGTGTGAACTCGGGGAGACCGAGGGCTCGGTGGGACCGAGGAGTTGTGTAAAAGTGTTGTGTGAACTCGGGGAGACCGAGGGCTCGGTGGGACCGAGGAATTGTGTAAAAGTGTTGTGTGAACTCGGGGAGACCGAGGGCTCGGTGGGACCGAGAAATTGTGTGCAAGTGTGGCATGAACTCGGGGAGACCGAGGGATGCCTACACGAGTGTTGTGTGAATTCGGGGAGCCGAAGGATATATGTGAGGGTGTTCTTGTATGTGTTTGCTTGCACCACTTAACTGCTTGTGTTGGTTGTCCATGTGCGGATAGGAGTGGTGTGTATTTAATTGCTACCTGCGTATGTGTTTGAATTCACTAAGCTTCGTGCTTACCCCTTCCCTGTGAATTATGATTTCAGGTACGAGTGGCAGTAAGGCGTGACGGTACACACTGGCGCGTGAAGAAGACTTTCGTTATTATTTATTTTGAGACATCAAGTTTAGATTTATTACAATTTCCGCTGTGTTATTTATAATTGGTGATTTAACTTAACGAGGTTTTGATAAACGTTTGGTTGGATTTAATTACTTATGGTTTAGTTTTAATAAAATGTTATTTTTAAAAGTTCAAATTTATTGTAATTTTTGGGACGTTACAAGTTGGTATCAGAGCACAGCTTGAGCGAATCGAACACATTTCGGTGTGTTTGAACTCAAGTTTGCGGCTCAAGATTATCTTTTTCTTTTAAAATTTTTGAGAAATAAAAGAAGGGAAAAAGTCCGTTTGGGAAACGGTGACCGAAGGCGCAGTGTGTACAGTCAGCCGATGCCAAGGGAAAAGGTAAAGTACTTAGTGTAATTTATTGCTTTCTAGAACATAGGAGTATGTATGCTAGATTGCTTAGTGCTTATTACACTGTAATGCATGTTTGTTGCTTGCTAATAGGAATATATGCTAGCCTTGATAGGTTGTTAAGTGAATGCACTATAGGTTGTATGCAGTAGAAACCGAATAGCCTTAGAATGTTGGATTTAGTTCTATTGCGCAGCTCTTGTTTGAGTCCAACCGTTGTAGGATAGAATCTTGTATTCGAAGGTCTATCTGGTTTTACACTGTATGCAACTGTGCATTTGCGAGGCGACTCGTCATGACTAGTAGGGATTCAGTCATAGCAAGGGTAGCGGGATGAGGTGAAATTCCTAGGGAGCTAGGAAGAGTGTTTGCATATGCTGGTACGGGCATATGGGTAGAACTGTCGGCAAGGAACTACTTGGGCACTTCGGGACGGGACTCGAAACGAGTAAGGATAGGTGTGGAAGGTAGTAGTAGAGCTCCTTCTATCTGAAGCACATGATCCGTGCTCGAGTCGGGGAAAGTCACGGAGAATCCGAGGAGTTGAGCGTGAGCGTAGTTAGCAGGTTTAGTGTGTCCTAATAGCTCGTTAAGGAGGAACAAAAATACTGACTCAGATTCTGGTACCGGAGTTACCACTGAGCAGATTCGAGAGATGATTGCGGCTGAGGTGACGCACGCTACTGGGGAGGCGATCCCCGAGATTGTACCGCCATTCGTAATGAGGTAGTAGTGTTGGTAGAGGAGCGCATCACGGCGATTCCACCCCCTGCCGGTGGGCAGCCCCGGGCTAGAGAGTTGTAGTATCGGGATCGGATTGGAGTGCGCATTCCTTACCAGTGGTTGTCCTGAGAATTTGAAGGTTCGCTTCACGGTGAATCTGTTACGAGACGGAGCGAAAGACTGGTGTGCTACTGCTTGGACGCTTAGCGAGCGCACTACTTTGACCTGGGAGGAGTTCGTCGTACGTTTTCGGGCAGAGTATGTGCCTCCAGTGGAGATGGAGAGGATTGCTAAAGAGTTCTTGGAGCTCTCTCAGACTGCGGAGACTGTAAAGGAGATGAACCGAGAGTTCACGGAAATGGCATTTTTCTGTCCTTAGTATGCTGCTTCTGCGGACATGAAGAGGACGCGGTACAAGAATATGTTACGTACCGAGATCAGGGAGTTCGTAAGTACTGCGCAATATGCTTCACTTGCTGCGGTGATGAAGGCGGCCCGAGGTAGAGTTCATCAATTGAGAGTGGAAGAGGCACAGGCTATGCATAGAGTGGTGACAGGTACGTTCTTAGTTAACTCGGTGCCTGCTGTGGTGATGTTTGATAGCGGGGATACTCATCCTTTCGTGTCACACACTGTTAGTGAGCGTTTTGGGCCGAGTTGTAGGACGGTAGGCTGTCCGCTTGTGGTTGAGGTTGCTAATGACATGACCTTGATGGTTACTGACGTGTACCGGGGGTGCACTTTGGAGATCTCTGGTGTGAGGTTTCTGATTCGATTTGATTCTGATCGCTATGCGAGAATTGTGCGTGATTGTGGGCATGGATTGGATGGATGCTTTCGATGCGGAGATTGTTTGTCGTCGCAAACAAGTGCGAGTTCGAACCCCAAGCGGGGGAGAACTGCTAGTCCAGGGCGACTCGCTTAGACGGACCTCAGCGATATGTTCGGCTGCGAGAGCTCGGAGGTACTTACAGCAGTGGCCAGGGGTATCTAGCGTGTGTGATAGACACGCGCGCCGACGGAGAGAAGAAGACCGCAGAGGATGTGCCAGTTGTACGGGAGTTTGCTGACGTGTTTCCCGATGATTTATCGGGGATACCTCCCGAGCGACAGGTGGAGTTCCGCATTGATTTGAGACCGGGGTATCATCAGATGCGGGTAAGGAGTGAGGATACGGAGAAGACGGCCTTTCGTACACGTTATGGCCATTACGAGTTTGTGGTGATGCCCTTCGGGCTCACCAATGCACCAGCAGCGTTCATGGACCTTATGAACAGGGTGTGTAGCCCGATGCTGGATCGGTCGGTGATTGTGTTCATCGACGATATTCTCGTATATTCGAAGTCGAAGGAAGAGCACGAGATGCATTTGCGAGAAGTTTTGGAAGTTTTGAGGCGGGAGAAGCTTTATGCTAAGTTCTCCAAGTATGAGTTCTGGTTACGGGAGGTCCAATTCCTAGGACATGTCGTGAACCAGAGTGGTATTATGGTCGATCCGACCAAAATTTCGGCAGTGATGCGGTGGGAAGTACCGAAGACTCCCACCGAAGTACAGAGTTTTCTTGGGTTAGCAGGGTACTACCGGAGATTTATTCAGGATTTCTACAAGATTGCTTTACCTATGACCCGATTGACGAAGAAATCCGCGGCTTTTAGTTGGGGTGAAGAGCAACAGAGGGCTTTTGAGGAGCTACGCAGACGTTTATGCGAGGCTCCGGTGCTGACTTTGCCCGAGGGTATGGA
The DNA here is from genome assembly GCA_033807775.1 of Saussurea involucrata. Taxonomy (NCBI): domain Eukaryota; kingdom Viridiplantae; phylum Streptophyta; class Magnoliopsida; order Asterales; family Asteraceae; genus Saussurea; species Saussurea involucrata. Next base: position 80,618,040 of record CM066321.1, read on the forward strand.
GGAATCGGGTAGTGTATTGTGACGCTTCTCACCAAGGATTGGGCGCCGTGCTCATGCAGCGCGGTAAGGTTTTAGCTTACGCTTCGAGGCAGCTGAAGCCTCATGAGGCGAATTACCCGACCCATGATCTAGGGTTGGGAGCGGTGGTGTTTGCTCTCAAGATTGGAGGCATTACTTGTATGGCGTCAAGTGTACGATATACACTGACCATAAAAGCCTCAAATATCTGATGGACCAGCAGAATCTTAATATGTGTCAGAGGAGGTGGCTTGACGTGGTCAAGGATTATGACTGCGAGATACTTTACCACCCGGGTAAAGCGAATGTTGTTGCGGACGCACTTACTCGACATCCGGTTGGTGAACCACTGCGGGGTTTGTGTCAACGGTTAACGGTGGTTGTACCTCTCCTTGAGTCGATAGGTAGTGCTCAGGAAATGGCAGTTCTGGAGGAGAATGCCAAACGCGAGAGAGTTTCGGGTGAAATTCCGAGTTTTGTCCGTGATAGTCGGGGTTTGCTGACACGATATGGTCGAGTTTGGGTCCCCTTCACTGGTGGGAACATGCATATATTGTTGGACGAGGCGCATAAGTCCAAGTTTTCTATTCATCCCGAAGCTACGAAGATGTACCGCGACCTGCGGGAGAAGTATTGGTGGCCCGGTATGAAACGGGATGTCGCCAAGTGTGTAGAGGTGTGCTTGACTTGTCGGAAAGTCAAGGCTGAACGCCAGCGGCCGCATGGGAAGTTGCAGCCTTTAGAGATTCCAGTATGGAAATGGGAGCAGATCACGATGGATCTCATTACGAAACTCCCAAAGACTCCGCGTGGGAATGATGTTATTCGGGTGATCGTCGATCGTCTGACCAAGAGTGCTCACTTTTTGGCCACCAGGGAGAGCTCCTCGGCGGAGAAGCTCGCGGAAATTTTCGTGCGGGAGATTGTAGCCAGGCACGGGATGCTAGTTTCGATTGTCTCTGACAGGGATACCCGTTTTACCTCCCAGTTTTGGGAGAAGTTTCAGGCGGAGATGGGTACGCGGTTACATTTTAGCACGACTTTTCATCCAAGACCGACGGGCAGCGTGAGCGGACTATTCAGACTCTCGAGGATATGCTTCGGGCATGTGCTATTGATTTTGGAGGTAGCTGGGATTAGGGATGGAAACGGGGCGGGTATTAGGCGGGTAATGCATCCCCCGTCCCCGACCCCGACCCCCGTTTAAGCCCCCCGTCCCCGACCCCGCTCCGACTAATCCCCGACGGGTTCGGGGGAGAAAATCCCCGACGGGTACGGGGAACCCGTTGGGTACCCGTTTACGAAAAAAATAATTGAATTATTTTTAAAGAAAATGAAATTAGCGAGTTTTAATTTTTAAAACAAATAAATAAACCTCAAGTTTCAAAAACATATAATGATATAATCAACCATGTGTAATCATAGTTCATGACAAATTTTAAAGTATAAAATTATCAAACAACTAATAAGAAACTAATTAAATTGTATATAAAAATATATATCGGGTATTATTAAGGGCGGGTAATACCCTCCCCGACCCCGACCCCGAACCCGCTTTGGGTATGAAAAACAATACCCGTCCCCGCCCCGTTACCCGATTAGCCGGGGAATCCCCGCCCCATTAGGGGCGGGTACCCGTGGGTACCCGACCCGGCGGGTAAAATGTCCATCACTAGCTGGGATCAGTACCTTCCTTTGGCAGAGTTTTCCTACAACAACAACTTCCATTCCAGTATTGGCATGCCGCCGTACAAGTTGTTGTATGGTAGGAAGTGCAGGACGCCCATTTGTTGGGGCGAGGTTGGACAGCGGGTATTGGAGAGCACTGATATCGTGCTGAAGACGACCGAGATGATACAGATGGTGCGGGACCGTCTAGTTACTGCACAAAGTCGGCAGAAGAGTTACGCCGACAAGAGGCGATCAGATTTGGAGTTCCAGGTGGGAGATTATGTTTTGTTGAAGGTCTCACCCTGGAAAGGAGTGATCCGGTTTCGTAAACGGGGAAAGTTGGGGCCCCGTTACATTGGGCCTTACCAGGTCATTGCTCGAGTGGGCAAGGTGGCTTATCGCGTAGAGTTACCGGACGAGCTGCGTTTGATCCACAACACTTTCCACGTGTCTCAGTTGCGGAAGTGTGTGGTGGATGAGTCTGCGGTAATTCCTCTCGAGGATATTCAGATCGACGAGCGGCTGAATTACGTTGAGAAGCCGATCGCCGTTGTTGACAGGAAGACGAGGATCTCGCGCAACAGGGTAATTGGCTTGGTGAAAGTTCAGTGGCAGCACCGAAAGGGTTCCGAGTGGACTTGGGAACCCGAGGCTGAGATGCGGGAGAACTATCCGGAGCTGTTCGCGGACATAGACTTCGAGGACGAAGTCTAATTCAAGCGGGGGAGAGTTGTAAAGCCCGTGTTTCGGTATGCATTTTATTTAAGTATTTTAATTATTTAAATTTTTCTTTAAGTAATTCTATTAACGGAATTTGGCGTCAAGGACCCAAAATGAGTAAGTTTGTGATGTTCGGTTAAATGAGTAAAATCCTAAATTCTTGTGGTAAGAAGTGAATTAATTTTAAAACCTAGGGGCTAAATGTGAAAGTTGGTAAATAAGGTGCTTGGAGATCGGCCCATGAGGACCGACCTCCCCTTCCCTCTTTCTCGTTTAACATTCACGGCAAACACACACACATCCACCACAAAACCCTATTCCTCCTCCCCATTACGTTTGCTGCTGCCGTCGACCAAACCACCAGCCGCCGCCGCCGTTTTTCGTCGCTAACGGCTGCCGGAGAGAGAGAGGAGCAATGATAGAGCGAGAAAGGAAGAAGAAGCCGGTGAGTTAACTGTTGCTGCTGCGTTTTGTTAAAGAGGTAAGATTTTCTCTTCTCGTTTCTTTTCGTTGCCGTCTAACCACCGCGGAACCACCATCGTCGCTGCAGCCATGGCTGCCGCCGGCATCGCCGCCGTGCACCACCGGTGCGGCGGCTGTGGCACGCGTGGTGGTGGCTGTTGGGTCGCGTATGGGCGTAGGTGCGGCCCGAGTAGTTTTGTTGGGGTGTTCCGTCACTTCGTCGGAGTTTTTCCTTTAAACCATCACCACCGTGGGTGGTGGCCGCCGCCACCGACCACCACTGCCGGAGATAGCAGTGGGTGGCGCGTGGTTTGGTACAGCCTTCGTAAACCCTAAATAGCTAAACCGTAACCCCAATCGCGAAAACATTAAACCGTTTCAAAAATCGTCATTTTATGTGAAAATGTCGTTTCTGTCCCTGTTTTGTATCGGCCATAACTTTTCCTTCGTAGCTCGGTTTGAGGCGAAACTAGTGCCCACGGTTCACATTCTGTGTCGGGCACATTTTTCGTGTTTTAGCGAAAACCTTGTTAGGCCTCTAGCTAGGTGCAAAAGGGCCGTTTTTGCAGCAGGTCCGAATCTGCCAGCCTTACGTTTCGATCTTAGAATAAGTGTATAAAATCGTAGGAAAATCGTTAGAACGCGTATAATATGTCCCTGGAAAGCTAAGACCCAGACCCTTCTGTTTGTGGGATTTAATTTCTAGATTTGTGGGTCTAGAGGGGGCTAAACAGGTCCCGAACAGACCTGCAGTTTAGACCGAAAAGCTGAAATGTTACTCTATTAGTCTTATGGTTATTTTTGAGGGTTGGGGCTTCGCTTTGACTCTTGGTAACACTTTTTTAGGTGAAAAGAAGTGAGTTGGAGTTGACGAGCTCGTGTTGCTGTTTGTAGTCATCCACTTTGCTTTTGAGGTGAGTTCTCTCACTGCGTAGAATAGGGATTATATGTACATCGCGGTAGTTTGTGTGTATTAACTGATTTGTTGTGTGTACTAGCTGTATTGTGGTGCGTAGTACTAGGTTGAATTAATGCCTAGTATAAATGAGTGTTATATACATCTCGGTGGGACCGAGGGCTCGGTGGGACCGATGAATTGTGTAAAAGTGTTGTGTGAACTCGGGGAGACCGAGGGCTCAGTGGGACCGAGGAATTGTGTAAAAGTGTTGTGTGAACTCGGGGAGACCGAGGGCTCGGTGGGACCGAGGAATTGTGTAAAAGTGTTGTGTGAACTCGGGGAGACCGAGGGCTCGGTGGGACCGAGAAATTGTGTGCAAGTGTGGCATGAACTCGGGGAGACCGAGGGATGCCTACACGAGTGTTGTGTGAATTCGGGGAGCCGAAGGATATATGTGAGGGTGTTCTTGTATGTGTTTGCTTGCACCATTTAACTGCTTGTGTTGGTTGTCCATGTGCGGATAGGAGTGGTGTGTATGTAATTGCTACATGCGTATGTGTTTGAATTCACTAAGCTTCGTGCTTACCCCTTCCCTATGAATTATGATTTCAGGTACGAGTGGCAGTAAGGCGTGACGGTACACACTGGCGCGTGAAGAAGACTTTCGTTATTATTTATTTTGAGACATCAAGTTTAGATTTATTACAATTTCCGCTGTGTTATTTATAATTGGTGATTTAACTTAACGAGGTTTTGATAAACGTTTGGTTGGATTTAATTACTTATGGTTTAGTTTTAATAAAATGTTATTTTTAAAAGTTCAAATTTATTGTAATTTTTGGGACGTTACAACTTGAAAAATAACATTTTGGCATGTACAACGTTTTCACAAATCAACTTGAACTCACCTTGCTAGATTTAGGCTAAATCTAGATTTCCCCCAAACTTGAGCTTCTTTGAAGAAACTTGAATCCTCAAGCCAAATCTTCCAAAAACCTAGATCCATAAGTTTCCAACCATAAATATTCACATCCAACCATAAAGAATCATTCCCAAAACATTTTTACATCAAGATCTCAACTTATACCAAAACCTTAATTTCCATAGATGAAGATAAGAGAAGATTACCTTAACCACAACTTGAATCCACCAACCAAAGCACCTCTAGATCACCAACAAAACACCACAAGCTCCAACTCTTCAAAATGGACAAAAGGTTGGATGAAACCCTAGAAAGCTTTGGGTGAAGAAGATGAAGTGAAAGGGTTTCAAGATTTGTTTTCCCAAAACATGGTAGATGAAGAAATCACTTGCAAATCTCGAATATTGTGGCTAAATGGCTTAAAATCGACTTTGGGGCTTAGGGTTTTCAGTTTGGGAGAGAAAGGGATGAAGGTAGAGAAATGGGAAATGAAAAATGGGGTTGAAAGGGTGAAAATCGCGTTTTTATGCTCCAGGTGCCCGACGGCTAAAGTGATGCGCGAGAGTGACACAAGTGTCACTTTCGCTGGGCACTCTCGTCGTGGTCCCATGGCTCTCGGTACAAAACCGGCGAGAGTGACACAAGTGTCACTTTCGTTGGTCACTTTAGCTGAGGTCGTACCGAAAGTTGTTTTGACCATAACTTCTTCGTTTTTGCTCCGTTTTCGCTCTGGAAAGGCCCGTTGGGTTTGTATTTGATATCCCCATCCAACAAGACTATAAAATCTAAGATTTAATTCAAAATCCTATTTTTCATATTTATCTTAAAATGTCGATACCTTCCAAAGGTCGGGGTGTTACATTGATGCAATTAAGAGAACATACTATAAGTATTGGGGGGGGGGGGAGACCACATGAATTAGTGGCGCTTTCAAGTTGCAATACACAATTCAAAATAACCGATATAGTTAAAAAAATTAAAGCATTATTAATCCCAACCTCTTTGTAATTTCCAAAAGACCGAGCACAAGTTCGTTAAACCGACAAAAACATTGTCAAAATAATGGAGGATGTTAAGACGATAACGATAATTAATTTAGCGACAAGAACCCGAATTAAACCAAAAAACATCATTATCTCATAATTCAATAGCTCAAAAAAGAAAAAGAAAAAGAAAAATACAAAAAAAGATTGTTGGCATGTCTTGAAATGGTGGGGTGAATCATGTTATGTAGCATTGTAGCCCATGGACATGGTCCTCTAAAAACTAGAAACAAACTTGAATTCGCGATCAATATTTTCGCCATTGCCATTTCCATTTCAGCTCTCACTGATCAGGTGATTCCGCAAAGAAAACCACGAAACGTACCTCCCTGTGAAAGTAGCTAATTTCTTCCATTGATTGGTCGTCAAATTGATCAAGTGAGGCGATGTCGTTCTCGTTCTTCAAGGCCTTAAGGCCTAAAACCCCACAAGAACTCGCTAGAGCAATCAAAGACAGCCTCATGGCTCTCGATACCAAAACCGTTGTTGAGGTGAAAGCACTCGAGAAGGTTTGTACTGATTTTTCTTTGATTTCGAGATGTTATGGTGCAATGTAACTGTTCAATTTCGGAATTTGTTGGTGAAATGGGTTTTACTTGTATGCAATTAGAAAAAAGAATTGGCGATCTTTGTTGAAATTTACAAAACGTTTAGGTTTGTTTCCCTAAGTCCCTCACATTAGGTTGGTACTAGTTTTGAAATATGAATAGGAAGAAGGGTCATGTAAAGTTTAGGAGAAATGAATGCATACACGATACACATATTTACACACACACACACACACACACACACACACACACACACACACACATATATATATATATATATATATGCATATGAAAATGTTACTCCAAAAGAGGAGCTAAACTATCCTTTTCTGGAGAAGACTAGAATTTCTATTTCAAAAGCTGTAGGTTGGGGGCTAATAGTTGCAGCAGCCCCCTCTCTCATTTTTTTGTGTTTAAAAGCTTTTGTATAAAATCATAAATTAAATAACTTTCCTCCTTTCAAGAAAAGTTTATAAATTTCTGCTTCATAGATTTATAGGTTCAACTACAGAAATTGCCCTTCAATAAGCAAAGGCTTTAGTAGATTTTCTGGCCCTGCTACTCTGGAATCTGGATAAACCCTTTAATAAGCAAAGGCCACAAATTTGTTAATGGACATAATTAGGTTCGAGTAGATCACGCTGTAATGAATATTAAAATTTCTACAGCAATGATTTGACTTTTCAGACTAAGCTATGCTTTAAGGACTTACTTGTCATTCTAGTGGGCTTATCGGCATGCATAATAGATCTCTGTATTAATCCATCTGTCTCAAATGTACAAACTTTTATCTGTGTAATTTGCACTGGAAACACTCATTTATACAATATATACAAATACATCTGTGAATACAGGCATTGGAAGAAGTGGAGAAGAATTTTGGTGCAATGAAAGTTATGCTTTTAGGAGATGGGGAGGTTGAACCAAATGTTGATCAAATTATACAATTGACTGTAGAAATCTGTAAAGAGGATGTAATTCCTCTTTTCTTTCACAAATTATCAATACTTGGGTGGGAGGTGAGCAATTACGATACCGCCCTCTCATGTATTTAGCTATTGTATTTGTTAACATATGATGACATTGTGTGCGTTTGACTTAGGCAAGAAAAGATCTAGTCCAATGTTGGTCCATACTATTGAAGCAAAAAGTTGGATCAACTCATTGTTGTGTGCAATTCCTGGAGAACCATTTTGATTTACTAGACTTTCTGGTTGCAGGGTAGGTGATTAAATATTTAATTTCTATTCATTAATTTATTTTCTTATGCATGTTGGGAGACATTGGTCATTATTTGTCTCCTTCTGAATATTTATTTTCGGTTCAAGATGCTTACTTTCTGAATATTGAACAGCTATGATAACAAGGAGATCGCCTTAAATTGTGGAAACATGTTGAGGGAATGCATCAAGTTCCCGACTTTGGCAAAGTAAGACATATATGCTGCTTACCTTTTTATATCTGGTCTATTGTTTTGTAGATATTGGAATAAAAATACCATATAATTGACATTAGTAGTTTATCATGACTGACTTTTGTTGTGCAATCTAATGCATCATATATTTGTTTTGATGATTACCGTAATGCTTCCTAAGATGGCATGCAAAGAACTGTGCCAAGCAGGGAGAATGCTTATTTATATTTGATTAATTATGTTTACATTTAATGGATATTTGAGATTATATATCTCCTCTAAGATTATATATGTACACACATATATATATATACACACACACACACACATATATAGGGTTAGGTTCTGGGAAAACCTCAGAAAAATGGAAAACTGAGGAACACCCTGGTAGCCCTTCATGTGGACGATATGCACTTGTGGAGCATGACACTTGGTTTTAATAATGTGTTTTCAGATATATATTGGAGTCTCCAAGCTTTGAACTATTTTTCAAGTACGTGGAGCTTGCTAACTTCGATGTTGCTTCTGATGCATTTTCCACCTTTAAGGTCAGATCTTTGACTCATAACTGTTGAGATGTTGGGCAAAAAAGGCAGGTACAACTTGCCTTTAATCTTTGTTGCATGCTGTTTCTAACATATTATCGTACAAATTTTTAATCAGGATCTGCTTACCAAACATCCAATCGCAGTATCTGAATTCTTAACTTCTCATTATCATGAGGTTTGCTTCTCACTCTTATTGCTTTCGAATTGTGATGGTTGATGAATTTGTTTCATTTGAATTATGTAGAGAATAGAGATAATAACATTTTTTGGAATATTGTTACATCTTTTGGAAGTAAATAGAAAACATAAAAGTAATGGATTGAAATTTAACTTCTTGAGAACATTTTAATATCAATACTAAATCATCAATACAAAAATTTAAGAACGTAAAGCAATTTTTTTTAAAAGTAATTAGAACTTAATTTTACTAAAAACATAAAACAAATCTTTGGACATGACTTGTTCATTTAAAAATAATTTAAAAAGTTCAAGGGCAATATTAACTTTATATGATCTCTAAAATGGTTAAATTCATAAGTGACAAGTCCTTTTTCTATTGAAATATAAAAGCAATAAAAGATTACTCTCAGTTTCATGAAAATTACAACACTTTCCTTCTTTGAGATGTCCTGTGAAAATTGATCTCTTTCCTTTTTTAGAAATTTCTCTTGTTAATACTGCATATTCACCCATTATCATCGTTACAGTTAGATTGATCCTGTTAATATGGTCCAGAAGATTCCTAAACTTGGCGGAAGTAATGAACATAAAGATATGAGAAAGAAAGACAATAAAGTGGAACAAAACGAGAAAATTATGAAAACAATAAAAAAGGACGAAAATAGAAACAAATTCAGTAAATTACTTCCTTTTAAATTATTGTCTATAGCTGGACAAGTATTAGGTTATGTACATTCAATGGTACAATTATCTCAATGTTATTGTGGTATTAAGGTGGTTATTAACATGTGGAATTACAGAAATATGATTTCACTTTCTATTGTATATCGTTTTTTAATGAATAAATGAGTAGATAACTAGATACGCAAAAAGAATATCGATTTTTGTCTATCTTTTTTTATGAACATAGGCAGTAGCCCATGTAAACAAAAACAAAATGTATTAAATTATATTACTTAAAGGTATTATTCATGTATATGTTCATCATATTAAGGTACTATCTTCCCATGTACACAGTCATAATATTTATCCTGTAGCTGATATTTATACGTTAACATCATTTCAGTTCTTTGAGCAGTACGAAAAACTCTTAACCTCTAGTAACTATGTAACAAGAAGACAATCTTTGAAGGTTAGTTGTTCAAAACTTTTGTTAGATTTTTTTTTCTCTTTTCAGTTCATGTGGTTGGGAAACAAACCGATGAATGGATGTTTGTGAATGGTAGCTTCTGTCCGAGTTCCTTTTGGAGCCTCCTAGCTCCCATATAATGAAGAAATACATTGCAGAAGTTCAGCAGTTCAAAGTCATGATGACATTGCTAAAGGTAATTAAAAGCCTTTCTGGTTTATTACTAACATTCTTGGTGTCATATTGTTTGCATACAGGGTGGTAGTGAGTAATGTGTATCCTTGGCTTCAAGGTTGTATTCACTTTGTGATTGGATGCATTTCTGTAAGAGGTCCATTGCAAGATATGAGATGATCTTCCTATGAGAAGGGGGGACACACACATATGTATGCATGTATGTATAAATAATACACACATATATAGATACACACACACGTGTATGTAGGCGAAAGTTCGTGTTAGTCCCAGATGGCTTAAACAAGTATTGTAGAAGGGGGGGGGGGGGGGGTGGAATACAATACACAAATTTTACTTAATTAATTCTTTTATTGAAAAATTCAAACCAAGAATTACACACATAAAACTAGATTGTTGCGGAAAGAACAGGTAAACTATTCTAACAATCTTCACAAAGCAAACTGAAAACAAAACAACTTCTAATACACTAAGATTTAAAGCTATAAAGTTCAAAGGAAGAGAGTATTCTTGCACTAAGAAAATCCTTCAGGAATAAGCAACCTTGCATGGGGAACTCCTTCTTCTTTATATAGTGCATGAAGCATTAAATGCTTAGGACACTTGTCATCTGGAGATTCAAGCATAGGAGTTGACTTTGAAAAGTTGACAAGTCATTTTCATACTTTTTCTCAGTACCAGGAAGAATAAGCGTGCTTGATTGAGACATTATCTGAAATTGGAAAAACGACAAATAGTCACTTTTTCCTGACATTTGATATTGTCCCATAGTAAATGATCTTCATCTGCTATCTTCCAAAAGAGGGATCTCACCGATTTTCAACATGAAATCGGTGAGATGTTTTGACCGATCTTGAGAATGAAATGGCCAAGTGTCCACCGATTTGTATTTTCCATCGGTGAGAAGATTGACCAAATCTGAGGTGGATTTCGGTCAAGTGTCCACCGATTTTCATCTTGAAAATTCGGTGGATGATAACATAGCTTTTTGATTGAGAAGAATGTCTTCACTTCCACAATGAGAACTTCTTCAAAACTTGGTTTCGGTTGATCTTCGACTTCGCCGAACTATTGATGTCTTGTCTGAGTAATGATAAAGAACCAAAATAAAATATTCTAAGTAAGATTTTAAGGATATAATCAGTGGGTCAATTTCAAATCTTTGGTGACCCAACAGTTCGTGTGAGAAGTTGAGGTTAACATGAGAAGCATGAAAAGTGGATCAGAACCGTTGATCACTTTTAATCAAATGCCCTCCCATGTTGCGGCTTAGAAGGGAATTGATCCGGTGCATCTCATCCTAATGTGTAATCCATAAATAGAGTTTGAGAGAGGGACTAAAACACTGACACCCTTTTTGAAATATAGAGTTACTTAGGAAGGCACTTTATGGATTTAGGATTCAATTTAGCATGACCCTATTGATGATTGACTAAGAAATACATCCAATGATTTTAGGGGATACAGAAAATAATGGAGTTTCCTGGATAGAAAAAGGCATTTTCCATTAAAAAAAACAAAAGCATGTGATTTATTAGGAAATTAGCTTAGTCAAAAATGCATTGGGGAACATGATGATCAAGAGTGTATGGCTGTACTCCTACAATGATTTATACAAAACTCCTTTAGATAGGGAAGTGGTAAAATCAGTTGCACAATATTCATTAGCATTATCATTACACAAGGTTTTTAATAAATAATGAAACCGAGTTTGAACCATAAAACTCTTGAAGCATAGAAAAAGATTTTAGATCTCTATTTTAGTAAATAAACCCAATTAGCATGAGAAATGACAAGATCTCAAAAAATGAAGTGACAGAACAAGGTCCCCAAACATCATTATGATCTATATATGTTCACTACTGATTTCCATCAAACTTACCGTTGATAAGTTGAAGGTCTTTGTTTGTTATTGTTTCTGACAGGATTCAAGCAAAAACATCCAGATCTCTGCATTTCACATTTTTAAGGTGCGCACTCTTTCCTCTGTCAAACAGAATAAGCTGCTTCCCACATTTTCCCATCCTGTGGTTGCTATCATATAATATGAAGATTAAAACAACTGTCATTTTTCATATATGTGAATTTACCAACTTCTTGCTTGACTAAAGAACATAAAAGTTATCGCTTATTTTGCATTTCTTTGCTTACATTCACTTAGAAGAACAGGGTTTGTAAGGGTTTATATTTCACTGGCTTGTGATGTTTTAATTGCAGATCTTTGTGGCTAACCCTAATAAACCCCGAGAAATAAAAGTCATATTAGCCAAGAATCATGAAAGGTTGCTGGAATTGCTAAATAATCTATCCGCTGGGAAAGGTATGTTGCTAAATAGTCATTGGGGGGTTTATTTCGATTGTGTCAGTTCTTTGTGCATATGCTCATCTTTTCTTATTGTATATGTTTTAGGTGGCGATGATGATCAATTTGAAGAGGAAAAGGAACTTATTATCAAAGAAATAGAAAGAGTATCTCAACTCCCAAATCTTGATTCATAGGTAATATTTCCCTTAGGTTTCATTTATGTGTAAGAAGAATATTAGAACATCTCCAACAGATTCTCCAAAATGGACAATCAAAAGTCAAAATCTCCAAAAACAACAGCTTCTCTATCTTGGATATTACAATATTAATTATATCGTTAGGCGAAGGATCGTGTGAGAAGTTGAGTTGTGAGAAGTGGATCTGAACCCTTCATCACTTTTAATTTCAAGCCCACCCATGCCCACCCATGAATCGCGCTTGATACTGGATTGATCTGGTGCATCTCATCCTAATGTGCATCCAACGGGCAACGGTTGATAACCACTTCTCACGCTTCTCACGTTAACTCAACTTCTCACCGGAACCCAACCCTATATTCCCTATATTGTTAAAATATATACAATTCACAAAATATTATTTCTCTCTCCTAAATATTTAATTTCAGTGATTCTCATTGGTAGGAAGAATAAAAAAACTATTTTTTTTTCCTAAGCACTCATTTTTGGGGATTTCTCCAAATTTGGAGAATTTCATCCTCTCTTCTCTACTTTCTTCATTTTGGAGAATCTGTTGGAGCAAATTCATTCTGGAGAATCTGTTGGAGATGCTCTATCAACTACCAAAGATTGTGCGAGTATTTGCCATATATAAATATTATATATTTAAAAAGAACAAGGCCAAGAATACAAAACCTTGAATTCCCATTTCCAATTTACAGTAGAACATAAGAAGGGCACATCAAAAGATCTTGAAAAATGTTAATTTTACAACCATCTTTTATAATTTCCTTGGACATTTGTTTATAACAGATTTGTTCTAGTTTTTTTTTTCATTAGGTGTTGTATAGGGGTATTAAGGAGAATACCCTTCTGATAGATTTTTTTTTATTTTTTTTATTTTTTATAAATGCATGACCTTTGACAGATTTTGAGGCTATGGGTTAGGAAGAAACATTCTTCTGTTAGGCAGAGGCATTCTTAAATATTACAGAAGGTCATGCATTTAAAAGAAGTATGTGATACTTGTGTTTTGTCATGGCTAGTTGCCAAGTTGGTAGTAAACTGATGAAATTTTGTCGGAAATAGAAGCAAGCAACTATCTCACCTATCTGTAGCTTGTGTTTTCAGATACAAAACCAGCAACTGACTATCTTTGGTTGAAATAAATGGCCAAATTCTGCCTGCCTTGGGTTTCTAATCTGATTATGTGTATCAAATATAAATCAACAGATATATATATTTATTCGGCTTTAAGCTTGGTACGATTTACTGTTTTGGAGAATTTAAGTCTTGCAAGATGCTGATCTGTATGTAAGCTCAAATATATGTAACTATGGTGCTTTTGCCCCTAGTCAGTTTATTATTATTCTTTTGTTTTTACTTTTTTTCTTTTCCCTAACCATGTCTTAATGGAGCATTTGAAGTAGTTGATTCCCTTCTTGAATTTGTGTTTTAGTAATTTATATAATTTCTGTTTGAATGGTGTTGTATTCAGCTGAGCTGGGATGGTTTTCATTTGTGGGCATAAACAGACTTTGATTCACATGTGAATACATTTTAGTGGCATTTTTGTGCAGGGTGCTGCTGAATGCAGCAGGTGACTAGCCTAGCATAGTTATTTTGTTGCTATTGGCTTTGACTTTTGAGGTCAAACAAAGCATTTTTATCATTCAAAGGCAGAGATCAAAATTGAAATCAACAATCCACAACGGAAGAGACAAAGTAATGTTAATTCGAGTTTATTTATACCGTCACAGTTCTACGTGCAATATTATATATGACATGGTTAACAATATAAAAATTATCTGACATGATCAATATGATAAAAATAATAAAATTATCTGATATGATTAACATTCACTTTTTTTAAGGGTGTCCTAGGCTATGTCTAGACTAATCCCTTGGCAAATTATGACCGTAAGACATCAGCCCTGATTAAAGCTCAGTGGCGACAGCATGTGTACGCTTGGATTCGAACCCTGGACTGACGGATATTCCATCACATCCTCCAGGGCCTTAACCAGTACGCCACAATTCTTGTGGTTGATTAACTTTCACTTTCTCCAATTGTTTTTGTCAATTTGTCTCCAATTGGTAACTTTTATTGGTTAATGGTCCCATCAAATGCCAAATTGGAGTTGTTGGTTGGATCGAAATGAAACCATTCTCGTTAGATGCTACCTTTTATCCTCGTCAAGTTCCTTTTGGTGTTCCCAACCTTGGTCCTTTGGGGTGCATTTGGTACGCAGACAAGATAGAACAGAACAGGACGGGACATGACAGAACAAGATGAGACAGGACAGAAAAGCTGTTCAGCGTTTGGTAGACGACATAACAGAACAAATAACATTAGATAAAATACAAATAAATAAAATTTAAAGATTGAATAAAATATAAAATAGAACATGTATTTGATGTTTTAGAAGAGAATTAGATTTTATTTTAAGGTTATATTGGTAAAACATAAGTCTGTTACATCTTGTTCCATGGGGTGGAGGTGGAACAGGCTTGTTCCACTCTGTTCCTGTCTGTTTCACATAAAAGTTCTCCCAAACATGAGACAGTGATCTCTGTTCTGTTATGTCCTGTCCTGTCCTGTCCAGTGTACCAAACGCACCCTTCTTGATGTTCTATTTTGAAATATATAACAATATATATGGCAATTGAAACTCACAAACACGTCTCATCTTTGGTAAAGTTGAAACCCTCAACCTTTAGGAAAACTGAGTTACCAGATATACAAAGATTTGGGTCCTCGTAGCGACAATTAGCTCTTCACTTTTTATGCAGATCATGTTTAAACGTCAACAATTAAAAAAAATGCTTGTGGTGGCTTTGTTCTTTTGGAAACAATGCCAATTTCAATCTATTATGAATTAGACAAATAGTACCGATTCACATACATTAGTTTTAATACTGATAAAGGTAAATTTCAATGGGAATTAAGAAATAGAGTTTACTTCTGATGTTAAAATATAATTGATTTGTATTTTACAAGTTGAATAATAGACAAATTAAAGGTCATTAAACTTTCATCAATCGTCCATATACAAAACATACGACATGTAGTAATGTCAATTCCGGCTCATCATTTTGATTAAGGCTTCAAAAAATACATCGGGATTTTGATTTCAGGTAGAAATTGTAAAAGAGAAATACTAAAATAGTAGAAAGACAAAAATACCCTTGATTGGGGATCCAAACTTAAGAAAATCTAAATATTGTTAAACAATAATACAATGAATTATATCAAAGGGGGTTAGCTCAGTTGGATAGGTAACATCCTGGGGGGTGTGAGGTGAAAGCCACACTACCCGGGTTCGATTCCAACGAGCGACACTTTCCTGAGATATCCAGACTTTGGGTCGGGTCCTTCGGGGCCGGGTCCGGGTGGGTCCAGTCTATGGGACCCTCTACCCTGCCGGTCGGGTTCAGCCATAGGCTGGGCCGGGTCGCAGCGGATTAGTGGGATTGCCCGTAATGGAGGCCCGATACCGTTGGAACGTGTGTGTGCGTTAACTTGTCGTTCAAAAAAAAAAAATAATACAATGAATTAAATCAGCAGGTTGACATACAAGCAAAAGAGGAATTCGTACCCGAAGAAAAAAATCACATTTTAAACACCAACTGTAATAACTAAAAGTTGAGGGCAAAAAGTAAAAAGTGAGTGATAGTTGATGGACCATTAATGTCATTCACCCAAATCCATTTGGCAGCAACAAAACGTAGCTTACTTTTCCATCATTTTCTAATGAAGTTTATATCAGGTACAACTCTCTGCTAATAAAACCCTTCTGCCTCCTCCGCCGCTGCAACTTCCGGCAGGTGGATTCTCTATCTCATACACATTCGCATACGAGATATCAATAGAAATGTATACTCACTTTCTTTCTCTTTGCAGTTTATCGATCACTTGATTCACATTGTAATCAGGGCTTTTGATTCTCAAACCAGGTAAACTAACTAGACACTTGTCCTTTTGTTGTTCCTGATTTTTGGAGTTTATTTGGAATCGATTACTGTTTTTACTTGGTTTTATTCGGATCGAGACATGCAAATTGTTTTGCTTTATTTATTTATTTGTTTATTTTATGTTGGTGATATTTGCGATTATTGGGGATTAGTCGGAGAAGATTGCAACTTTGAAAGTCCTAACTTGAAAAGATGCCCCATGGCCGATTTTTAAACAAATAAAATATTATTTGCAAGAGGTTTGTAACCTAGTTAAGCTAAGTTAGGTCGCTCATCCCCACGGCCTTGTTAGACATAAACCAAATGAAATCGAATTTAGCAAGAATAATAAGTTTTCAAATATTATCACATGATTTTTCTAAACAAAAATCCATATAAAATATTAACGTTGTGCTCTCAAAACCTCTATTACGAAGGAAATGGAGGAAAAGGGGAGGAAAAAACAACTCTCTGTTCTCAAAACTTTTTTAGGAGAGAAAGGAAAATAAAGTTAAGTTTACTCCCAAAACTTTCCTCCAAAATGTGGGAGGAAAGGGAACATCAAAGGAAAGAAAATTATAACCCCTTGAAAGATTATTAAAATTACAGAACTGAAAGGATATACTTTTAAGGGTATATTTGTAAAAATGACTTCTTTCCTTTTGCTTCTCTCCTAATCATGAACATGAAAACTTATTTGCTTTCTTTTCTTTTCCTTTCCTTCAATCTTCAATCTCTTTCCCAGCAGAGAACCCAAATAAAAAAAATCATTTTCCTTTCCTTTCTTTTCCTACCCTTTCTTTTCTTTTCTCTCAAATTCGATAACACAATGTAAGTGTTGAATGTGATTAATTTTATTTTAGATGAATCATAAATATGTCTAGTCATAAAAAAAACACAAAAAGAAACAGTTTTTAATCTATACGGTATCGGGAAAAATAAGTAATGTAAGTAATATGGCAGCACATACTTTACAAAAAGCGATAGTAGCTGCGTGGTAAAAGTGTGTAGTTATACTTGAGGTCACCTGTATGATTCCTTGCACCTACAACTGTGTTCTAATATTATTAGTAATTGTATATAGGGCTTGGGTTTGATGTGATGCCTCTTGAGCTTTGATGCCCTGGACGCCCACTACTAGGGCATGTCTATGTCATAGAGATCTTGGTTGAAGTGTACTTGTTTGGTATTTTGAATAAACTTTTGAAATAGTTTGTAGATAGCTTTTCCCAATTCAACATCTTGAATCCTATACCTAACTTCCTAGACCCGCCATTGATTATTGATCAGGAAAATTGGGTTGTTTGACTACATAAGTTAATGTAAACTACTTACTGGAGGAAGAAGTGATGTAAATTGTAACTTGTAAGGGTAAAATAATCATTTGGAATCATTACTTTATGTAGGCAGTCATCTCATAAAATGGCGTATGCAGCATTGATGCCAACAAAGTTGGGGTTAGAAGGTTCCCATGATCAGATTCACAGGCTTAGGACCACTACCTCTTGCATGAATGTGGACAATCTGAGGAAAGGTCATCTTCTGTTCCTTTTATCCATTCTTTCATTTATCCATTATTATAAACTATAACATAATTTTATTTTTAATCATATCAGCATATGTTCATTTAAGTTAAATGGAGTTTTATTGATATTCTTTTTCATATTTCCAAATAGTAAGCTTCTCTTCATAGTTCATTGTTGTGACTTGCACAAAGTCCATTTATACTAGTGAGTACCAACGATGTAACTAGATTGGTATTTGTGTAGATGCTATCATATGATCTATTGTGTCAATAATTGCACCAAAATGAGTAATACCCCTGTTCCATAAAATGGATCATGACTTTTGAGCTTTAATAGTTTGAAATGAGAAATTCACTCTAACACTTTGTGAGAAACATTTGAAAAGTGACATGAGCTTTATAACAAGGTGCTATAAATAGAAAAGTGCAACTTTGTAAGTTAAATTTAGAACAGACTTCCTTTAAAACATTGGGAGTAATATATATATATATATGTCTTGTTAAATTTGTTTGGTAAAATTTCTGGATTAAGTTGCTATATTTCAAAGAATTATCACATTCAGCCTTTAAAGATTATGTGGGCATTCGTTAGTACTTACACGTATGTTTAATTGAGGATAATGTCTAATTGGGAAAAAGAAAAGGTATTATTTGTCAAATTGGCCAAATTTTAGTACATTGATAAATTGACGAGTCACAAAAGTTAGGCCGGTCTTATTGGTAATTAACCCATGATTTTATTGGGTTTGGTAAAAAATTCAACCAGTTACTTCATGTGTACCACCAGGAACTGTTGGATGATGATTAGAACATATAATTTAAGAGGATTAGAGACGATTAGACATCATGCAGTGGCTTGATCATGATGAAAGTGTGTGGACAATCTACACCAATGTGATACGTAAATGATAGCTGTTTGTGGGACATTTAGCTTTCTTCTTCATTGTTTGCTGCGTTTTGAAATCATACGTTGAACATTTGAAAGACTTGAGTGATAACAAATTAAGAATCTTTGGTGGATTTATAAATATATTATGGTATGTGTGTGTTTATATTTCTTTCAATTAACCTCCGAGTTTAATATTGTTTTTGCATTTCATATGTTCTTATGTTCTACAGATTTTATTCGTGGAGCCAAGACTGACAAACTGAAAATCAGGGGACCTATCAAAATGATGCCAACCAAGGTTCTGCACGTCAGATCTACATTGGCCTGTGTTGAAGGTACTCATTCTGTGCCTAATTAATGGCTATCATTCAGACAGATTCATGCAGATAGATAACTTAACCCTTATAGGCTTAATGTAAAAAAACTAAACTGCCCCTTAGTGACTTTGTTATGCTTTATGAAAATTTGTATTGTGTACTGTAATCTTGCTGATCATATGTTTCAATAGATTCCTATGGGTCTGGTTTTTTTTATTACAAACTATCTTGGCGTAGTCTTTCAGCTGAATCTCAAGCTTTACAAGCTACCATCCTTCTAGAACAGATAAAAGTGTTTATAAGACAATCAATACGTAGATCAAGTGATTTCCGTGCATTATCATTTGTTTTTAGAGAAGACAGGGTTCAAGGACTTTTTGCACATTAACGATTTTGACAAGGGAACCATATTGAAGATTTTGGACCGAGCCAAAGAAGTCAAGGCGTTGCTAAAATCAGGAGAGCGGACATATCTTCCATTTAAAGGGAAAACAATGGCTATGATATTTGCTAAACCTTCCATGAGGACTCGGGTATCCTTTGAAACAGGATTTTTCCTACTTGGTGGTCATGCTATATATTTGGGCCCCAAGGATATTGAAATGGGTAAGCGTGAAGAAACTCGTGATGTTGCTCGCGTCCTATCTCGCTATAATGATATCATCATGGCTCGACTCTTTGCTCATCAGGTTGGCCCACAATTTTCGTAGTCTTCTTGTGACATGATCAATAGCCTGGTTGACCTTTTATATAACTTAGTAATGTCTTTTTTTTGTGGCGTAGGACCTTTTGGACCTGGCTAAATACGCTAGCGTACCTGTAATCAATGGTCTGACAGACTATAATCATCCTTGTCAAATCATGGCTGATGCTCTCACAATAATTGAACACATTGGTCGAATCGAAGGAACAAAGGTACATCTTAATCCCCCCCCCAAAAAAAGGTGGGATATAACGTGTTTGTTTGGTTTGGCTTATTTTTTGTATTTTGATATGATGATGGAAATTCAGGTGGTGTACGTTGGTGATGGAAACAACATCGTGCATTCTTGGCTCTTGCTGGCTTCTGTAATACCTTTCCATTTTGTATGTGCATGCCCGAAAGGTTTTGAACCTGATGCAAAGACCGTTGAAAAAGCTCAACAAGCTGGGGTGGGAAAAATTGAGATCACTAATGATGCAAAAGAAGCTGTTAAAGGGGCAGATGTTGTGTATTCAGACGTTTGGGCCAGTATGGGCCAAAAGGAAGAAGCTGCATATCGTCGTCAAGTGTTTCAAGATTACCAGGTGAGTAAAAGATTCAACAGCTGACTTTTATGGGTCAGATGGATTCTCTTTTGCCATAAAAGTTATCATATTGATTAGTAAATTGAAGTTCAACTGCCGAAAATGTTGAAAAGAACGATCATAGAGCTGAATGACTAGGGATATGTTTGGCAAACTTGCTGATAAGCTAGATGACATGTACAATGACGTGTTGAAAAATTAATTGGAAAAATATAAGGGGTATAATTGGAAGTTCTCTTTTTCTCTCTATTGGCAGGTGGATAAAGAACTTATGAAGATAGCTGGACCTCAGGCTTACTTCATGCACTGTTTACCAGCAGAAAGAGGTGTGGAAGTTACTAACGAGGTTATCGAAGCTCCAAACTCTATCGTTTTTCCACAGGCCGAGAACCGAATGCATGCACAGAATGCAATTATGCTACATTCACTTGGCCTTTAAACAGTAATTTATGTGCTACTTTATACAGCTTTTTCATCTAAAATCTTTCGGATTCTAGTTTATCTTGCACTTGTAGTTTCACTGCAACTGACTGACTCTTAAGCAAGCTTGGTTGTCGGGTTGATCACGTTTGACTTTTGCTGTATTTAGATGAAAGATTGAACTCGTCATTTTCATAGCAGGTTGAACAGAAACAGTCTCTTTACTTGTTGCGGGGTTTAAGGAAAGGCTGCCTATATCTTACACTCCTCAGATGCCACTTTGTGTGGGATGCACTGGCTTCGCTTGTTTTGGTTACCATCAAATATATGTGTGATGCATAACTCGATACAATACTGTAATCGAGTATTTATTTAATTTTAAATAGTTATCATCATCACTATGGAAATTAAACACTACACTAACAATTGCATTTTAGTTATGTATTTAGATGAATTATGTCTTACCCAGTAACGGATCTATTAGGTTTTCAGTTGTCGTAGTATTCTGTATAGGATCCAACAGAATTGAGTGAAAATATAAAGTTTTTTTATATTTTGCCCCATTATTCAAGGAAGTATAAGATCGATTCTATAAATGCAATTGATTTATTTTTGGAAAGGAGGTTCCTGGCAAATAAATTGAAAAAGAAATGAAAAAGGAACACCTACAGACTTGGAACAACCATCCAAACAGTAGAGTAGAATGCAATTGATTTTGTTATGGGCTATTTTTGTATTAGATAAATTGTGTTTACAAAACACTACTAATTTATAATGCCACATTATATTTATGAATGTCAAAGGTAGGGGTGTTCACGGGTTGGGTTGGCCGGATTGAAGGTATTTTAACAACCCAACTCAATCACTACGGTTTGAAAAATCTCAATCCAACTCAACCCAATCAAAGTGCAACCCAACCCAACCCAACCCAACCCAAACCGTTCGGGTTGAGTTTGGTTGGTCAGGTTGAAACTTTTTATTAATCATTTCACCATTTAACTAAGTTATCTTGTCTAAACAAATTATAACTAAATGGTTTTAAATATTTAAATGTTCAACAGATTGCTAAATCGTCTTCTAAAAAAGATTGCTTATTAATGTCCTATTTATAAATTGAATTTCTTCACGGAAAGTGCAAAGGAAGAGAGGCGGTAAATGAATTGGAGTATAGGACTTGGACTATTGGAATTTGGAGCGCCTTTTTTTTACGGGTTGTTGGGTTGGGTCGGTTTGTTTTGAGCATAACCCGTTTTCAACCCAATATATGCAGGTTGGTCAAAAATAGTATCGCTAATACATCGGGTTGACTCGATTTGAATTTTTTTACCTCAGGTTAGGTTGGGTTGGACGGGTTGGTCAGAAATTTGAGCACCCCTAGTCAAAGGATTAGAAAGTTAAATTAGGTAAGATGGGTCTGAAATAGATAAAATTGAAGGTTGGCTGCACTAATTGAGAAATATTTTTTTTATAGTTATACTAAATATGAACTAAAACAAATTTAGTTATATTTTAATAAATTTTGTCGAGTAAGGATGATAAAGAGCGAGAACCTAATCTGTAAGTGAGAGTGATGAATCTGTTGAAGATCGTTTGGCTAAAATAAAAGATAATTTTGAAAGGATTGTCCCACATCGATGGAACAATGAAAGATGAGAGGGATTCCAAACCTATAAAAAGGGATCTAGGGCCTAGGTTTCAAATCGTTCTAATAAAATACATTTTTAAATATTTTATTCTTTCTTTCTTGTTCTCTTGTTTTAGAGAGTAGAAAGGCGTGAGTTAAATATTTGAGAGTGTGTGTTATCGGATGAGGCTTGAGAGATTAAAGTTCGGTGATTGTAA
This sequence comes from Saussurea involucrata, assembly GCA_033807775.1. Taxonomy (NCBI): domain Eukaryota; kingdom Viridiplantae; phylum Streptophyta; class Magnoliopsida; order Asterales; family Asteraceae; genus Saussurea; species Saussurea involucrata. The sequence goes on from CM066321.1 coordinate 80,640,503, forward strand.
CAATTTTTCACACAGTGGATTTTCTCTCTAGAGGCTTGTGGTTTTTCTCTGGTTTTGGAAATTTTCACATAAGTTCTTGTCTTCTTTTCCTTCTATAATTGTTCATTGTTGCTTATTCTTTTCTCTATAGTTGTTCATTGCTTGAGTTGTTGGGAAACGCTGAGGCCAATTTCCCAACAGAATCTTACCCGGTTAGGGCTTAACAGGTAATATTATTGTCCATTATGCCATTTTGTTGGTCGATAATCTTACCCGGTAAGGTTAATAAGAGTGGTGACTCTTACAAATAAGCGTTTGGTAAACGACCTTTTATTGTCTTTTACCAGGTAAGGTAAGAGACGTCTACTGTGTTATTTTGTTGATCGATAATATTACCCGTAACAGATGCGTATGTTGTGTTATATTGATGACCAAGAATCTTACTTGGTAAGATAACCGAAGGTGGTGGCTTTTACTCAGGGACAAAGGTATCACATCACAAGGAAGGGTTAGCAACCGCTAATAACCCTCAAATTTCCAATTTTTTTATATAACAAATTCTTAATACTAAATGATTCATGGGATAGTGTGTTTTTTTTTTTAAATTTAAATGGGTTTTGCCCGCTAACCTAAATGGTTCTAAATGGGTACCATGGACTAGAGGTGTCCATATGGGCGGGCCGGGCTAGCCCAGATCAGGCTTTGGGTGGGTCCGGACCTAAACACTGTTCAAAAGCCTGGGCTTTGGGCGGGCCCAGGCCGGGCTGGGTCGGGCTTTGGCGTTGAGGGCTGGGCCCGTTAAGGCTTTTCAAAGACCGGGCCTAAGGGACCGGGTCCAAAACCGGGCCTAAATCGGGCTCTGTAAAAAAAAATTATATATATATATATATATATATATATATTCCATTTTTAGTAAATATTATTCGTATCCACTATAAAATACTTAATTGGGTCACTCAAACATACTTAAAAATACGTTCTATTAGAATTTCATATATAAAGAAAAATACGTTCTATTAATTTTATATAAATTATAAAGAAAAATACATTTAAAGAAGTACATTTATTGAATTATAAAGAAAAATACATTTAAATAACTACATTTATTGAATTATAAAGAATAATACTCTTAATCCTCGTTCTCGTATGGTGGGATAGTATGCAAGAGTTCCGATCGTTTTAAGTCTAGTAAGAGCCGTAGGATCATCGAGTTCATCAACATCGAGTTGTTCTTCAGGGTCGGTCTCGTCGTCGTCGTAATGTGATACATTACTTTCACAATCGGTACTTGGCGGGGTACTTAGTGGGCCAGTATATTCGTTTTCTTCGAGATTTGCTTCTACTCCCTCAAGCTCCGCCTCTAGGTCCGTTTGGTCTTGAATTCTTTCAAGACTATCCAAGTAGTCCTTCAAACAAACGCAAGCTTCTACTGACTCCGGGCTTAATCTTGTCCGACGGGCCGAAATGATCATGCCACTAAGAGAAAAGGCGGACTCCGAAGCTACGGTACTAGCTTGGACTGTTAGTATATCACGGGCCATTAATGCCAAAACCGGAAATGCTTGTTCTCTTTCTTGCCAAAATGCTAATATGTTTAATTCTTCAAAATTATCAACTTGATTCCAAGAGAAATTAGTATTCATGTAAATTTGTAATTAATTGAGATTACTGTCATATCGGGATTTTTTTTATTTGATTCATTTTGCACCTCATTCATTAAAGAGGTCATTAAGTCTTTCCGGCTTTGGCGATGACCACTACTAGAAGCACCCGACGTAAATAGTGGTTGTTGGGAGGGTTGTTGGTGTGCGCCCCCATGTCGGACTTTATAAATTTCAAATAATCCTAAAAAATTGTTATTAAATGATGTTTTTCTTTTCGTTGAAAAAGTAGAATTTGTGGACGTATCTAAACCAAAAGCTTGACTTATTCCAGTAATTAAAACCTCAACACCGGTAACCTTTAGCCACGGGTCTAACGCCGCGGCACAAAGAAAAGAAAAAGGGATTTTTCTAAAATATTTTAACAATTTTGCTTTCATTGTAACAATCATATTCGACCAATGGTCGTCTCTCTCCTCGTACTCTCTAATTTTTTTTTGCTAAAATATATATTTGATTTAAAACTAGAGGGCTTGTTAGATAATAAACACCGGATAAGTAAGTTGTTGCGTTTTTAAAATCACCCAAAATATCGTATAATCCCTCAAGCACGACCCAATCCCACTCTACAATAGTATTCCGTGGGTAATAAATATTATAAAATGCATGTATATAAACTCTTTGTGCACGCAAATTTTCGATCATATAATATGTCGAATTCCATCGAACGGCCAAATCATGAGCCGGTCCCAAAGCTCTAAATCCACAATCCATGCAATATTTTCTAAAAGACGCATGCATTGATTTACCTTTATTAAAAATTCTCCGTAACATAAGTCTAAATTTATTTAGTGTGTCACTGGCTCACTGCATTGTCCTAAACCGTCTTGAACGACTAAATTAATAATGTGGGCAACACAACGTGTATGAAATATTTCACCGTCCAACATAGGGGTTAAAGCACATTTTAATTTATCCACACATGCAGTATTATTACTAGCGTTATCAAATGAAATGCTAACGATTTTATGTGAAATATTATAAAAAACAAGTGTTTTTTTTATAATTGAAAATTGACGTTCACCTGAATGTGGCGAACCAAACGTTTCAAACGCTATTATACGTTTGACCATTTGTCACGACTCCATCCAATGTGCCGTTATACATATATAAGAATGTGGCAATCCGTGTGGTGCGCTCCACACATCACAAGTTAAAGAAATGTTGTTAGACATTTGTTCAAACATGTTTTTCATTTCATTTTTAGCATTTTTCCACATTTTTAATGCATCACGTCTAAGAGTTTGACGGCTTACCGGAGTGTAGCGAGGGTGTAGACATTTTTGGATCATTTTCGTCATATGCGGATTGTGGAAATGTCCGAACGGCAACCCCATTTGAATAACACATTTTGTTGTTAATTCCCGGGCCAACATGTTATCGTACGACCATATTTGACCTTGGTTGTCAAGTATGGGTTGACTTGAATCACCTCGTGACTTGCATGCGTTATCGGTGTGTCTCTTTAAGGTCGAGTTTCCCGAGATCGCAAGGAGAGCTCCACACCTTTTGCATTGTGCCTTTCTTTTCCCGTCGGTGAGAACCACCATATTGAAATCATTCCAAACTTCGGATTTTCGTCCGTGTTCGACAATAACTTCTCTAATTTGATCGTTTGATGAACTACTGCCGGCCATTTTGATTGAAGGATGGAAAAATTGAAAGAACGAGAAGTTGCATGAAATGAACACGAGAAAGCGAGAAATCGAGAATTGTAAGCGAGAATTGCGTTTTTTGCATTTTTGTAACTTGGTATCAAACCTCATACACCCACTACCTATTTATAGTGTTTTGGAGGCAAAAAAAACACAAAAAACCGGCTAGAAACGGCTATAAAACGGTCATATAACGGTTAGATTTTTTAAATGAACCGGGCCGGGCCTAAACCGGGCTTTGGACCGGGCCCGGGCCGAGAAAAAAATGTGAAATCAAGGTCTGGTAGGGCCTGACGGGCTAGGACCGGGCTTGAAGCGGGCCGGGCCGGGCCCGGGCTTTGGGCGGACTGGGCTTCGGGCCCCCACCGGGCTTTTTCGGGACCGGGCCCATTTGGCCATCTCTACCATGGACTGATGGACATTCTTTACGTTTACCCGTTTGTGTTGATAATCAAACACTCCCTAAGTGTCTGTATGCAAAATTCAAGGATGAAATATATCTCATGTGTGTGCAAATGATGTAATAAGGTGATGCAATGGTTAATATGGATTTTTATGTAGGCTTCAGAAAATTTCAAAGGGAAAAATGTCATTTTGTTTTGGTTTGTCCAAAAAACAAGTTCTACACCTTATTTTTGCATTTAAATATTTAAGATTATGCAGCAGAAAGACATGCAAATTTTGGAGCTTAACTGAAAAGCATAATCTTGAAAATGGCATATTATACTGCCATGAAATGTCTAATATGCATGGACATGGTTGGTAACACCTCTCCCGCCAATATGTCCAATTCATGGGAGTAAAAAAACACTAGTAAAGTTACTACCAAGTGTATATGTGGTTTCCAAAGGTTTTGACCTATCCGAGTTTTCAGTAAGATCCCAAGGATAAGTGTTCAAACTTCCCCAAAGATAAGGAATATGCATGAGTATTTGAGTATAGACCGTATAATATTTAAAAATATCATTGTCATTGTGGAAATTAAAGTACAAACATCAGAGTGAATTGTATTGAAAATATAATCCTCAAACTAATACTGATGATAAATAACTAAGATTGACGATTTAAGGACCCAAATGAAACAAAGGTTTTTTCTTGGGTGCAACTTATTGTTGGTGATGTTAGTGTCATCAATCATTTTGGTGTAATAGTGATTAATTTACTTGGGATCAACTAGGTGATAAAGGCAAATATAATATGAGTTGGGAAGTGTGGAGTGCACGCTCACAAATGTTACCCCTATCACCATAGATCACCATAAGGCGGGGGGCTAGTGAGGCCAAGTACTTAGGTATTTAAGTTTCGTGATGTCCTAGATGTAATTCAGAAGGATGGAATTCTTCTTGAGTTGGTCCCGAAACTTATTAATTTTGAGGGTAAGGGGCCGTTTACCTGATCATTTACCCAGGTAAGTGCGTACCGGTAAAATTCAACACTATCACTTACTTTCCGGGTAAGATTTTAGTCCACCAAAATGACATCGTATGCAACAATTTAGCCGGTAAACGCTAACCGTGGTAAGAGCCGTCACACTCACTTACTGGGTAAGACTCTCGGTCCTTGCTTCCGCTCTTACCGGGTAATATTCTTAGTCCTTGCCATATTCATCCGGTAAGCTAATGCGACTTGGTAAGCACTTACCCGGGTAAGCGTTTTGTAAACGGCCCCTAAGTATGAATAAGAAATCTTGTGTGTTAGAAAGTTGAGGTCGTCCCTTTACGGGTTAAGATCACAAGTTTCATTTTATTGATGTCAAACTTTTAGACATTGGTACAAATTATCTTTCTCATCCAATCTTTAGACATGTTCAAATCTATTATCCTGTAAGGATTACAGACCTATTAGCTTAGTGGGTTGCATGTATAAAATTATAGCTAAAATCTTAGCTATGAGAATCAGTCGAGTCATTAACTCGGTGGTTAGCGACTCCCAATCAGCATTTATAAAAGGCAAATACATCCTTGACGGTGCCTTGACTGCCAACGAGATCATTTAATGGGCAAGGAAAAGTAAAAAACAGATTCTTTTATTTAAAGCAAATTTCTAGAATGTTGGGATTTGGTTGTCCCACATAGACCAAAAGAGAAAATTATGTTCGCCTTATATTGAGATAATCCTACCTCTTATAAAAATGGCTAACACTAAAGATTGGCCAAACACATATTAAATGTCAAAGATGGGCCTTGGGCCTTCTCTTGGGGTCTCGTGGGTTGATAAAGAGGTGAACGGAACAGAGACATACGCGGTTTGGGAGTCCTTGGAAAGCAAATACAAGACCGAGGCTGCATGTTCCAAGAGATTTGTGGTCTTGGAAATTTTAAGCTTTATCTTTAACATTTGTCCGAGGACATGACGTTTGAGCAATTAATACTCAAACTCCGCGTGGAGGAGGACAATCGGACGACTGAAAGGGTTGATGAACGCTCTTTGGAACCGAATGCAAATATGGTCACCGGAAGCACATCAAAGGCCAAATTTCAAAAGGGGAAAGGTAAGGCGTTTGGTGGCAAGCATAACATGAGTGCTGTCAACCCACTCTCAACTCAAAGGAAGAATTTCAAGAAACGTGTCTTTAATCAAGCGCGCTAGCTGCAATCAAACTAAAGCGCACACTAGAAAAGAAAGGGCTTAGGCTTCGAAAGGCGCCTGCTACCTTCTTACTGACAGCACAGCTACATGCTGGCACTCAATTAGTAGCGTTGGCACGTCACTCGGCTCCTCGGCTGACTTCGACTGCAAAGACTTTCTCCTTAGGCGCATGTCTCAGCAACACAAAACGAGGGTTTCGCTCGTTATAGGACTTGACCAAACATCTCACGACACGAGCTGACGACAACCATGCAGCACCTGTATGAAAGTAAGTACCATCCCGTTAAGGACAGGTTTTCTTGTTCATATGTCAAGGGCTGGTAAGGTTTTGCGCGTTGTATCGAATTAAACCACATGCTCCACCGCTTGTGCAGGCCCCCGTCAATTCCTTTGAGTTTCGGTCTTGCAGGAAAGCGCTCTCTTTTTGTCATCCCTGTTGCTTTCCTTTCCAGATTTTTTATTGAACGCATGGCATAGCTAGGACCCTTCAAATAATGTTTGAGCCTATGTTCAAACCAAACAAACCCACCTCCTATTTGAGTCAGGCTGGAAAGAATGCCCGCCAAGTTCAGATAAGGGAATGCTTCCCCCAACCATTAAAGGAAAGGCTCGACGAAGGGAGGGAGATGCGGCGGGGGAAGGAAAAGGCTTTCGGAGATCGAGATTTTCTTTCTTTTTCATCGAAAACGAAGAAGGCCGAGGATGGCCTACGGTGCGTCTTATCTGAAGGGAACACGCTTTTTCGACCGCGGGGTGGTATGATTGTCGGTCCCTCTCCTCGTTCCGCCCGCTGGCCTATTGGGATAGCAGCCTTCGGGCTTTGCCTGCCCTTTCTAATAAAGAATTATGGCTCGGCCCGGGAAAGCGCTGGCAACAACAGAAAAGAAGGGGTCCATGTAGCTGTTGCGCCCGCCCCCCTCTTAGTCAATGGGGCAGCAGGTTCGGCATCTACTACAAAAGAGAGAATCCACTTCAGATAACCACGCCTCTGCTAGGCAGCGTGTGGAATGGCCGAGAGCGGACCTTATTGGATATATAATCCAAGTCGAGAGTAGAGTTACGGGAACATCCGTCTGATGGAAAACGACTTTCGCGTTCTGTTCAGAGAGCACTTTTTTCGTTGAGAATTCCTCGTTCCCTCTCGATAGACCAACGGCGAATTCAAAACTTGTGGGCCCCTATCTATTCCATCTCTCGAACCCAAAGAAAATCCCCTCCCCTTCGGATTCCATCTCTCTTTTGACTCTATATATGTGGGCACCTGATATCTATGAGGGTTCACCCACCCCGGTTACAACATTCCTTTCTATTGCGCCTAAAATCTCTATTTCTGCTAATATTTCACGTCTTTCTATTTATGGTTCTTATGGAGCTACATTGCAACAAATCTTCTTTTTCTGCAACATTGCTTCTATGATCTTAGGAGCGCTGGCCGCCATGGCCCAAACGAAAGTCAAAAGACTTCTAGCTCATAGTTCAATTAGACATGTAGGTTATATTCGTACTGGTTTCTCATGTGGAACCATAGAAGGAATTCAATCACTACTAATTGGTATCTTTATTTATGCATCAATGACGATAGATGCATTCGCCATAGTTTCAGTATTACGGCAAAGTCGTGTCAAATATATAGCGGATTTGGGTGCTCTAGCCAAAACGAATCCTATTTCGGCTATTACCTTCTCCATTACTATGTTCTCATACGCAGGAATATCCCCGTTAGCCGGCTTTTGTAGCAAATTCTATTTGTTCTTCGCCGCTTTGGGTTGTGGGGCTTACTTCCTAGCCCCAGTGGGAGTAGTGACTAGCGTTATAGGTCGTTGGGCGGCCGGAAGGTTGCCACGAGTAAGTCAGTTTGGGGGATCGAAGGCAGTTCTCCGTGGACCGGACACATAGCTTACCGAATCAGTTGCGACACGGATGGGAATGCATGCTACGAAAGATAGGGTCGAGTCTGATACATCAACCGTCTACTCAATATCCTTGTACAAGTCCACAATCACTACACTAGATGAACCTTGGTTTGGTGAATTGAAGTTGGCCTTAGGTGTAATAGGACTCCCAGTTACTGTACGCGATGGTATACTGAGGTGCTCCCCGCCGGTTGTTGGAACGACGCGAGCCGGGCCGGGTCTCGATTCAGAAAGATGAAGGGCCCAAAAGTCTAAATAGGGAGTTATAAATTCCCCATCTCATTGGGGGCGGAAAACGAATCGACATCTCGATGTGATACAGCCTTT